>WHPX01000009.1:0-532500 GCA_011057435.1 Actinia equina
TTTCAGCTTACCATCATTAATTCATCATGCTGATTCATCCAATGCTTCTTTTCAATGAAGCCGAACGAAGCCAAGCTGATTTATAAATCACGAGTATTTTGTGTCAATCACACCATTTCGTCCAATCAAATGTTGTTATCAAGGAAGCACGTGAATTGCTGTACTATGATTGGTGCTTCCAATAGAGGTGAGAAGTCATGCTGGTTTGGGAATCTCGTGCATTCCTTATATGGTAACTAATATATCCAAGTCAGTGTAGTTGCAAAGAAGTGTTTTTCACGTGAATCGATATCTCACGTAGTACAAGCTACCCTAATTAAAGACGAAAACATTTTAAAATGCGGAGGGCTATTGTATAATTGAAGGCTAAAAGTCAGCGTAGTTGCAAAGAAGTGTTTTCACGTGAATCGATATCTCACGTAGTACAAGCTACCCTAATTAAAGACGAAAACATTAAAAAATGCGGAGGGCTATTGTATAATTGAAGGCTAAAAAGCCAGCGTAGTTGCAAAAAAGTGTTTTCACGGGAATCGTTATCTCACGTAGTACAATACAAGCTACGCTAATTAAAGACCAGAACATTTGAAAACGCTCTTCAGAGTGAAGTATTAATAAAGGCAGAGGCCTATTGTATAAGTGAAGAAGGCTAAAACGTTTTTTACTACTGCAACAAAAACACACAAGTTTCCCTTTTTGTTTGTTTGTTTGTTTTGTTTTGTTTATATTCACTCTTTCACATCATGTAATATTATAATATGAATATTTTTGTTATTTCTATATTCTTTCTTTTTAATATGTGTGTACATAAAATAAAAGTTCAAGTTGATGCGCAAAAGATGATAATGCATCATTTCCGAACGGGGTATCTGCGTTTTTTATCGTTTTAGTATGGACGAGAGCATTAAAAACGCTTTACAAACGCTATTGATGGGTTGCAAGTATTTCCAAGAGAGTCAAAAGACAAAGACATGGCGGCCATTGTGGTGATGCAAAATGAGAAATATTTTGTTAAATGGCACCACCACGGCCGCTATAAAGGCACGGACACGTGGTGCAACATTGCGCGCAACATTGCAGGCAAAGTTGCTGAAGTAGGATAGTTTTCTACTTTAGCAACGTTGCGTGCAACATATTGCGTCGTTTGTCATGCAATATTGAGCGCAATCTTGCACCATGTGTCCGTAGCTAATAACGTAACGTGCCACGAAGAACAGGTGGACGCGAAGTCTTTCGATATGTTTTCTGTGAAAAAAATAACGGTGCGTTACGAAAAAGACGACTGTCCATCTCACATAAATAGATTATTCACTAGAAATTCAGATATGAATAGTAGAAGTAATAGGCTTGGGGGCTTAAACTAGTTTGTTCGCTTTTCATAAGAGAACCGAAGGAGTGCGCACATTCTCGGTGACTGGTTCAAGGCTTCGGAATTCTCTCATTTTCACACCTTTCAATAAATTTTAACGAATTGTGAAGGAGGAAGTGTAATTTTTATTTATCTTTTCAACTAAAATACGTAAAAGCAGGATGGACTTCAACTTATTGTTGTGGTCAATTTGGATTTATTCATTGATATCTTTAGATTACAACTTAGTATCGTTTTCTTGGGGTTTCTTTAAAGGATATTCCTCATCTTCTTTGGTCAAACCACGTTCTGGTGGAAAAACAGGCATCATCAGGATGCGGATACGCTAAAAGAGACAAGAAATGGTGATTTGTTGATGAAAATTAATACAAATTATTGATTAATACCATTAGCATAACCATATTCCCTCAATTCTGAATCTCACCCATTCTTAATATTTTTCTTCCCATTTTTTTCTTATCATTCTTTCCCCCTTCCTATTCCCATTCTTCCTAAACAATGCCACTCATTCTCATTCTCCTTGCTGGTCCACTTCCTAATCTCTTTAAACCTTACATTTTAACTCTAAATTTCCAGTTGATAACACTTGTTGTAGCTACTCACATCAAGAATGTTTCCTTTTTCCTTCATGATTTTAATAACGGCAAAGATTGGTACACAGGAAATGGACGACAAGGCCATACACCAACCGATTGCTTCACCCCATGTGGGATAACTGTACACCTTGTTGTAAACCAAAGGCTTGTACGTCACGATGGTGAAGATGAAGATACCCTAAGATAGATTTGGTATGAATAGGATTTGAATATCAGTATCATCGGAGGCAACCATACCCACCATCCCACCAGCCCACCAGCCCACCATACTAAATTAGAAAAACAGGACCTTGACACTGACCAGTGAGAAAGCAGGTGTGATAAAAAGCCAGCAGATTTTCAGCCATGGATTGATACGAAAGCCAATCATTTGTTCCAGGTTCTTATAAAACTGTTCAGCACCTGAATGGAATGAATGAAGTATGAGTAAATTAATAAAGATTGAACCTCGAACCCACCACCCCTCTTTCTTCCATCCCCTTATCCTCCCCTCCCACCCCCCTCCCCCCCTCTACGATAAAAAATGTACGGTCCATAAGGAAGTCTATTATCAATCATTCTTACCGTATATCCAACCTATGGCAATACACTGGAATAAAGCCACCCAAAGAATAGCAGTTCCGCTGACCGCATAGGAATCAAACAGCTGCAGCACATAAATGCCCCCCTGAAAGAAATTGCCGTGATGGAATTTGATATATGATGAATTTCAAGGCCTTTTGTGGTACGATAGAGGCTTTACACCATTCCTATATTTGAAGCAAGCAATTTAAATGCAACCTAGCTCATCCAATCAAAACGCAATACTTACTGATAGAATACTAGTTGCATCTGACTAATTTTATTTATTTATTTTCACGGGGTATGTCTTCACTCTACTTACTCGCGTAGCTCAAGCAGTGCACGTTTACTATAAAATAAAATCAATGTACCTGGGTAACCATTGTCAATCCCAGAAGATACCACACGATACGAATCCAAATATGAACAATTCCTTGCGATATCCGCCACGAAGCAATCGTGGGAACTTATCCGACACCGCTGTGACAAAGCCTTCTACAGCAACGAACTGTAAAAGAAATTAGTAAGTTATGATAGATCTTTGTAGCAACCATGTTGGAAGCCAGCATTAATATGCAAATATGTCGGGGATAAAAAAAGACAGGAAACAGGCAGAAAGGAAGGGAGGGAGGAAGGAAGGAAGGAAAAAAGGAAGGAAGGAAGGAAGGAAGCGAAGGAAGAAGCGAGGAAAGAAGGAAGTAAGCGAAGGTAGGGAGGAAGAAAGGAAAGAAGGAAGGAAGGGAGCGAAGGAAGGAAAGAAGGGAGGGAGGAAGGAAGGAAGGAAGGAAGGAAGGAAGGAAGGAAGGAAGGAAGGGAAGGAAGGAAGGAAGGAAGGAAGGAAGGAAGGACGGAAAAAATTAAAGATACCTCGCTATCGATTCCTAGAAGAAGAACCATGAAGAAGAAGAGAATGGACCAAAGAGGAGCGATGGGCATCTCAGCAACAGCTGTTGGGTATGCAATGAATGCAAGGCCTGGACCTGTGAAATATTTAAATACACTATTAGATCACGTGAACATTTCCCGCCAAATAATTGGTGTCATGATGCTTAAACTAGCAACTGATCAGAAAAGGTGACGTGTCATGAAACCTGCAAAAATTGACCAGCAAAAATAAGAAATTTTATCCTTTAGAATAAAAAAAATATAAAATGCATGTAATATTCTTGTATAATTAGTAAATCTTCACTCCATTTTTTTCACTTAGAGTCTATCATTATTCGTATTTTGTTGTTATATTATAATTTAAATTTTAGGGTGCACTTAATTTGGAGTTAAGCTCTGTTGTGCTTACCCCTTCCATGATAGCTAGGAACTTAGATAATTGTCACGGATAAAGTCATGTAAATAAATAAATTAATAAGTAACAAACGAACAAACAAACAAACAAACGAACAAATAAATAAATAAATAAGTAAGTAAGTAGGTAAGTAAGTAAGTAGGTAAGTAAGTGAGTAAGTGTGAGTGAAGTGAGGAGTGAGTGAGTGAGTGAGTGAATGAGTGACGTGAGTGAGTAAGTGAGTGAGTGCGGAGTGAGTGAGTGAGTGAGTGGAGTAAGTGAGTGAGTGAGTGAGGGAGTGAGTGAGTGAGTCAGTAGTAGGTAAGTAAGTGAGTAAGTGAGTGAGTGAGTGTAGTAGTGGAATGAAGTGAGTGAGTGGAGTAAGTAAGTGAGTGAGTGAGTGAGTGAGTGAGTGGAGTGAGTGAGTGAGTAAGTGAGTAAGTGAGTGAGGAGTGAGTGAGTGAGTGGATGATGTGAGGTGAGTGAGTAAGTAAGTGAGTGAGTGAGGAGTGATTGAGTGAGTGAGTGAGTGATGAGTGAGTGGAGTAGTACAGTAGGTAAGTAATGTGTGAGTAAGTGAGTGAGTGAGTAGGATACAGTGAGTGAGTGAGTGATGAGTGAGTGAGTGAGTAAGTAAGTGAGTGAGTGAGTGAGTGAGTGAGTGAGTGGGATGTGAGGTAAGTGAGTGAGTGAGGTGAGTGAGTGAGTGAGTGATGAGTGAGTAAGTAGTATGTAAGTGATTAAGTGATGTGAGTGAGGTGAGTGAGTGAGTGAGTGAGTGAGTGAATAAATAATAAATAAGTAAATACAATAATAAATAAATAATGAACGAATGAATAAATAAATAAATAAGTAATAATAAATAAATAAATGAATGAACGAATGAATAAATTAAATAAATAAATAAGTAAAAAAATAAATAAATAAATAATGAACGAATGAATAAATAAATAAATAAGTAACTAATAAATAAATAAATAAATAAATAAATAAATGAATAAATAAATAAATAAATGAATAAATAAATAAATAAATAAATAAGTAAGTAAGTAGGTAAATAAATAAATAATGAATGAATAAATAAATAAATAATAAATAAATAAATAAATAAATAAATAAATAAATAAATAAATAAGTAAGTAAGTAAGTAAATAAATAATAAATAAATAAAAAACAGTGTGTCAAAAGCCGTATTAGCTACGTTATTTTTCTTTATATTTGTTTGAACTGCTGTGGAAATCCCCGATTGCAAGAGGAAATGTGTCACCTCAGTCAGTTTCAGTTTCCTCGATTCTAATTGGCTAACATTGTCTACTCAGATCAGCTGATAGTTAACCTGATTCGGCAACATCTCCAATATCAACTCCTTGTTTCTCAGCCATAAAGCCAAGAACGGAAAAGATGACAAACCCGGCATAGAAACTAGTTCCGCTGTTAACACACGCGAAGATGATACAATCCCTGAGAAAAAGAATAACGATAAGATTTTGGGGATTAAAAAAGAGAATGCGTTCGCAAAATTTGCACAACTTCCATAACAGGACTTTTTATATTGTAAATGTAAATTTTCCTATCATCGCGATCACGACTCTGCTCGATTGTTTGTCATTTATGAAAGAATAGTTCTTTAATACAGGCTTAAACTAGTTTATTAAACCGGTCAGTTTTCAAATGAGTCTGAGTCAAAAATTAGAGCGAAACCGACAATATAAAAAGTGAGTTAATTAAAATTAAGGAGATCTTGTATGGTTAGCATCAGGAGCTTTTATCGAGAGAATATATAATATCGAAATATTCTTCTTTTTTTTTTTTGCAATTAGCCTTCATGATTTCAGGGGGATTTGAAGAGACAACTGGTATGATAATGGCGTTATTTTACTCCCACTACCAAAATGTTTCGCAAATTTTCTTTCTCATTGAAATTCGTATTCCCTCATGAGAATAGCAAGAAAACTGGTGCTAATTACCGAAACATAAGAAAGTGCGCAAGGAATTATGGTAGTTGTAGTTAACGATACCATACCAGTCTCGAGAGATTTTAAGTACCTGTAGCAATTATTTTTGAAGTTGTTGTAGCTTCCAAGAGCGATTAACACTCCCATGCCGATTGTGTAGGAGGTAAAATACTTGTGTTGCTGCATCAAGCCATACCTTCAATCAAAATCAAATGAAATACTCATGACATGCATTATTTCTTGCGTTACCTTCGTCATAATAATAATTTGCCATACTATTTATGTGTTGTCATATCTTTCAATAATTTGCCATATTATTGGCTATAACTTGCCCTATAGACCCCTTGCATGTGACGTCTTACTTAGAAATACATTATACCTGGCCTTGCAGTAATTTTGACCAATCAGGGACAAGGTAGTACTTTATACCAGTCACAGCTCCAGGTAGAGTAACAGCACGGATAAGAAGGATGGTTATGAATAAGTAAGGGAATGTTGCGGTGAAGTAAACCACCTGATAACAAAACAAAACAACAAAACAAAACAACAAAATAAAATAAAATAAAATAAAATAAAACAAAACAAAACAAAACAAAATAAAATAAAATAAAATAAAATAAAATAAAATAAAATAAAATAAAATAAAATAAAATAAAATAAATAAAATAAAATAAATAAAATAAAATAAAATAAAATAAAATAAAATAAAATAAAATAAAATAAAGAGGATGCAAAGGAGACTAGTCGATGGGTGGGTTGGCAGTTGGTTGGTTGGTTGTTAATTGCTAAATAATATAATTTGGGTGGTTGGGTAGTTGGGTGGTTGGGTGGTTGGGTGGTTGGGTGGTTGGGTGGTTGGGTGGTTGGGTGGTTGGGTGGTTGGGTGGTTGATTCCTTAGTAAGCCGTAAGTTATAATCGATTGGTTGTATGATTTTTGCTATCTATCTAGCATGAACTAACGACATGTCACCATACCCTTCCAGTTGATCTTACTCCTTTCCACACACAGAAATACAAAATCACCCAGGTAAGCAACAAACACAAAGCCATCTGCCAATTAATCTTGCCGACTTCTCCAAGCCCTTCAGAGACATCGAGCACCTGGTTTCTATTTTAAAATGACAATCAACAAACGAATTAAAATATTTTTGAACGTGTCTCTACTCCCTTCTGCAGGAAGAAGACCTCAAGCAATCCATTTTTATTTTCCATGCACGAGGTTTATGAAGCTGTATCATGATTAGAAAATAACCCTATTTTATTTAAAAAAAAAAGCAAATATGTGGACTATTTTCTACTTCGTTACTTACTCCCAAAATTCAATAGCAGGAGACTTGGTGTTGTTGTCTTCCACGTATCTAACGGTGTAGTTGACAGTTCCATTCAGGCTTTCATTCACTGGAATCATTTTCTTGCCGAGGTAACACGCAGCGGTATTCCAGTCATTATCGCAGTGAGACCAAGGAAGTTTGTCGGTGAAGGAATAAAACATGAAAAGGATTGCCCAGGCCAATACTATCGCGTAATAGATGATCAAGTAAAAGTTCATCAAATTAGACGCATATCCTATGCCTGATGAAGATAAAACATATCAACAGGTTACAATACCCAAAAGGCATTGCGTGATGTCAGGGCACGGTGTTATGACCCAGAATGCATTACGCGAGGGCGTGACAAGGTGGCATGCCCCAGGATGCATTACATGAAATCAGAGCATCGTGTCATGACCCAGAATGCATCACATGAAGTCAGGGAACGCTATTATGACCCAGAATGCATTGCGTTAAGTCAAGAACGGGTGTCATGACCCAGAATGCATTGCTTTATTTTCAAAATGGTGGTTACAGGTCAATAACATGAAACAAGCCTCAACGGATTGCCAACTCTGGGGAAAAATCAATAAGAAATTTGTAAATTAAATTCTCAAACTCATGAATATGTAATGAGGAGAAAACAAAGCAAATCACTACTGTGACGGTGGTTTGGAAATGTGTTCTTAAGAGTGGCTGTCCGTAACGGTCGAGAATGGCGGGACAGCGAAGGAATTTTCAAATTTCTCATATTTTGTCAGAAGACACCCTTTGGTAAGCTCTTTTAAAAAATCCAGTTTAAAACTTCGAGCGCTTTTTTATTTTGGCGAATTTTACGAAAATCTAAAAATCGACTTCCGGTTTGCTCTGGACCGGTGTGAACAGCCCAAAATATTACCCATATTTAAGAAGGCCTCACTCGTTCAAAAATACTCCTATCGATCTGATACTTTTTCAACATTTTAACTAACTATCAGACTCCAAAAGGAATAAATAATATTTTTGGGAAAATATTTTTTCTCGCTTTTTGGGATTTTTTTTCGATGGCATTTCAAGCAGCTACGACGAAAAGCAAATTTTAGCCTAAGTTGAATGCCCTAAATTATCACCTGGTATATATTTTATTTTCACTAAAACTATATGATCTGAAAGCTTGTTTATTGTACTTCTTTTCCTGAAAGTATTAGCCTTGGAACGCAAATACTTCCTCGCGATTAATCGACTCTTCTATGTAGCATACGGCGGTCTAATTTCGGATTCAGAATCAAAGCGCCTGCTTTATAAATACTCAAAAACTTTCTTGGATCACCCAGAATGAACCTTTTAATCGTAAACAACATTAGTTTGATGTCTGTAAACTATACTCCAGCTATATTTTATTGACTTATTCTTTTGTACTGGAATGTTTTAGAGAGTAAGGACTTAAGCGTACGAATTCTAAGTTAGAAAAAAAACTTGGGATCCCATCAAACGCAGGGTTTTTTATTTTTCTCTTTTCTTTGTTTTTGTTGAATATACTTGCTCAAAATCCTCCCAAATTTCAATTAGTTCCACGTTATTCGTAGAAAAAACAAACTCATTTTTGTAATTTCTCAAAATTAATGGAATAAGTTGGAGGACATTATCATATGATTGAATAAACAAACTGAATTAGTTGAGAAGCGTGGCACGTGAACGTCGATCACTTGTACATTTCTTGAATTATATGAACTAAACAAACAACCTTTATGTTTTGTATTTTTTGTCTTTATCTCTTGTCAAAATTAATAATACCTAGTGACTAAAGTGCGTGCAGTTGCTTTCGTACTATTTCATTTAAGCCCCTTTCCCGATAACGTCACACATTTGATTCGCATCAACACTATGGTTGGCCAAATGTTGCAAAATTCAACAGCATGTATATTTATATTCAACAAAATATATTTACATTCAACAATAAAATTGTGTTCAAATTCAACCTTCGTTATTTATATTCAACACTTATATTTGCATTCAACTACAAATTGTGTTCAAATCCTACCGAGAAAAGCGTAAAAGCCTACTGGATTTTACCCAGAAGACAGAGCAGGCCGAGCAAGCTAGCGTCAGTTCCACCGAGTACCACCCCTTCAGTGCAGAATCCAAGATGGCGGGCATATTTAAGGGAGGAGAGGCTAGAGCAATTTTTGTTGAATGAATATTCGCCAATGTCCGGGAACCTACGTAAGAAGTCTTGAACGAGTATTTAGGTCTTGGTCTTGAACATAAATCGAAGGTTGAAGTTGGATACAAGTTGTTGTTGCATGCCGAATTATATAATGTGTATAGATAAACGAAGGCAGCCTTGAATAGAAATATGTATCATTGAAGTTGAATAGATATGATGTGCTGAACATAAATAACGAAGGTAGGATTTGAACACAATTTTGTAGTTGAATGCAAATATAAGCGTTGAATATAAATAACGAAGGTTGAATTTGAACACAATTTTGTAGTTGAATGCAAATATAAGTGTTGAATATAAATAACGAAGGTTGAATTTGAACACAATTTTATTGTTGAATGTAATTATATTTTGTTGAATATAAATATACATGCTGTTGAATTTTGCAACATTTGGCCAACCATAGTGTTGATGCGAATCAAATGTGTGACGTTATCGGGAAAGGGGCTTAAATGAAATAGTACGAAAGCAACTGCACGCACTTTAGTCACTAGGTATTATTAATTTTGACAAGAGATAAAGACAAAAAATACAAAACATAAAGGTTGTTTGTTTAGTTCATATAATTCAAGAAATGTACAAGTGATCGACGTTCACGTGCCACGCTTCTCAACTAATTCAGTTTGTTTATTCAATCATATGATAATGTCCTCCAACTTATTCCATTAATTTTGAGAAATTACAAAAATGAGTTTGTTTTTTCTACGAATAACGTGGAACTAATTGAAATTTGGGAGGATTTTGAGCAAGTATATTCAACAAAAACAAAGAAAAGAGAAAAATAAAAAACCCTGCGTTTGATGGGATCCCAAGTTTTTTTTCTAACTTAGAATTCGTACGCTTAAGTCCTTACTCTCTAAAACATTCCAGTACAAAAGAATAAGTCAATAAAATATAGCTGGAGTATAGTTTACAGACATCAAACTAATGTTGTTTACGATTAAAAGGTTCATTCTGGGTGATCCAAGAAAGTTTTTGAGTATTTATAAAGCAGGCGCTTTGATTCTGAATCCGAAATTAGACCGCCGTATGCTACATAGAAGAGTCGATTAATCGCGAGGAAGTATTTGCGTTCCAAGGCTAATACTTTCAGGAAAAGAAGTACAATAAACAAGCTTTCAGATCATATAGTTTTAGTGAAAATAAAATATATACCAGGTGATAATTTAGGGCATTCAACTTAGGCTAAAATTTGCTTTTCGTCGTAGCTGCTTGAAATGCCATCGAAAAAAAATCCCAAAAAGCGAGAAAAAATATTTTCCCAAAAATATTATTTATTCCTTTTGGAGTCTGATAGTTAGTTAAAATGTTGAAAAAGTATCAGATCGATAGGAGTATTTTTGAACGAGTGAGGCCTTCTTAAATATGGGTAATATTTTGGGCTGTTCACACCGGTCCAGAGCAAACCGGAAGTCGATTTTTAGATTTTCGTAAAATTCGCCAAAATAAAAAAGCGCTCGAAGTTTTAAACTGGATTTTTTAAAAGAGCTTACCAAAGGGTGTCTTCTGACAAAATATGAGAAATTTGAAAATTCCTTCGCTGTCCCGCCATTCTCGACCGTTACGGACAGCCACTCTTAATTTGCATTAAATTTCGTAAACTTTTTCTTTGATTTTCTCCAAGAAATATTCATTAGCTGCGCCTCGTTTTTTCAACTCACTTTTCGGTGTTTGGAAATCGGAGGAAGAACTCTCTCGCGTGTTTGAAATATTACTGGAAGAATTGTCATTTTTAACGTGATTCCCACTAACGATTATAATATACATGCGCATATCCTAGGAAATGTTAATATATTATCGTTATTATAATTACCTTGCAATATTGGGCAAATCGTCCATGCGTTGACTCCCCCCTGACTCATCAACTGCCCCAAACTGATCTCCATGACCAGTGATGGAACACCAGCAGCTATCACACACACTAGGTAAGGTATAAGGAAACAGCCTACAGAGATATAACGAGGAACACACAAAACAATTAAATTAGTTTTATGGAGCCCCTGTAACAAACTTTTGGCTGATCTAAGTCAGGGCATGAAAATATTACACCTGAAACAACCTCTGGCTTGTTCAAAATTAGGGCACAGCTATAGTTCACAGATCGAACCCTGGAGCAAATTCTGGCTGACCTATAGGTCAGGGAGGGCATGGGAATCTCACACCTGAAACAACCTCTGGCTTGTTCAAAATTAGGACACAGCTATAGCTCACAGATCGAACCCTGGAACAAACTCTGCGCTGATCTAAGTCAGGGCATTGGAATCTCACTCCTGAAACAACCTCTGGCTTATTCAAAATTAGGGCACAGTTATAGCTCACGGATCGAACCCTGGAACAAACTCTGGGCTGATCTAAGTCAGGGCATGGCTAACTCACAGATTGAACCCTGAAACAAACTCTGAGCTGATCTAAGTCAGGGTATGGCTAACTCACAGATTGAACCCTGAAACAAACTCTGGGCTGATGTAAGTCAGGGTATGGCTAACTCACAGATTGAACCCTGAGACAACGTCTGGTCTGATCTAAGCTACTAACATACGAATGCTATCTACGCACGTGCAATTTGTTAGCGCGCTGCTTTAAACATTGTATTCTTTTGAGAGAGTGTAATTAGTAAACGTAGTACACTAAGGAATTGGCCATTAGATAACTCAAGAGTCTCAAGAGGTTGTTTTCACGGCTTTGATGCAAGTCATGCATCATTGATTCATTAGTTTGCATAATCAAGTCAGTTCCGCACATGTTTAAAACGTGTTTGCAGCAAAGTCGCTCCAGAGTCGATATGTCCGACTTGGCTTGTCGAATTGATGCTGGACTCGAATCTATTCAATAGGGTCGTTCACAATTGCAGCAAACGTCATGCTTTTGGTCTTTTGACTCTCTTGGGAATGCCTGCAACCATCAATAGGTTCGACTAAATTAAGTTCATGGTTAGTTCGACCGGCATTTGCCCTGGCCTAGAGTTTGTAATAGTAGTTTATGTTTACACATGTTTTTCTTAGAACATAAAACATTCTATCATACATATTAACTGGTTCTGACAGCTCCTAAAACATGTGATAGGAGTCTCTCAGCTTCAGCCTGACATAAAATATTACTAATATAATAATATTATAGCCATTGAATCATATTTGAATAAGAGGGCGGCTATTAGACATGGAAATGCAAAAGAAATGCCACGAATTCCATCGAGAAAGAGTGATTTCTATAGTGTTTTTATGCTAGCCTTTTTATGCTACTTTTGAGAAGGGTCCTTTTCCCAAAAACCCTGATGATAACGCATAATCCTAAAACCATAACAGTCCTAAACGTCTTCAAATAACTAAACGTCCGCCAGTCCAAAATTTTCCCATGTTTCTCTGGACTTTTAGTCACTTCGCTTAATATAACATGCTATCATGCGTAACTGGTTCAGACAGCTCCTAAAACATGTATTGGAGTCTCTCAGTTTTTAGCCTATACTTTTAGACCTTACCTCCTCCATTCTTATAACACAAGTATGGGAAGCGCCAAATGTTCCCAAGTCCGACCGAACAACCAATCAAGGCAAGAAGAAAATCAAACTTGCCGATCCAAGTTTCGCGTTCCGCCACCATCATTATATTGTACCTGTTGAGCTGGTGGAATATATTTGCATGCAACGTTCAGCATGATCGCTGTACGTTGAGCTACAGTGGAATATGTAAATGACTATGAGGGGTGGTTTTCCGCCAAAATGTGGATGTGTATTTTAATGTGCAATATTATTCTTAATTTTTTGTTGTCTTTTTATTTTCGCTAATGCTAGTTCACTTTGAAAGAATTCAATTCGGCACAATTCACTTGTTCATATTCCGTTAAAATCACTTTGGAATTTTGTCACATTTTCTTCTTTCGTATTTATCCGAAATTACGATTCTGTATTCGTAGGAATACGAGGTTGGAAAATTACTAGACGTCGTAGTCTATGAGGGGTGGTTTTCCGCCAAAATGTGGATATGTATTTTAATGTGCAATATTATTCATCTTCTTTGTTGTCTTTTTCTTTTCGCTAATGCTAGTTCACTTTGAAAGAATTCAATTCGGCACAATTCACTTGTTCATATTCCGTTAAAATCACTTTGGAATTTTGTCACATTTTCTTCTTTCATATTTCTGCGAATTTACGATTATGTATTCAGAGGAATACGAGGTTGGAAAATGACTAAACGGCGTGGTCTTGACGCTCATTACTTGTGGATGTGTAGACTATTACGCTGGTTTTTGGAGGTTGGATTAGAGAAGACTAACAACATGTGAATTAAAATCATTAGAACTTGTATATGTAGCATTCGAATATCTAGAAAAGGCTCCAATTATCCAGTGTATACGAAAGATCATAAGATCAAGATGGTCAGAGTCTAGGTTACCTCTGTCAATCGTAAGCATTATTTCCAAAACATAATTTCTAGTACCTTGACAAATCATTACTGATTCTGACTATCAGTGTCGGTCATTTTGTTGTGCTTACAGATTAGACAAATGAGTAAGGTCTGTGCTCGAGGATGCTATTCTGCGGTGGCTCTGAAGTGACATGACTAAATTGATCCAGGTCACTCTTTTTTGGATGTCAGTTGCCAGTTGCCACGGTTGCCAGTTGCCAGTTGCCAGTTGCCAGTTGCCAGTTGCCATTTGCCATTTGCCAGTTGCCATTTCCAAAATACACATCCACATTTTAGCGGAAACCACCCCTCATAAATGACCTCCAATCATTGCCTTATGAACGAAAGCATGTTGGTAAAACAAAAGATGGTTAATGAGGGATGACCGTGAACGTGGAATGGGAGAGTGGGACGAGCGATTAGCGGTGTTACCATTTAAAGTGTTTAGTTGCCTAGTTAAGCTACATGTATGAAAACAGAGAGATCCAAGGCTGTACCATAATGCATTGCCAGTGAGATTATTTTCGAAATTTAAAAAATCAATCGTACTGAATTAGAGTGTATGTCATACAATTTCATGAAATGCCACTGCTAAATCCCATTTATTTATTTGATAATTATTACATTCTTTCACGGATTCAGCATAACTTCGAACGCGTGGATCTCTGTGGTTTTACGAGTTTTGACCAAACTAAGGATGATTAAGCTCAATACTCCAGTGTACGTTGTGCGTTATAATATTCAGCTATTTAACCAAAACCCATGGCATTTTAATCAACTTGTATTGTATCGTATTACGTACATTCCTTACTATACAATGGACCTTAATAAAAGAAAAGAACACATTTGTACACAATCGAGGCTAAGACTGAGCATAGGCGAACTCGAAACGGGAGTATTCAAGATTGGTGGACGGACAACTTCAAGTGTTTCTTCGTTATAATATCTGCAAGTTTTGGTTCATATTTTCGACATTTTAAAGCTTTAAATGGCTTTAAATCGCCAAAGAGAAATTCGTTTTCATTTCAATATAAGGTAACCTCAATATTGATATACAGTGATGGCCACGCGAACTTTATTTATACGTTAGTATTCGTATTAGTAGTAGTAAAAGTATATGATGCACAAATCATGATGCACAAAAACCAGAAACGCAAAGACACTCCTGCCGGCTCTGTCAAATAATTTAACATAGTGATCCAACAGGATATATTTGAGGAATGCTGCGGATGAGGCTAGATCCTCCTCTTCTACTGTGAAACCATGGTGGAGGGAGTAGGGGATATAAAGGTTGTAAACCCGTGAAGGAGAGGCTAACAAAATACGAACCCCTTCCCCCCTGGTTCAAACCCCAATCCTCCAGCATTACCTTCTCCCGATCACAGACGCACGACGCTTTATAGCCTATATGTGTGAAACTCTATTTTGTATAATCTAAATTTAGGCTGCGTTCATAATATATGGCAGAAGGGGGGAGTGAAATTTAGGGGGGCACGGTAATATTTTTACCAGTAAAAAAAGGGGGGGGGGGGGTTGAATATTTTTTTCAGTCTCCTTCTCATCTACTTCGGTTATTCGAAAGATTGATTATCGTACCACATTCTAGCAAATTTTGAGTTCGATCCAAGCCATTTTAGTGCTTGAAAAATCCACTTATTTCCTGATATTTTCGAGTCTGTTAGCAATTTTATTTCCGGAACGACTCTTTCTATTGTTTTTCCCCGGACCAATAGGAATGCTAAAAAAATCGGTTACAACCAGAGCCTCTCGTTTCTCGGTGCTGACCAAAGGGAACGTTGGCTCTGGGTTCGAGACTGAGAATTGGGGGGATGCAAATTTTTTAGAAGAAGCTACAAGAGACTGCCCGGGAGGAACAGTTATTTATGCGAGGGACTTCAAGGGGTGGCCTTAAGAATTTTTTTGTCATTTAAAGATTTCACCTGATCCCCGGCCCCCCTCTGCCATACATTATAAACTCAACCTTAACCTTACTTAACCAGGACTAAAGGCAGACTTCACGCAGGTTACACTAATAATTGGCAAAGTCACAAACCGTAGGCATATCATGGGATTGCCTACTAAGAATAGAACACAACTGAACCGTTGACGCGCGCGCAAAAATCGAAAATTCTAGTAGTAAGTGTATATGGAACTGCCGCAAAAAGAATAAGACAACCAATATCAGCTTGTCTTGTCTAGAAATTTCCTGTGCTTCATATATATTTGTGATTGAGAATTTAGACTTCTTCAGATTATTTTGCACACAAATTAACAATTTTACACCATATTTTACGGAAAATCCGACTCTTAACCTTATTGGAGAAAATAATAGACAGATAAAGATTGCAAATGTGAATGAGTTATGTGTGCAATGGTGTTTAACGTATAACCATAAACTTTCGAGTAAAAGCGAGAAGTCTTGGCTGGTTATCACAGCACATTACACTAAATCCATTACATTGTAGTTTACTTAGCAATCAACACAAAGGATCTCACGTCATTTGCATTTTGGCTTTGTTTATTGTGAGACAAGACAATGGCAGACAGCTAAGTGCAATGGGAGTGGGTCAGTTATCTAGTTTACTCATGTATCACGGAATAACAAAGACTCTTCTGTTCCCGTAGAAAAAAAAACTAATCAAATTTCGGTTATTTGTTTTAACCATGAGTTTTAATAATCTCCCCAAAAAAAACGCTTTTGTTTTGACGAAGGAAGAGAAGGCGTGATTAACTTTCTTGTCAATAGAATTTTTACGTCAAAATCACAATGTTAAAAGTATGTGATAAAGAAAAATATTTATTGAAGATCAAGTTACATTTTTATAACCTAAAACAAACGCCTGTTAATACTACTAAATGTGTAAAAAACCTTTACTCTATGATAAGATAGCAAGAGTCAAATAAGTAGGAGATAAAAACTTGAAAATGAATGATAGTAATTATTGTAGTATAATCTGTCGTTTATATACACTATTTACAAAAGCACTCTTACGACTTCCGGTTGGCGTATCACATCAAAACAAGTTGCTTGAATATTATGTTTTTAGATAAATCTTCAAACAAATGAATTAAGATACATGGAAAATATGGCTAGAATTTTTTCTAAAAGGAGTATAAGAAATTCATAATAAATCTTTATAAACGTTTATGGTTGAATTAATACCGAAGAAACGTTTCTAAAATTGGATTTGTCAGGGTTCAGTGAGTTGACAAGACCAATTTTCTGATCCTACTTTTCTTTGTAAAATGTCATTGTATGTACTATATTTACCAGATTACACCGTTAACATTTACCTCTGACTTCAGAACTTGTTGACAAAAAAAGTTTAACCAATATATAAAGGAATTGAATGTCATAAGTCTGTAGCTGGTGCTCAAGAGCACTAGATTTGTACATATGTATAGATGACGATATGCGTCAAACAATTGTCGCATGGAGCAGCGTCGTGAATCGCTTATGCACTTCTGCAGCACTTTTGGAACAGACGTTTCAAGCCAGTTTTAACACAGAAATTCACGACATGCTTGACAAAGCGCTGGGTTCTCTTGGAGGGCTTTCGACCGAAGAATTTCATTTTCATCCTATGTTCCATGTTGGTGTAACGGAAGGCAGTGTAGCGATCCCAGTCACAGCTGAATCCCTTTTTCCCGCCTCGAAATCCCAGCTTACAACACTTGCGCTCGACATATGTCAAGTTAGGGGTCCGTAGAATGCGTTTGGTTGGAGCAGCAGTTTTAATAAAGTTGACGTCTACTACTGTAGGAATAGCTTGAAGGGTTGTGGTCGATGCAGTACCATTAGGAGAAAGCTCGGCAACCACCGGAAGAGATGCCTTGAGAATCTTTATTTTTGTCGCCAAAATGCTTTGTCTCTTCGAATCTGTGAAGCAAAACACTTTTTATTACACCCTGTGATACAACAGCGAAAATTGAGCTATTTTAAGCGCGTTTATAATATTAGGAACCCCATTCGAGCGTAGTCGCACTTTCGATGTCAAATAATTATCGAAACTAATTTAAAATAATCGGTTTTCAATTTCGAGCACGCTGGAATGTTATGTCTGATTAAATTTAAATAAGTGAATCATACGAGATGGTTTGAACAATTGAATAATATTCCAAAGGTCACTAAACATCATAAGAGAATGTTCCATGAAGCAGGCCATCATTAAGCTACAATCTATCAAAAGTAGCACACACGATTTCCTTCAGAAGTTTAAGAATACATTTCATTGTAAAAATTGTGAGGATTCTGTTTGTGTATGAGTAAAAAACTATGAATGATTTTTATTCGGTTCATCAATTACTTGATCATTTTAATAACATGCCAAATAAGTGACTCTTCATTTCACGAGCCAAAACGAATATTTAAAAAAAAAAAAAAACCACTTATGAACCCAGATATTAAAAAAATGTCAAATCCAAGAGATTTTTCGTACCTTTTATGCGAGCATCAGAGATGCAAACCAGGATTAATAGTGCTACAATCGTCGATAAAAAGGCCTTCATTTTCACCTTGGAGCTGTGAGTCACGTAGCTAACAACGAAAGTAAAATTCACAACGTTTTCAGCAGTTGTTTCAAGTTAAAGTCTTTGAGTTGGCTTGAAAATGGTCTACAGATATGTAATCTAGGCTTCGTAAAACACAACAATGGTGTTTTCCCTTGGTGCTACATGTAGTAGTGTCCACTGTCTTGCTCAAATGCGTCATTAGCCTCGTCAATTGTTATTATAAAAGCATTATCCTTTATCTGAGTTATCCAGTGGTGTACGTAAACACACCTCCCCAAGGGGGGGAGGGGTAAGTCGAATCGTGATAGTCGATAAGAGATTTGTTGCGGGGGGAATAGGTTATCTCTAATATAGATTTTGATCAACCTTGACATTAACATTGGGAAAAATATGGTAAATAACTCAAGAAGATAGCGTATAGTTTTACAGGCGAACTGGTTTCTGATCTCCATATGAGTATGGAGTATAAATTTATAAGCCATAACATAATGATTGACATATGGCAACCGAAAACGAAACCTCGCGAGGTTGCGCCATGACTCACACAAATTCCACATATTCTTGAGTGAAATTTAGAATTAAAAATCGTGAAAAAAAGGTATCCAAATCATTTGTTTAATCCAATATGAAAAAGTTAAGGGATGAAAGGAACCAAGAACTATATCAAAAAAATTCTAGATTTAATTAATTAGATTTAAAACCCCAAATTAAACTAACTTGGCTCATTTCCACGAACACTCAGAAGGAGTAGAACTCTATTGACCTGCGCCCAGCTTTCACACCCGATCACCCTTAGGGACGGACCATTAGATAGGATGGGGGGGGGGGGGGGTTGCATAAATCCTCAAAAAAGTATCGAGAAAGCACTTAAACCTCAAAGAAATATCGTGCAACCTCTTCTGCTAGAAGAAAAATATGGTTGAGCCAAAAAAATAATTATATCATGCAACCAAAATTCCTGCACCATGAATTATCTAATGGTCCATCCCTTATTCATGCGGTTTGTTGTACCCCCTGAGGAGAGTTTAAGTAAACTGTCCAAATTTGGGAATTACTGTCGAAACTGGAATTTTAACAAACTTTTCTTTTCTAAACAAATCGTCAGTTGGAATGACAAGGAAATGTCTTCTTTTTTGTTTGAGGTTTCTTGTTTCTTGGACATAGAGACAATTAAAAACTATTGGCTTGTTTCCACACGTTAATAGGTTTTTTTTTTTCATGTGAGAGTTTAAAATATCGCAACACTCCCACCAAACAGGAAAGACCCTTCACATCCTGAACGTAAGGATCAAGGTATAACATTTAATTTCAGAAGTATTCAGTGTATTGTCGAGTCAAACCTGTCAAAAAATATATATAAATAGGGACTTGGCCGAAGTGTCATTTCTAGAGGGGAGGGTTTTCCCCCCCTCGGTTAGAGGGAATTTGGACCTGTTGATTTTGGCGGAGGAGGAAACCGGAAACCCCAAAGAAAGAACTAGAAGGAAAGGTTTAAAGACAACTGATGTATACTTAGTATCACACGCGGTTAACGGTCTCAATATGTAGGCAGTACTAGTACCGAGTCGTTATGAATCGAGATTATAGGGAACGTAAAAAAGAAAATAGTAACTTTTAGCAAGAATTTTGAAGTAGGGAGGAGACTGGGAGGGGAGGCCGAGGAAGGGAAAAATATTAAAGGGATGTATGATCAAGTATGAGATTCTTTGCATAACTAGTGAAGAGAAATAGATGCTGGGTTTTCGGCATTGTTTTCCTCAGGGGGTTGGGGGGGGGGGGGGGGGGGAGCAGGTGAATGTGAAACAAGGGGTCCCTTTTTTATTTTCAATCCTTCCGCTGTTGCCTTGTGCGTCTTCATGAATACTATAAACTATTAATTACGATTTTGAGACGACAATATCACGACATATTGACTGCTAGTTGGGAGAAAATATATTCGGTATTGGGGGGAGTTGCGGAGTTTCTTCCATCGCGATTCTGAAGAATTTAACACACACACAAAAAGGAAAAAAGTTTGGCCGAACAAATTCCAAAAATATTTATCAATATATATCGCTACGGGAAGCTTTCAAGACCTTTAGGGCGTTGAGCCATCACGTGTGTAACCTCGATAAGATCAAACACATTAACCGGAAATCTGGCAATTCTGGTTATCTTACGATAGATGAAGTGGGAAAATGATAACAAGAGAGTTTATCTCGCTCTAGATCGGCTACGCGTATTATCATAAGTCTAAGATAATATTCACTTTGATAATCGAAGACAATCACGTGACCAGATGGCGTTTTTAGTAGGCTTTTTCTGTTAAATTATTTTTAGCAGTGAGCCTGGAATTTGCAGTGTTTATAGCTATTTCCTATAAATAGCGTTTTTCATTTTCGGTTTTCGTTTTTTTTTTTTCTTTTTAATAATAATAAAAAAAAAATGATAATAATAATTCAAATAATTTTTATCCTACGATAAAAAAATATACCTATTTATAATAATAAAAAAAAGAGAAAAAGAATAAACCATAATAAAATATACTATAATAAAAATATATCTACTAATGTATAACCATAAATCTATTTAGTAAATATTAATCCTAATAATATATGTTTAAACAAAACTGATGACAAACATTCATATGTATGGGAGATTTAAATATTCAGCTAATTGCTGCATTTGCAGCCTCAACATCCAAGTCTATGTTCTTTATGTTCCTAAGTATTCTTCTTGTGATTCTTGAGCCCCTAAAGCATAGAAGAGCTGATCTCAAGAGGGAGAAAGAAACATTTGCTCGTATCCAGGATACAGTGGTGGCATAATCTTCTCATTTCTTGTTGGCAATTAATTCGGCGAGCCTACTGTGGTATCTTCTACACTCATCTGCCATACCTCCAGTTGTAATGAATACTAATGGCGTAAAAGTCGCTTCTTTTTAATAATAATAATAATAATAATAATAATAATAATAATAATAATAATAATAATAATAATAATAATAATAAGTATATGTTATAGGACTCCATGATGTCCAATCAAGAAATAATTGGACGAGGAAAATTCCGAGGACTGACAAAATTTGGCAGTCGGAGGAATTTACGAGTCTAATTATTTCTTGATTGGGGAGCATGAAATCCCATTACCTATCAATTATATAGCTGCCTAATTAACCCCATATCAACAAGACTTGTCCAATTAAGAAAATAATTGGACAATAATTACCTATATGGGATTAATGGGAAGTTGTATAATAATAATAATAATAATAATAATAATGATGATAATAATAATAATAATAATAATAATAATAATAATAATAATAATAGTAATCCATTCATTCTAGTCCTATTTATCGATTTTTACTTTTTTGTTTCGTCTAAGTCGATTTTTTATGATGACATATGATGATGACACTTACTTGGAGTTGATCATGCGAAAATGAAATCTTGTGACCGACCCATGACTGACTCCAATTCATAATCCTGATATTTAACACCAAGATATTTAACACCAAGATATTTTTCTACCAAGCGACACAAGTTCTATCAATAAAATGAATTGGGATTTACTAATTCAGCTCATGGTAAAGGGAGCCGCTGGTGGAGTGAGTTTAGCAGTTCGCAAACACCAAGAAAACTCACAAAACAAAAAATGGCAAAGAGAATGTGTGATTGCGAAGTTAGTACAGTCGGTGACATGTTTCCAGCAAGGCCTCGAGCTCCTCACTGAATATCTGGAGTTGAACGACAACGCACCAAGTATGAATCGTGGGTACAGCGAATGGAGAAGTTTGGTTAAAGAGGTCATTAAAGCATCCAGTATGGCAAATTTTACGCATATACCACACGTGTGTTATGCTCTAAGAGAGGTTATTCCATATCTGTCCCTGATTAAAGATAAAATAGATCCCGAAAATCCAGCCTTCGTCAGGGCAAAGGAAGCTTTCCAGTGCTCTTCTTTAATTGCCTCAGCCGTATTTCAATCTACAGACGTCACTAGCTTTGATCACGTTTCCTTCTACAGCTTTGCCACTGCTATGAGGGTTAATGCCGACATTATGAGGTATTTTACCAGCCCGGAGTTGCAAGCTACAGTTGTTATTGGACACATTGAGCAGTTACAATTGTACAGTCGTGGAAAAAGGGTCAAACGTTTTTCTAAATTGCACTGATGAAGTGTTTTGATGGACTGTTAGCCCTGGCAGTACGTCTGACTCTAATTCTCAAACCGGAAGCACGAGTGCAGTTCAACGAAGATCTTCGAGCCTGTCAAGCATCCGGTTTGTTCAACTTGGTATCAAAGTATTGTCTCATTAGTCAGGTACGTAAGATTAAAGGAGGCTCAAGCTTCGTGTTCAATCACTCATAGAATCAACGGAAGCAATATAGCCAGTCCGAGGTTGAAGAAAAATTGGCTTAAGTTTGCATTACAGTGCATTGTGGGACTGTTATAGAGGACATACTTTCAAGATGGCGTCTATGATATCACCTAAAACAGCCCCAAAATACACTGCACTGCAACTCAAACCAGTCTTTTCTTCAACCTCTGTATGGCTATTTACTCGAGTTTTTTTCTAATTTAATGATATTATCAGAGAGTTTTAGATTGACTTTTTTTTTCTTCCCGCAAACGGCAAACGTGACCACGTTTTCATAGTTTTCCTGTATTTTACTTTACCTTTTACAAACCTCCCACCAAGAGCAAATATTCTTTTGTTTTTCTACTAGTTGGACTTTTTTTGCGATTCTTTTTCAGTAATTTAAAAGAATTTTTTACTGGTCAACTGGCGTTTCGCGTTTGCCGTGAACGTAAATCTAAAACTCTCTATTGATGTGTTTCAGTGCAAAGCTCCTTGCAATCGTTTTAAGTATTAGTATATAGTTGAAGTTGTGCATTCGGCTTTACTTCACCATTGGTATTTGTGAATGTTTTGGTACTGACGTAAAGCTAGCTCTGACTACATGAATCTGTAATCAAGGAACACAGCGGTATACGTATTTAACAAATTCGAAAATTTTTGAATTTTACCATTGCGGGATACCTGTGTCGGAGAATTACTTGAGCATCTCTACAGTTAAAAAGGATTTCAAGATGAAAGTTCGTGTTGTTGTTTCCCTTGTTTTGTTTCCGTTCCTGAGCGTTTTAAAAAATCATAGGGATCCGAATCCATTAACAGATGACGTTGTATTAGTGAAAGTCGTTTAAAGCTTCCTCGTTTCTAAGCTTATTTTACTTTTGAGTTCAAGATCGAATAAGCCCAGCTCTGACGGACGCTCTGAAGCAGGTACTAACCCTTTCGACTTAAATCATGTGCACAGTTTGATGCTATTTTTAGCTTGGAGATATTTTGAGCGAAGAACCTGTTTGGTTGATTTCTTGAGGGTAGACGGCTTCTAGTCTTGCAGTAATCAAAAGCCTGTGTTTTTGTCTCTTTTCGTGTCCTAAAACGAGGCATTAAAGGAAGCATGATTATCGCGCGGGCATGGTAACGTGCTAAAAATAGCATCAATGATTCTAAAAATAGCATCAAAGTGTGCTCATGATGGGGCACGGGGATTCCTTCTCTTAGTTCATTTTCTCTTGCCCAAAGACGACAACGACCACAACCACGGAAGACCCACGGACTGAATGCTCATTTTATCATATAAAATGGTTATAGGCTTTGTTATCCGATGCATCATAAGAGGTGCCACTTGTCTCACTGGCCTTCTACTGCGGCGTCATCAACGAAGGAGAGAAATCGCAAGGCTGGAAGTAGAATTTCTAAAACAGAAAATGGTACGATCGCTAACATTCTTTCAACAAGGTCTAGAAATCCTCACTGAGTATTTGAGTAGTTTAGATGAAAACTGGAAGGAAGACGACTGCAGAAATAAGTGGAACAGATTTATCCAAAATGTGATGAAGGCAAGCAGTATGGCACATTTTACGCATATACCACACGTGTGTTATGCTCTAAGAGAGGTTATTCCATATTTGTCCCTGATTAAAGATAAAGTAGATCCCGAAAATCCACGCTTCGTCAGGGCAAAGGAAGCTTTCAAATGCTCCTCTTTAATTGCCTCAACTGTTTTTCAATCTACAGAAGTCAGGAGTTTCAATCACGTTTTCTTCTACAGCTTTGCCACTGCGATGAGGGTTAATGCAGCCATTTTGCAGTATTTTATCAGCCCGGAACTGTTAGCTACAGTTGTTAGTGGACACATCGAGCAGTTACAGTTCAGCCCTATCTTTGAGAAATTTATCCGTACAGAAAAGTCAAGGACGGCTACCAATCTGCCAGTTACAGTTCAATGCGTTTCTCAACTGCTCATTCTTGGGGCAAGCTTGGTTCCACTTTTTAGACCGCAAGACAGAGAGCAGTTTCTCAATAAATTACAAACGAGTCGTACCTCCAATTTAGCCTGTTTGATCGATCAGTTTTGTGTCATTTATCAGGTGAGTCAAAAACCATGGCAAGCAAGAGTGATACGATGGATCTCAGCGTATGGAACTGTCATCACGCTCTTATTATTCAATGTTAAGCGACTTAAAAACGGCCTTATTTTATCATGACCGTTCCGATGTTTACTACCGGTAAATGAAAGATGATGATATACAGGATTGATAATGATTCGTTTTTTTATATTGCGAATAATTCCAAGGTGGTTGTGATTTCGTAATTTAGTTGTTTTTGTTATATTTTATGGTATTTTATGGTATATCATATGGTATTATTTTAAAACATTCACCAAAAGGGAAAGAGTTTTTTTCTGAAGCTCTGCTGCTGCCTTGTTTCTGTTTCTTGTCAAAAAAAAAAAAAAAAAAAAAAAAAATCGCCATGAATACTGATTTTGATTGAATTAGATTTTACATTCAAATTGGTTGCCTGTTGATCTGATTGAAAATTGCCGCATTTTCTCGATTTGTCATTAGTTTATATGCCAGAAGCCATTTTAAAGTTGGTTCGCGCATTGGTTTCACGTTTGAATAAATTAATTGTCCGGTAGCACTCAATAGGTTTTACAATAGCCGGATCGATTCAGTAGATTATCCATTTCGAAACCGAGAAGTTTCTTCGAAATTAAATTTGTAATGGATTTTTTACGTACTTTTACAATTTTGAGTTGAATTTATTCCAAAAAACGCTCGATAAACCTTTTTGAGACTCAATCCTAACAATATTGACTGCTTGGTACGGTATAGCTACTATAGTTGAGTTATTGCAAGGTTTTTTTCCGTTTTTCTATTTTATATCTTATCCATTCAGTGGTCGTTAAATAGCATGATAGTACCTCGTGTTAAAGCATAAAGGAAAGAGCACATGTGTTTGGATTTTTACTCCAAATATTGCAGGTAAATATACGTCACAGAAGCTTTCAGAAAGCATCCACATGCAAAGACGTGACCATGGGCCATATCAGAGCACGAGCCGGGTCAGTTGCTGGTCATAGCAAGGTGTTAATATTCTATGGTCTAGGGATCGACTAACCTCTCCTTAAGCTTCTGCCAAGCTTCCTGATAAGTCTGTAATTCCACCAGGGATAGCGGTGTTGGGGCCGAAATTTTCAGTAAATGCCTCGCGCTGCGCCATACGCATCTTCAGCGCTCGCTTGTCTGGTCTCTGGTTATTAAGTCAATTATCCAGTAAGATAATCTTAAATTATTAGGCGATGTTTTTGTCTGTGAATATCGCAGCTTTACAATGTCACTTGTCATCGGCCGCACGAATTTGCCGTGAAAATTAAACTGTTAACCTGTTGCTTTGGCTTTTTTCCTCAGACGCCATTTGGTCACCAAGGTGTTTCCGACGAGGAATTGGATGGACCAACGGGTATTGCAGTGAACAGCAGAGATCTTGTTATCGTAGCTGATTCGAGAAACCAAAAGATAAAGGCCATGCATGCCTCTGGAAAATTCCTATGGCAATGTGACCCCCTGCCAGAAGACCCGGGTAGCAATGTACCCCTCGCCATAGCAACCAACCAGCATGACGAAATATTTGCCATATTCTACAAAGAGAGTACGAAGGTGAACACGATTGTCAAGTTCGATCCAAATGGAAGGTTTGTGTGTGCCTTTGATACCAGATATTGCTTTGGAGAAGTGAGGCAAGATGTGATTCCATATGGGATGTCAATCAGTTCAAGAGGTGTCTTATATCTAGGAGACGAAGGGAATGGGTGTATCTACGCTTTGGAACTAGATGAGTCATCTCTCTCACTACGAATAGTCATGCAAACGCCTAATCTTGGATCCCATTTTTCTTTCTGTCTTGGTCCAAATAACGACCTGATTGTTGCTACGAGAAAAGGGGTGATCATAATCCACGAAGATGGCAGGGTGCTAAAGGAGATGGCGTTCAAATGGCACAAGGCGAACAAAGTCAAAGACTGGAAGCCCCTGGCAGTAACGTACGACGCAGATCTCAAACATGTTCTTATCATCACAGCTGATGAATTAACAATCGCCATAGGATGTTTCTCATCCAAGATTGTTCATCTGGAACCCATGTTGTGGTTTGTATCCACCGAATCATATGCCCTGGTGAGCACCGTGGAATTTCCACTCCGTGACATTGATAATACCAACGGGCGGTTCGATATGGCGACAGGAAGAAACGGATTGTGGTGCGTGACCGAGGCAACACACAGAATCCACTGTTTTACAATGATGTACCATGTCATCAAGCCATAGAATGGCACGACTGTATGACGAACGTTGATATCGTATTTGCGGTAGAAAAACTGTTGTTTTACAATGATGTACTACGCATGTTTGATTAAATTTGGCTATCCAGTGCGGACACCACAAATTTTCGATTTCATTTTGCTCTTATTTTTTGTTCGTTTAATTAACACAATTAGTTAATATTACTTGGTACGAATAAGTAGATTTAGCATTATGCCAATGAATCAAGGGCGGGACGCTGCTCATCTAATCAAATCACGTGAACGCAAAACCATCACTTACTCCAAGCCAATCGATCAAGAGGGTAAGCATATGTACTCGTGTAGGAATTAGATATTTATTGCTTAGGTTTACGTGTATTTACTAATCATATTGATACTTGTATCAGTGATATATATAATTCAAGTACAGAATAAAGGCTCTAAATGTATCGTACGTACCTACACTGACGTTTTGGTATCTCGGATAGCTTTATCAAGACTGGCTGGAAATTTTGAATGCAAACCTCTCTTATGGAGTCGCGTCCGAGTTGAAGATTTAGTGTTCATATTAGTAGGATGAGGTGCTTGTGCATCTCTATTCGTGATAATAAAAGGATAATAGTCGTGGATTACAGTAACGCAAAACCCAAGGGAAATGCTCGCTTTGAACGTATAAAAATATTTGCGCAAATGCAATACCAATGAATATCTTCTAATGTAAACAAGCAACCCCTAATGCGCATGCGTATTTTATTCTTAATAGTTCCTTTTAAAGTTCCCTGCGCCATCGTGGAACGAGACGAACGGTTAGCTTTCAAGGTGTTAAAAAAAGGTCTCTGTCATTGCATGTTCACCGTTCGTCTCACTTCGATGCAAATGGCACGGCTACCTTTGAAGGTGTCGCAGGGAACTTTCAAAGGTACTATTACATTTACGATTTACGTGTAAACACTGCTCGTGCTTTAAACCAGGCTTTAAAAAAAATCAATACAAGATATTTAACGTTCATGACACCAAGAACTAACGAATAAACCAGGCGAACTCGAGACCAAAGGATCAAAGAAAATGTCCGTAATAGAAGGGTGTCCACCAAGTGCATTGATTAGAGAACAAAAGTCCATCTCTTTTGTAAGTCGCAATAATTTAACTAAAACCACGTTATCTCATAAACCACACTGATAAAATTTGGTCATGAATATTAATATTTATATATACACAGTTGGCAACGAATACTTCTGCAAACACAAACCATGGATGAATGCTCTTGCTAGGTTACATCTACCTGCTCTATTACCCTAGATGAACGCTCCTTGCTAGGTTACATCTACTTGCTCTACTACCCTAGATAAACGCTCTTGCTAGGTTACATCTACTTACTGCATGCTCTACAGTGAAATTTCTTTCTGGTCGCAAGATGATGAGCCAAAAAACGCTGCCTAATAACATAACACATCGCCTAGAGCTCCTTCATGTCACACCTTCCCAGCATCATCACGCGACTCAGTTTTCGAGTTTGACCGGGCCTTCAACAAGAACCCGGGATCAAAATGGAGCTTGAAACATTAGCAACCCAAGTTTTTGAGCTTGTCCGGGTCTTCAACGAGGACTTGGGATCAACACCTGTTTTTGAATTTGTCTTGGCCTTGAACGAAACCCGGGGGTTTCGATATTGGCGAAATATAATGACAAGGCTCGCGGATACTGCAGCTAATTCAACGTTGTAAAATGTTACAACTGAAAACCATAAAAAAAGACTGTATTTTACACGAAATATGAAGAGTTTTGCTGCCACGTCCTATTCTATGGATCGTGTAAATGGTAAAGCAAGACTAAAAGTATTTACAATGTTCGTGCGAACGAACCACTAACAGATAGATTATTAAATATTAAACTATAGGATTGAAGTATTTTACGGGCATCACAAATTGTCGTCCTCATCATCGCTTAAGGGTTCGTATTTATCTGACAGGATTGGTACTGGTTCCTGTTGCCTAGGCAACACAGGAGGGCATGGAGACTGAGAGCGTCCAATGCTTAAGTAAGAAACCGGAGAAGAGCGGGCACTGCTTGAGGCAGAATTAATATTTAAAGAAAGAGGCGAAAAAGGAAATACAGTATTTCGTTGTGTTTGTAGTCTGGGGTAGGAGAGCGAAGTAAAATGAGAAGTCGCAGTCGTAATGCTTTGGATGCTCGACGTGAACGTAAAACTGGTTGTTTGTGTGGTAACGTTGCCTTGACTCAATGGCTGCCATAGCGGGACGGATGATACGTTGTCTACTTCAGATTTTTCATCTATCGATTCAGGAGATGCCGGAGAAATAGGGATAGTGTCGGGGTATCGCCAGTACAAATCAATATCGTCATGATCGGGCGAATGCACATCAGCAGTTTCGTCACATTCATGACGAATGTCCGTATCAATTTCACTAGCTTCCATTTCTAGTGGTTGTGTATCTGCAGTTTCGCTTTTGACGTCTGATATTGGAGCTAGACTATCGCTTGATACATTACTAATGTTACTGGCTATAGTATCAGTCACTGGTGGTTCTTCACAAACATGACTGACCGTATCGGCGATTCCAATTTCTTGATTCTGTGGGATCTCTTGAAGGGGTACAGAACCTCCTGAGTGTAAATCTATGCTACCTTCCATTGTAGGAATAATTTCCCCATGGTCAGAATCCGTGTGTCGATGGACTTCTTCACGCGATGACGCAGAAACCTCTTGAGAATCTATGCTACCTTCCATTGTAGGATTAATTTCCCTATGGTCAGAATCCGTGTGTCGATGGACTTCTTCACGCGATGGAGCAGGAACCTCTTGAGAATCTATGCTACCTTCCATTGTAGGATTAATTTCCCCATGGTCAGAATCCGTGTGTCGATGGACTTCTTCACGCGATGGAGCAGGAACCTCTTGAGAATCTATGCTACCTTCCATTGTAGGATTAATTTCCCCATGGTCAGAATCCGTGTGTCGATGGACTTCTTCACGCGATGGAGCAGGAACCTCTTGAGAATCTATGCTACCTTCCATTGTAGGATTAATTTCCCTATGGTCAGAATCCGTGTGTCGATGGACTTCTTCACGCGATGAAGCAGGGACCTCTTGAGAATCTATGCTACTTTCCATCGTAGGATTAATGTCTTCGTGGTCAGAATCCGTGTGAGGACGGACTTCTTCACCCGATGAAGCAGGGACCTCTTGAGAATCTATGCTACCTTCCATTGTAGGATTAATGTCTTCGTGGGCAGAATCCGTGTGTGGACGGACTTCTCCACCCGACGAAGCAGGGGCCTCTCGAGAACCAATGGCATTCGTACTAAAATCTACTACTTCTGCTGAATCTGTAAATCTTTCCGAGGATAACGAGTTAGAGCTTTCGACTAAATCAGATCTTGTCTGTGTATAGCTTTGTGCATTAATAACAACATCTGTGTTCACTTCTTCCTCTTCGACACCTTGCATCGGTTCAGCCTCATTCAACGTATCGGAAACATTATCACGATCATTGGTGTCTGTTGGTAAGTTGGTCGAAGACACCGAGTCGTTGTTACCAGAATTCGGTATGAACTCTCCCACGAATGTTGGAACCATTGAGTGCTTTTCACCTTCATCAAAGTCAGATAGCTCATCAATGCTGTCTTCCCTGTTGACTCCCAATAGTGGATCTCCGAGATCCATAAGCATTTCGGGCTCGGGAATCGAGGATTCCTCGTCCTCATCTGGTAGATCAATCTCAAAATTCTTTTCTTGGTTGTCCTCATCTGCGCTTTGTTCATCAGACACCGATGAGCTAGTTCCTTCTTCTAACGACGAACTTCGAGTGGTAGAAATAGCCAAGTTTTGGCCCTTATTCAGCACGTTACTTGTCGCGTAAGACCGAGACACCTCAGAGCTTGATATCATTTTGAATCCTTGATCAACATCTTCAGACACTCCTCCACTTACCATTTCTTCTTCAACATCCAGTTCCTGTCTGGATGATGGCTGTTGGCTTGTTTGGTTTTCGCTTGAGTCCGCAGCAGGACTGGCTTCATCTCTCAAATAATGGGAATCTGGTTGATTTTCGATGCCCTCACCAGTTGAGGACTCAACCACTGTTCTGTTCTCGGTGGAAGAAGATCGAGATATGGAATCTGGTAGATTCTGTTCTTGAATCCCAACGTTATCACTAACCTTAGACGACTGTATGACTGAGCTTTGTGCAGGAGCTGGTAATGGAGAAAAGGAGTCTGGTTGAATCTGTACTAGTGCATCTTCAATGATAGTAGAGGATTGCACGACTGAACTTCTCGCAGCAAAGGGTGATCGGGAAACCGAATCCGGTTGATTTTGTTCGGGAGCTCTTTCAACTTCTCTATCAACAGACGATCGGACAACTTGATTGCTTTCATCTGATGGCTGTGGCGATGAATCTGGTTGGCTTAAGTCTTGAGCCCTTTCTGCTTCACAAGTAGCTGAGGACTGCACAACTATGTTACCTTCCGCAGAAGGCTGCGGTGATGAATATGATTCTCTTTCACTCTGTGTACGTTCGACTTCACCAGCAACAGAAGACTCTACTACTGCACTGGTTTCGGTAGACGATGACAGAGACTGCGAATCTAGTTCACGGACAGCAGATAATTGGGCAACTGTACTGTTACAAGAAGCTTGTACCTCATTACTGCTATCGACAGGCTGTACCTCTTTGGTTCGACTATCTTTACTTCTAGAAGACTGTGGCATCATGGAATGGATCGTGGTGTCAGATGATTCTGGTTCACCAATATTTGAGCTCTGTGAAGGAGTGGTACTCATACCATCATCAAGTCTTTGGAACAAAGATGGAATTGGGTGAGAGGTGCTGATGTCATAGGCTTGTGACTGTGAGGACTGGCTTGCAGATGGCTCGGAGTGTGTGTTTTCATCGAGGCTTGAGTTTGATTGAATGGCACGACTAACGTCTTCCTCTATGCTTCCACTTGGCTGTGGACTTACAACGCTGCTGGAGTCAATTGTATTATCTAAAGAACTTGATAGTCGGGGAAGGACGCTGCTACTCGTATCAGAAGGTTGGGGACTCAATGACGGGCTAGAAAAAGTGCTTAAAATAGATCTGTCAAGAACATTAGAAGACCGTGAGAGGGCAACTTGGACATTCACTGTGGACTGTGGATCAGAGGCAACTTCACCTGTATCGGGGCTAGCAACTTCAGACCTTGTTGGAAAATGCGTGTCATCACTTGAAGAAGGGTGCGACTGAGCTGGATGTTGTTCTGAAGCATTGCTTGAATCGGCTGTAGCAGCAACTTCTTGTTTAATTTCCAGTGATGCCTCTTCCTCGTTCCTTGGAGACCCAGAACCACTGGTACTCGCGGAACTAAAATGTTGAGAGCTATCAGGCACTGTCTTTGACATATTTCCCGTTTCGTTTCCAGAAGTACTTACTCCCTGCTCACGATCTTGGCTGTTGTCAATTATCTTCGGAAGTTCCTGCACGACCCTCAGTTCCGTATTCTCTTCCGGGAATTTTTGTATCCGCTCCAGTACTATAGGCCCCATCATCGATAGAGTCTGGAATTTTGGCGGCAGCTTCTTTGGAATCACTAGATCTTTGCTGGCTATGTGCATCAGGTAACTGCCGTCTGACCACCTCTGAGGAACTTATAGACGAAACTAAACTGGAAATTGAAGGTGACATCACACTTGAACTAGAAATGCTATCAGAACTGCGTTGAATGGGTATAGGATGCTGGTACATGTTTCTCGTGTCTATATTCGTAGTTACTGTTCTTGATAAGGACTGTAAAGGGTGTGGCGCATGTAGAATATCCGGAGAACGATGATGAAAAGTTTGTGAGGTCGACTGCTTTTCTCTATTGTCTTGAGGTCGCCTCTCTCCATAGCCGTGCACTGGTTGTCTACTTGAGATCGAAGAAGTTGGTATGAATTCATCGCCACTTTCGTGGACATTTTCAGTCTCTTCGGCTGACAACGTATCGCTATCACTTGCTTCATGATCGAGCCAGGGTTCAAGAAATGTTCCTCTCATGCGCTCAAATTCCTGGAATCTTTGCGGTTGATCAACCTTTCCTTTGTACGCTCGGTGAGCATCACTAGAATGGTAAACTTTGGTTTCAGGCTCTCTTATAACACTAACCTCAGTAACTGGTTTCTCTAAAGCTGTTGAAGTCGGAGCAGCCCCTAGTGATACCTGACGATATGCCTCTCCATGTGCAACATTTGCACCAGGGTATCCCTTCAGCGGATTTTCAGATTTGACGATCGGAAAGTCTGAGTCATGTATTTGTGGTCCTCTGGGTGACTTCGAAGGTGTGGGTCTTGGAACACTGCCCTCGCCCCTAACACCCACTTTCTCATCATCGGGCTTGGCACGGGATGGCTGCGGTTGGGAAGTCTCCGCTGTTAACCTAATTGGTTGTTGATATCTCTGCATTCCAAGGACGTCTCGCTCTCTTCTCGAAGCTTCTAGTAAGTAATCAGCAAACAGTCCAGAAGGGGTGCTGAAGCCACTACCCTGTTGAAGTTGTCTACTTCCGGGAGGCACGACTACTCTTGATATACTACTGACAGGATTCTGGTTGCCCGCTCCGCGTGCTTGTGGCGAAGTACTAGTATGCTGTAAAATGGTTGGTTGTGAGATGACAATCCCTCTTTGTGCTTCCAAGAGATTAGGTGGATCTAGGTAAGTCACTGTTTCGAATATATTCCTGACAAATGGATGCTGACCGTGATCAAGCGATACTCTTTCTTCACTCTTGCTTTGGCCTCCTTGACGCTCTTCCGATGTAGCACTACTTGTTGGAGCTTGAACTCCAGGAGATGAACAAGGTCGAGAAATCAAAGGTGGTGGTCCACCTTGTCTCGGGGATTGTGCAGTTGGACTAATTGTGACTGCAGGGCTGGTAGACATTCGAGGTATTAATGGAGGGGGCTTCTCAGGACTCATTGTTGATTGAAAAGTATGTAGACTTTGCGGTGACGCTAGTCTGGCTGGACTTTTAGCATCAGCTGTTACGACCACACTAGTTGTAGTAGCAGAACTCGACGTAGTATTAACTGTCAAGTCTTGATTTACCTTCTTTCCTGTTATGGGGGTTAGTGGGGGTGGTTTGGGAACCAATCCTGAACCAATACCATATCGAGGTGCTGTTTCATGACTAGTGGAAACCTCTGTACGAAAATGTTTTTCTTCAGTTTCTGAAGGGGATTTTGAATCCTTAGATGAATCGGAATCTTTTCGGGAATTTTCGCGTTCTCTTTTCTCCAGTGGAGTCAGCTCCACAGGCCGAGCTAATGCTGCCACATCAACTAGAGTTGCCAGGTTAGACAACAAATCTTCCTGTGTACTCTTTCTAGCTTTCGCATTTTGACCGCTTTGTCCTTTCATAATCGATCGTGTGTTGTCAGACACAAGCTGCTCTCCTCTCTCTATCACAGATCTATCGGTTGTTTCCTTATCTTGCATGGGTTCATTGTATATAGCGTGATACACTGACGGTGGAATCTTTTCTGCGATAACTTCTTTTCTTCTCTCGGGAATCAGATCTTGCCTTCCATCGTGGAGAGGCTGTTCTTGCTTTCGTTCTATTTTAACTTCGTGGTGACCGTATGGTCTTGAGTGGACTGGAAACCGAATATCTCTAGTTTCATTTTGCATATCGTGCCTCGGGTCGTAAGTTGTCCTGGTGAACTCCGGTCTTAACTGGGATATGATTGTCGTTGGGACAGTCTCTGGTCTCATAACGGATCTTGCTTGTGCAGTACTGTAAACAACTGACGACTCCGGATAAGAGAGAATAATCCTTCCATCGCGTACATATTCTCCACGAGTAAGATCTACGTTAGGTACTTGTCTACTATCTCGGCCCACTGTGTCTTGTCTAGAGGCATGAGGGTCGACTCTTATCACACCCATCATGTCGGATCTACTTTGGGTTACCTTGCTTTCAGTTTGTGGACTCTGCTTGGCGTGATGATGAACAACACTTGAAGCATCAAGTCTAGGGTTAGCAACCTCCTTTTGTGACACTAAGTATGGATTGTGGCTTGACTCTGGGCCATAGTCCTGTCTGTCTGGATAAGGTGAACCTGTCCTAGGGTCTATTTTTAACACAGGTCTAATATCTGTTCTTGTATCGTGAAATGGAGTTGGCCTCAATTCACGACTTCCTTCTTGCCGTACGTCAGACCGTAAACCTGGGAAACTTTGCTTTTGTTCAGGTTTAGCTTCTCGTCGAATCACAACATCTTGCTTCAAATCAGAACGACCTAAATGAAGATCGCCGTGCCTTGAGTCTGAGCCGGTACTTGTTCTATTTTTCTGTGGGTAATGAGGCATATCTGGGTGCTCTCTTCTGGGCTCAGAAAACAATGTTCTAAAATCCTGTCTGGAATCGACTCTTTGTTCAGGGGTTCTGGATGGAACTCTTTTGGGTGCTCCCTCAGTGACATCAATGCGAACTGGATCCGGAAACACAAGTTTTGACCTCGCATCTGACGACAACTCTGGAATAACAGCTGCCTTGTTGCGAATGTCAGGCAGCGATGGAGGTCTGGCTGGCGGCCTAACAACTTGAAGGTAAGCAGGTGATTTAGAGGAAGGCCTTTCAGACGGAGAAAAGGACTGTGGGTAAACTTTTGGTTGTTCTGCTGAAGGTCGACTGGATGGCAAATGTTTGGACGCTTCACCAGGTGAAGGAGCACTCACTCGGGCATCTGGTCCTACTGAATGACCAGGACGTAGATGCGGTGATGTTTGAGATAGAAATGGATGATTCAAGTCATGATCAGAGATCTCGGCAGACCGACTTGTGGAAGGCCCACGGTGGGAGGCTTGATTAGGCAATTTATCATCAGTTTGTTGGTTGTGTGAGTGATGTGCTAGTTCTTCTGGAGCTCTATAGCTATGTACGTTTGGTCCAACTTGCATACCACTGTAGGGATACGCATGTACCGGGTGAATATGTCTATACATGCCCATCTTCATATGCCCAGGGCTTTCACGGCCATTCATTCCCATTGGTGGAAAGTCTTGCAAACCCAGTTGTTGAAAAGGAAGTGGCATGACTTGGTGATGATAAGGAAGGCGGGGATGACCAATGTACATTGCATGACCATAGTGAGCACCTTGATTCATGGCAGCAAGCGCGTGAGGATGTACATGACCATGTACAGCCTGGGCTTGGGCTTGAGCTTGAGCATTAGCCTGAGCTTGGTGTGCTTGCAAGTGCCCCATGTACGAAGAAGGAATAGCCGAGGTACCAGGTGAGTATTCCATGGCTGCTGTAATAACCGATGGCAAATTCTTGTATTTTCGGACAGCCTCCTGCTGTTCGTGGTCTGTCAGCTTCGTATCTGGTGGTTTCGGAGGTATAACAGTCTCTTCTTTTTTCCTCGTCTCACCCCTCTTTACAGCTTCCTCTTCAGTGTGAATTTTTGCCATTGCTTTTAGTACAGCACGGGCAGAGTCCGGTGGTCGATTAGAAGGGAAGCCTTCGACGGAAGCAGAATTACGACTGTCTCTTGTCAGGTCGACCATCAAAGGGGCTGGACTGTTCTTGAAGCACCCCTCTGTCTCTTTGGGCATTACAGGCCTTGGTTTAGGAATTCCTGGCTGAATAACCTCCTGACCAGGCGATTTAGAAGGACGAAGAACAGACGGCGAGGAAGCAACCTGTATAAGTGGTGGTGGTGGTTTAAGGTTGCCGTCGCTACTGGTAGGTCCGGGTGGAGCAGCATCGGGATGACCATGATATATGGTACTTATACTTGTTGGTGGGACACGTTGGGGAGCACTGCTTCTTGCCGCTTGCGATGTCTTGTTATCTGTGATCACAGATGTTTGAGTGTATCCTGTAAAACACCAATAAATTTTAATTAATGACCATGCGTCATTAATTTTTCCCTTGAATATTATTTATTCTGTTTGCTAGGAACACATGACCAGATACAACATTATGGATGAGAGGCTCAAACAATTAATGTGGTCCGAAATGAGAAAACAGTGATTTGGTTTGTTGGCTGATGGTTCAGTCGGTTGGCCTGGCCTGTTAATCAGTCGGTCAATCAATCCTTCCTTCACTAGTAATCTAAAATAAATCAAAAGCCTCGGTCGATTACCTGGTGACTGCGTTCTAGCATGAATGACAGACGTAGTGCAAGATTCTGGGGTTCTGCTACTTTGTCCTGGGGTCTGTTTCCTGTTGGGCTGCGATGGCTGCGTATCGATGATCACGATTTCAGGACATGAGCTACTATCACTGTGAGATGTTGACATACTACTGCTGCCTGGTAGAAGAGAATTTTGAATCGTGCGACCATTATCTGGAGTAGAGTCTGTTGGTATAATGAAATAACTGCCTTCATTAAATGTTCTCAAACTCATTAAACATTTTGATAACGATATCAGTTGGTTGCAAAGTAGATAAGGTTGCAAGTTCAGGGGCGGATCCAGGATTTTTTCAAACGGGGGGTCGTAGCATTGATAGAGGTTGTGGAGAGATATACCAGACCAAAGGGTTAGGGAGAAGATTATTTGCTGCAGGCGAGCATGGTTGTTATATCCCACACACGGCGAAATGTGTTTGGCACCCCTGTTTTAATAAAACTGCTGTTGGTGTTGTCATGAAAAAATAATAATAATAAGTAAATCCCGATGGCTCTCATAGAGGGGGGGGGGGGGGGGTTGCAACCCCCAAAACCCACTCATAGATCCGCCACTGAAGTTAGATGAGTTGTTTAAGTGTAACAAGTGTCAGGCAAGTCTAGAAGAATGATCTATATTAATGCTACTTTAATATATATGAGCAAGGTGCATAGATGAAGGAGCAAGTGTGGCTTATGGAAGGGAATGTAGTGTGGGAATGGGAATAATCCCCAATGATGTCACGCACCAGCTTCAACTTCAATCTAATCCAGAACCACCCAAGCCACATAGTGATATTAGCCTCTATTATCCAGGGAAGAATGAGGCTATGGAAACAAGCAAAGTGAAAATGCCTGGTGTAGCAAAGTCAGTCCTTGCCATCCACGTAGGACTGATAAGTTCCAGGGCCAGGACATAATCTTGTTCCAAATAAAAAAGAAAGTATGGTCATTTGATGTGTTTTTCCCCTAAAATAAGCTGTACTGACCTGCTTTACCTGACGGAGAAACTGAAGGTCTATTCGCCTGATCAAGAGTATGATGCACACCAAACGGTGAGGGTCTTTTCGTAGCTTGTGTCAAAACTTGAGGTTCAGAGTTGAAAGGAAGGGGTTGTCTCGTAGCATCATGACAGACTACATGAGGACCAGGAGCTGGTCCCTGCACTATAGACCCCTGCGGATAAAGTATTCCTGGATGGGAGACGGGCAAGTGAACTGGTGTTGTTACATGCTGGTAACTTGAAGGAGGTAAGATCTTTTGTGTAGGTAGCACGGTAATGCTAGCTACGCTGGAGGGTGGGGTAGGGGAGACTTGTTGCACTGATGTAGTAATAATGATTTCTCGTAAAGGCTTAGGTGAAATTCTGCCTTGTGTGGTAGGATGCGACACAGTAACTAAAAGACCTGGAGTAGAGCTTGTCTGAACGATGTGAGGAGTTGTGTGGACTGTGGTCGAAACATGTGACTGGGTCGAATGAATATCAGGCACGTTACTTGTGGACGATGTGGTGGGAGAAGCTTCAGTGGTTACGGTTGATCCAATTGTACTTTTGTCACTAGCTGCTACACTAGTAACTGGGCTCCCTTTGGAGATTCCATTGCTGTTTTGACGTGTGTTGGGTCGAGTTGATGGAGATGGCTTTTGTTCGGTTGTGTGGTTGTGGGTATTTGTATTCTTACTGGTTTCGTCAGCCTTCTGAGCACGTTGCATCTAAAAGAGAAGATGTAGGAGAATGAATATGGTTTTGCTCAATTCGACAATATGAAAACCCCATATTTGGGCTCTTATGAGGTTTGCTCCACACACACTTCCATTACGTTTACTATTTACGACACATAACACACAAAAAATCTCATTATGCATCGCAAAAGTATGTATTCATGTAATCATTGTCATACTATAGGCTATGAAAAGCTTTAAACAAGTCATTATTCATTCACCTTGGATGTTTCAAACTCAGCTACCATCGCCTCAAGGTGGAATTTCTTTTTATAGTTAAAGTAAAAGTTTTTACACTGTGCGTCTGTTTTGGTCAGTACCATCCTTGAAATGGCTGCCCAGTCTCGACCATTCTCACGTAAACCTGAAGGGAAAAACTGTTAGTAACGTTTTGGGACCAAAGGAGGTGTAAGGGTAGTACAGTCACTTCCCACCAATCAGGTCTCTCAAATCCTGGAGTTAGCATCGCATGCGAGAAAGAGTTGTTGGGTGTAGGTCCTAGGTTCTTATCTGGCTTTCATCAAGCTTAAAACCCAACACTCTTAATTCCGATTCGATTTGTGAGATAACTGTGTCCTGATATAGACCAGTTCAAAGGTTGAGAGCTAAAAATAATCTATTCACATGTGATGTTGAGTACAGGAATCAATCCTGGCACCTTAGAGGTGAGAGACAAGTGTACAACCACCACACCACCCTTGATTCATATTCAGAAGTTAAAACTTGTGAAGTCAAAATATAATCAAGAGAAAACGGAATGTATGCAGACTAATGGTCTCGAAGGAGCTATCCTAGAAGATGATCTTTCTTTTCATGATAAAATAGACTGCATTCCTTCCCATTTCAGCCCACCTCTTATTCCCAAGAAAATGACACTAACCTAGTCATTCTCTTGGAAATAACAAGGTAAAGGTCCAAGGTAAAGAGATCTATTACCAAAAGTTTATAACAATAATCTAGGCTAAGAACAAACAATACTAACCTTGCATGGCTATTTCCATTTCTCCCTCAGTCCAGCGTGACGTCTCAGGGTGTTCTGGTTGTCAAAAAATACATTAACAAAATAATAATCCTTGTGATCCATACAGGTTATAGAATGGACTGTCATGCGCTGGATACAACTCACAGGAACACAGGTGAAAATACAATTAGGAAAAAAATAAAATAAAACCAAATAAAAATGTTCTTGGTGCAGGATCTTTCTTAGTTAACCCATTTTGGGTTGTTCATCCTGTACCTTTCCACTTCTTTCTAAGTTTTATTTGTAATTTTTTGCTTTCGTGTGTGGAAAAATAAAAAAATTTGAAACCTTCCCTGATCTTAAAAAAATGTGTGAACTTCCCAGATTACATACCTCTGTGTCTATTAGATGACATAGAATGTGATATGCTATTGGAGTTACGAGTAGAGGATGAGGGTAAGGAGTGTGTAGAGCCTTGAGTAGCAGACTGGTTTGATGTATGATCATCATGATCACTTTCATCTGCTGAGTCTGTCATCTCATCACCATCATATTCGCCGTCTGATCCTCGTTCGCGCCTATCAGAACAAATAAACATAAAAGAAGCTTCAATATTTTTTTCCCTCTAAACAATGGTAGAAGATGGTCGCAGTACAAAAATGTAGACATCCAATTGATAATTCCATTCTAGGACACATTATGGTCATGATACCACAAGTCACACAAAAATAAACCATGTTTAACAATGTTTGTAGTTACTAACCCGCTATAAGATATTCCATCTTCTCCTGTCTTGCGCCCAGCACTTGCAAAACGATTTGAAGACAACTGCTGAGAAAATATTAAGACAAAATAGTACTATATTATGATCTTGAAAGGAGCAGAATTAGCACGACAGGACAAATCCAGTACAGGGTAAGGAAATGATAGCATGAGCAAAACAGCCAATAATGTGACATGTCACTGTCACAATCACGGCACAGAACAGCTTGTTTTCACAGTCATATAGACCAAATATATCTTTTCAATTATCATGTGGAAATTAAGGAAAGCTGCTATTGGATGCCATTTCCTGAAAAGGCTAATGTCCCCACCCCCCCCCCCCCTCCCCACGAAGACCTTCCCAGCTGTCTTTGTTGTTCTTCATAAAGTAACTTCAAGACCTGTGGGGTTACAAAATATGGGTTTTCTTTGCCCTTCCCTCCTTCCCCTCATTAAAAAAAACAGTTTTTAAGTATACTGATAGTCAACTTCCACCATTCCCCAGCCCACAAACACCTTCTAGCTGTCATTGTTTGTAAAAAAAATTTTTCAAGGATTGTGACAAATAGAAATAAGAAAATCCAACTTACCACTTCTCTTCGTCTTCGCTTGTGTGAATTTTTTCGAGATAATTGCTTGTAGTTTTCTTTCTTTTTGGATTGGTAGTAGAACAGTATGCAGTCAGCAACACTCTGTAGAAGAAGAAAAGTATTCGATGATCAAAGAGATAGAGAGCCAAAGATTTATTAGCAAAGGTTTTTGCTATTTAGTGCCACCTTTGTTAAATAAAGGATTTATTATTTATTCATTTATTTTTATAGTGGGGAACTCTAGATTCATCTAGTGATGGTAAGCAGCCTAAACAAACACCACTTTTTTACTGAGGCTCAAACCATCTTTAAATCTCAATTTGAGTTGGTAGAGCATCAGTCTGTAGTATATGAGGTTTATTCAAGTTCAAGTTACGTGTAAACGACATGTATCACTCAAGCTCTTTAAATATTTTAAATATAGAGTAGGAGGTGATGTCTTTGCTCTAAAATAATCTGGAAATGGCTAAGTATTGACCATGGCACCTAAGACCACATAAATGGTGTGCGTATCCTGTATAGGGAAGTTAAACATACAGTAGAGAGCCACAGGTTCACTCTCTCATCTAAGTCCATTATTATTATTATTATTATTATTATTATTATTATTATTATTATTATTATTATTATTAATATTATTATTATTATTTTCATTATTATTATGAGATTGGCTGTCAATGTAAACCAATCGACTTTAACATAGGAAGTGAAGCTAATGGGTCAATACAGTAAGCTATTCTTACCTTATTTTCAATATATGCAGCTATCAATTCAAAGTTCTTAGGATGATTGATATATCTAGTGATAGGACAAATGCAGTCATGAAAATTGAGTAGCTTCATCAAATGTTGAGTTTGGGTGTGGGTTCAAGTTGACAGAGGTGTTGAGCTGTGGGGGTAACTATGAGTACGGGTAGTAAATGTATAGGTTGGGTGTGGGTTCAAGTTGACAGAGGTGTTGAGCTGTGGGGGTAACTATGAGTAGTAGGGTAGTAAATGTATAGGTTGGGTGTCGGGTTCTGGGTGCATAGCGGTAAGTGATTTTGGGTGGCAAGGGAAAGAATAAAAGCAAAAGGAACTTACTTTTCTTTAAATATCTGTTTTTCTTTATCAGTCCATATATTACGGTATTTTCTCTCATTCAGAAGTGCAAGTGGGTCTCTTATTAATCCTGTTTATAGCAAAGAGGTGGAAACAACTCAATCAAAGTGTAATCTGCAGGGTTGCAGGGCTATTAAGATTTAACATCGTAGTACAAGAAAATTTTCAGCAGGTTTTTCAAAGTTTTCCTTTCTCCATAAAAATCACCAGTCCTAAAACTCCATTAGATTCATCAGATAAAAAAACAATTTCTGGTTCTATGAATAATCCTTTCCCCCTCCACCCCAATTGGACAATCTCCCCACCCCCAACAGGCACCTAGTTCTTCAATTACGTCTTAATTCCTTACCATTTCTGTTGATAAAAGTTAGTTTTCTCTCCTGCTTGTCCAGCATGGGTGGAGGATCAACAGCCAAGGTTCTCATGTGTTTTTCATTAGCTTCCTGTTCATTAAGGTTGTCCACAATCTCATTAAACTCTGCTTCACTCCTTGCAACAATACCCCAGCTGCTGCGAGCACCCATCCTAAAGAATGATGCAATAAAACAATGAATAAGTGGACAGTAATGCAATGATGCAATCTGGCATGAGGGTGTGGTGTGGTGTAGTGTGGTGTATTGCAGTGTGATCTGATGTAGCATGGTGTGATATGTGGCATGTTTGTTTGGTGAGGTGTGGTGTAGTGTGGTGTGGTATGGTGTGGCATGCTGCAATGTGGTGTGGTGTGATGTGGTGTGGCATGCTGCAATGTGATGTGGTGTGATATGGTGCGGTGCGGTGCGGTGGGATGCAATGTGATGTGGTGTGATTAGCCAGATGTGGTATGATGTGTTGTATTGTGGGGGTTTGGCATAAGGTAATGTGATTTATAGAGATTATCACATGTTAAGAACTTGATATCGTTTTTATTCTCGCTCGAGGACTCGCTTGTTCGCGATATGATAGAAAAACTCGTGAATAAAAACGATATCCAGTTCTTAACATGTAATAATTTGTTTATTACACATATTAAGGTCGATAAACAGTTACCCAGTTTACAGTGAAGTGATATCGTATCACTTCACTGATATGGTTTTTATTCACGGCTTTATTACACGGATATCGACCCTAAATGTGTAATAAATTGCGCTATGTGATGTGCGCTCCTGTTTTCTTCTTCATTACTATCAGTACCTTGAGAATCTTTCTGCTTGTTCTCTTTGCTTTCTTATTTCTGGGAAAATTTTCTCATAGAATTCTCTTACTTTTGCTTCTTTTACTCTGTAAATAAAAAAAGATTCAACGAAAATCAAAAAAGTGTTTCCCAACTCATTCATAAGATAAGGACGTAGAGGCATCATGTAAACTTTACCTTCTCTTTGGATTGTTCTCCAGTCTTTCCATTTTCTTGACCCATACTCTCTTTAATGTTTTATACTCTTTACATAATTGACGATTCTGACGATTCAAAAAAACCATTTGATTGTTATTAAGCATCCTTCACAGGCATGTAAATATTATGGGAGTCCTGTGGTATGGTGATGTATTTGGGGGACTTGGAATGTGAAAAAGGAAAGACTGAGACAAGAGGAGAGGATTTAATTCCCTTCTTCTTTTCTTCCTCTTCCTTCCCTTTTCATTCCTTTATTCCTATCCTTTTTTCAGTAAAACAACCCCTGAATAGAAAATGCTGCAAATATTTGTGAAGCCAGTGCTTTTTATCACTGTACATTCCATGGGATGTGATTTGGAATCTTGTAGCACGGATTTCAAAGCATATCAAAACTCAAAAAAAAAAGCATGGTCAAAATTAAAACTCACTTTAATCTCCTTGGCTTGTCTTCGAAGTTGAAAATACTTCACAAGTTTTGCTTTGACAAATGGAGCCCTTTATTCAAAAGAAATAAATTATCAGAATTGTGGGTAAACAGAGGACAAACAGAATAAATATATAAATATTATTAAATTTACATTACGTAAATCAAGAGATTTCAAAGCATTTTAAATCTAAAATCAGATGCATTTACCACTCCTGGGTGGACGGCTTAATGCCTAAAAGGTTTTCCAATTAATAAGGCAGCCGGTAGATCGAATTAGAATTTGAAAGTTGATTTTTGTGGAGGAAGGAAAAACTGGAAGAAAAGCCCCCCAGGACAGAACCACCAAACAACTCGAGTCACATACGACATGAGGCCATCAGGACTCGAACCTGGGTCGCAATGGTGAAAGGTGACACATTAGCAGAGCCCGCCACCCACACTTCTCCACCCACGATCTCTTGAAGATACTGTAGTGCACACTGTTATTCCACTCTTGCCAGGTGACCCTCCTCTCTTTGTCTCAATGTCAGATATGTAAATTGATAACCAAGAAACTAATATTTACTGACCTCCTTAGGTTTTCATGGTAAATAGGAAGATCTGATGGCTGATTGTAGAGGGGCTGTAAAAAAGACAAATGAGAATATTTTCAATACAGTATGTTGAGGGTAATGCAGGGAGAGTAAGATTGAAAACAACACCATAAGTAATTCTACTGTTATTTTAGAGCTTAGAGCAGTTTTCTTGTGAGTAGGAAATTCATAGCTGCACTGTAGCCGTACCTTATATTACCGTATAGTCACAGCTATGCATTGCCATTCACTGATTTAATGGCAGACAATTTATGAAGCAAATTCAATGTTGCAACATGACATGCCATGTATGTGTCATAATTTTTCGAAGTAACAATATTTCTTGAAGAGATAATATTTATATTATGATCATCCGGGTGGATGTAATCCTTAGAAGGACTGTTTGATGTGACTGACATTTCGACAACCTGTGCGGAAGTCATCTTCAGAGTCAAGTGAAGAAAAAAGTCAGATATGGGTCTTATTTATACTGCCACAATAAACAATAGAACAATAGGTGAAGTTAAGAGATGATTCGCGTCGCTAACTTAATTGGCGTCATTTCAGCTTTGTTTAATAGCCTATTATATGGCGTGGGTAGTGTAATTGAGCGGTTGAGTGGATTCAGCTCAAACTTTGTAAACCAACTCTCAAGCACGAGGCGTTGCTTTCTATTGTTGCAAAAAGAAAGACATTCACTAGATTCCCAATCAATTGTATGGCCAGTCTTGGTATGATGCATGGCAATGTTGTTACGATTATCATGTTTCACAACTGCACTTTGATGTTCCTCATGTCTGGTATTAAACGATCTACCAGTCTCTCCAATATATGTATTAAGTTAGTACAGTAAATCATACGAATAACACTAGTCTATTCCTTCATTGAAGTAAAAATTTGGAATATATATTCACTGGCTACAAAGAAAGGGTTATCCATAGCAACATACCTTTCCATCTGGTAGTGGAAAACCTAGTTTAGCAAGTTGAGCATGAGCCATCTGAGCCTTTTTCTGAAACAACAATACAGAAAATAATGACTTGTATAATGATTATAAATGTCTGTTGGTGGAGTATGGAGTCTGTTGGACAGGATTTGTTGTACTTACTCTGTTCTCCTCATAAATCGTTTGAACTAAACTTTTAACTTTGAGTTCTGGAGGAGGTGATGGTGCTTTGGGAGGTTCAATTAAGGCTTTTGCTGCTTCTTCTTCTAACTGTTGCTGGAGAGTTGAGAATACAATAATATTAGGACAATTATTGTAAGTGTAGCTAATGGTCCCTTTTGCAGTTCCCTGCACCACCTTGAAAGATAATTGCGCCTTTGAATTGAAGCGAGATGAACAGTGAGCTTGCAATGATAAAGACCTTTTTTAACACCTTGGACAATTATTCACATGCCTACTCATTGCAAGCTCACCATTCGTCTCGCTTCAATTCAAAGGCATGGCTAACTTTCAAGATGGCGCAGGGAACTGTGAAAGGGACTATTGCACTCTTTTTAACTAAATAAAAAACAAGTGAAATTTCTGAATGGATCCCATAATGCATTTTGAAGTCTGTCCTTGTCTGAAGAAATAGAAAATCCATGTCCTGAGAGTAGTTATGAAACATACCATGCATCTTAACACTTTTGGAGTAAAGCTAACTCACAAATCAATTTAGAATTTAACATTTTAAGTTTAGCGGAGGAAGGAACACCAGAGAACACAGAGAAAAACCCTAGAATCAAAGGAGAAAGAAAACAAACTCTACTTGCATTGGATGTCAAAGCTGAGGATGTTTTACAAACCTGTTTCTTCTTCAGATTAGCTATCTGCAAGTCTGTTTGGGTGATATCTCTGTCCAACTTTTCCATACTTTGTATCAGATCTTCTTTTGTTAAACTGTTGATTGATTTGTTCTCCTTGTTACTGCTTTGATCTTCAGAGCATGTTGGACCTTGCTTTTCTGTATTAGAAAAATAATCATACTTCAGTGTCTACATCTTTTGGGCTACCTGTGGTTCTAATGAACACAGGAAACCCAATGTTTCAAAACCAGTAATCTGAGTCAATATTTTACCTGGTTTTACTGGAGAAATGTCCTCAACTACTGGGGCAGTTGTAGACTCCTAAAACAGAAACAGTGTTCAAACATCACTGAGGATACAAGTTGAAGCTACTGAATATGACATCTAGCATTAAATACACTTTATTATACACCTATTTCAATAAATATCGCCAAAAGCGATAAGCGATAGTTAATAGTTGAAAAGCATTAGGAGATAGGTCATTCCAAGATCCAAGAATTGCTAGAATGACTTGTGTTTCTGCTTCTTATTCTCATCAAGAACATTTCCATAATCCAATTGGAAGTTGATTTTTGAGGAGGGAGGAAAACCAGAGAACTTAGAAAAAACCCTCAAAGCACAGGACAGAACCAACAAGCAACTCTACTAATATATGACACCAAGCACAGCGTGACTCGAAATGAGGTCATACTGATAAGAGGCGAGTGCTCTCACTGCTATGATACCTGGCTTTCCCAGTTTTCACTGTAATATTATGAGAAAGCTATAAGTATTACTCTTCTATTTTACCTTTGTATCTAAGGATGGTTTTCTGTCATTTCCTCCCTGTTCTTGATTCCCTGATTGCTCAGGAAGTTTGGGCATAGGAGGTTTTGTTTCGGATGATGTTGATAATTCTTGTGATGTTGTTGTTGCCGGTGAAAGCTGAGGCGATGGCTTTAGTTGTGGTTTTGGAGAAGAGTTTTGGTCTGGTGGAGTCGTGCTGGGTCCATCTTCTAAAACACGTCGTTTTTTCTTCTCTGCACCAGCAGCCTTGTCAGATTTTTCAGGTTCTTTCCTTTTCAGGCTTGCTGTTTTCTCTTTATCCCTGGAAAATAAAATCAAGCATTACATGACTTAAGTGTATGTCGATGATAGGTACTGTATACAAGAAGGATTGATTACCTGCAGACTACTTACTGGATGGTTGGATAAATAGATGGATGGATGGGAAAGTGTCGAACAACAATGGATAGGAATGCACAAAATATATTGGATGGAATAAGATGAGATAAAATAGGAAAGGAAGAATAGCCATGATATGAAATAGAAATAGAAAAAGGATAGGATGGGTTGATAAGGGATGGATATGAAATGGAATAGAATAGGGTAGAATGGGTGGTATGGGATGGTGGTATTATCGAATTATTATTCAAGCCTGACAAAGAACTGGCTGCCATTGATCTTATTACCATTCCAAGGTTGAGAAAAAAAATAGATGGAGCTGGCATTGTGTTGCATCTTAGGGTAGTCTTATTTGATGAAATAAATGCCGACTTGGAAATATGTCCCCTAAAACAGCCCCACGTTGCATGGCTATGGCTAATAGTATCGATCAAAAGTAGGTTTTGTAGTGTTACATACTTGTCTTGCATCAGACTGTCGTCACTGACAGAGCTGAAATCATTGTAGTTACCCAGACCAACTTCCTGTAAATACAAAACAAATAACAACAAAAAACCATAAACAAATGCCAGGTATTTTACAACAACAGTATATGTGGTGCATTAGGAAAATCAGTATTTGAATAATAGTTTTGATTACTTTTGATCTTACAGTCAAAATAGTTATGTTTACCCCCATAGGCTCCATTGATGGTTTTGTAATTCAAATATTGAAATTTATTCTTCGTTCCAAGAATATGAAGACTCAGGATTTGAAATAATGACCAAACCATTAATGGAACATAGGAGGGTAAGATTGTGTTGTTTTGACTGTATATTTCCTGCTAAATAAAATATATGTCATCTTTGCATTGCTGTACCCTGCTCTGCAGATGTCAATCATTCTGTCTGGAACAATAGAGGGAGAGTACCAGTCCACCAAATTAGTATAGACACAGGAAACCCACCAATAGCAAAATACAAATAATAGATGCCTGCAGAATGGCTGCAGATGTGATCTTGAAAGGAATAACATGGCAATACAAATAGTTTAATACCTGGCATCTAAAGCTTGGCATATGAAAGCCAGGTGAGAAGTTTTTAAATCCACCTGACTGTGTTCTTACATCCCCTTCACTCAGGCGCCGTGGATGTTTATACGGCGACATTGGATGTGGCCCATCTCGGCCTCCGTACATGGTATCATGAGGCCTGTAACCATAAGGAGATTAAAAAACATGTTATAATTTGGAAGGGAATGTTTTGCTTTTATTATTGGAGTGAAACAAGTATGAAAGAGATATGAAACATGTTGTGCATGATAATAACAAAGAGGTTTACTTGGAAATACTGTATTGGCATTATGAGACTGGTATACATGGGTACAGGGAGGGTTAATAATCTGTGAAGAGTCAAGGGTGTGCATGATAATATCAAAGAGGTTTACTTGGAAATACTGTATTGGCATTATGAGACTGGTACACATGGGTACAGGTAGGGTTAATAATCTGTGAAGAGTCAAGGGTGTCCATGCTAATATCAAAGAGGTTTACTTGGAAATACTGTATTGGCATTATGAGACTGGTATACATGGGTACAGGTAGGGTTAATAATTTGTGAAGAGTCAGGGAAGTTATGGACATTTTAAAATTACATCCTGACCCACCCCTCCCTGCCGACAAGATAATGTACACACACAAAATAAACTCTTGAATCACAATTATACATAGATAATAAACACTGCATTGGGGCATTCAAATACATTAGCAAACATTAATAGCTCTTTACAACAACAACAACAAAACAGGAGAAGCACTATTACGACTAGTAAATCATCTTTAGTAATTCATTTGTCAAGTATATTATGGGGAAAAAGTACATTTTATAAAATTTAACCTTTAAAATGTTAAAGAAATTGTTAAATATGTCTATAGTTATTTTACTTTTTGACCTATAAGATATTAAACACATTGAACATCATTTGGCTCTTACTGTGTTTACTATTTAAAGTGCCTATCACCCTATACGTCATAACATTAGCATATGGCAGGGAAAAACCCTTATAACTTCAAGAAGACGCACTCAAACTATGAAATCTTTTCAGGCTTTTCCACATCTTACCCCATGTAGAATCAATACTGTGAATATTGCCAGAAGGGTGATAGGCACTTTAAGATATTTCATGCTTAGTAGATTACATTGTATTACTGTTTTACTTCAAGTTTAATTTTTTGAGCAGAAATAATATTTTGGAGCAGAATAGTCTGTTCTACTTAAGGTAAGAACTATAGCTTCACTTCTTGGAAAATGAAACTTTAAAATTTTTACTTTTTATTTTAGCAAGACTTTGTCAAGAACAGATGAAAAATGACTTGTCACATTCCAGCTGAGTTCTTAAACAATTATTTAAATCAAAGCATTTTAACTATATATAGGTTCTACTTATTAACAATCATTCAACCATCAATCTTTTAAGCAAAGAATACCTTAAAAAGGAATAGCAAAATCAATTTATTATTTTTTTATTCAAACTTTTCTGTTTCATTGTACTAATAGTAATCTGTTTGATTTTTTTTTTTTTTTTGGTTTGATTTTTTTTTTTTTTTTTTTTTGATAAAAAATTCTCCACAAGATTTCTAAAATTACTAAATGTAAAACATGCCTTTTAAAAAGAAAAAAAGAAAATTTAAAACCTTTTGCAAAGCCTATAAATTTTCATTTCGGGAATAAAGCCTTGAAAATGCAGTATTATGACATTAATTTCTTAATTAACTTCAGCGCTCAGCAATGAAAAGAGTGGTAACTTATTATAATAATAATTATTCATGATCTGGCTGAAACTACTTAGTTAAAGTTATATAATTTAACCACCTGAATTTTTCCAGACATTCATTGTTTTTGACTTGCATTGGAAAAATATTTTTACTTTTGGATTGGAAATTAGAAGTAATTTTAATCTTTTAGGTTTTCCTTCTTGGAACAATAAGCTGTAAGGCATTAATCAAAATACATAAAACAAATCTGACTGAATTTACATTTTTACCAAAATAAATCATTATGAGTTAAGAATGAATGATAGAAAAATATTATTTTTTTAAAAGTCTTTATTTTATTTTAGGTTTTTCTTCTGGAACAATAACCTGTAAGACATTAATGAAATAACTAATGGAATAGGTCTGACTGAATTTACATTCTTACTAATAATTAAACCAAATTGAGAATGGATGATCATAGATTGTTTGTTCATTAATTATCAGTCATAACCAAAAAAACATATATTATGTGCTGTTTTGAATGACAGATTAAACAATTTAGTGTACACAGATTGTGGCTAAACACAAATACAGCAGAACATTATGAATAAATTACAACACAGGGATATAATCAAAGCAAAACTAATAAAAAAAGATAAAAAGTTATTCACCATTAATAGCAAAAATAAAAACAAAATAAAATGATTCAAGCATGAAATGCACCAAAATAAACCCGCTAAAAATAATAATAAAGAAAACGAAAGCTTCATTTAATAAAAGCGTTGATGGATGGTGAATCTTTCTTTATAAAGTGCGGTATGACTTGAGTTTACGTATAGTTGGTATACACAAAAATAGTTATATTTCAAGCACAGATTACCCGAGATATTCGTTATAACGGGAACGATATCCACGGAGTCTGTCTGAGCCTGGGATGAATCTTCAATGCAAAGAAAAAAGCATCAATCTTTTCATCGAAAGCTTTTCACAAACTGACAGATAATTATCATTCAAACAAACTGAATTATTCCATGAAACTAAGATCAAAATACGTCGTTTTAACTCTAGTTCTGGGTATTTTGGTCTAATAATTAATTCTACAGAAAATAAATACATATTGATATATTTTAAGACTAAATAAAGGAGATAGAGAAGTCGCAAAATTAAACTCCAAAGAGACACTAAATTACGTTTGAAAATTATTGAGCTTACTCTTGATTCTTCTTGGGTTTAAACAAGATTAGGATCCAAGAAAAAATAACTTACCGATGAGGTGGCCCTCTAGACATAATCTATTTGCAGTACTTAAGTGTTTGGTCGTCGCTTTGAAGCATTTATTACGACTTCTGGCGATGCATCTTCTACTTCTTTGCATTATTTGATAATGGTTGTCTTTTGTCAAGTGGACTCCGCCATCTTGGACGATAGATAGGAGACTGGGGCCCGCTTCGATATCATGATGACATCATTATACCACAGGGATCCCAACATCTCCTAAAACTTATTTATTTATTTATTAGCAATTTCCTTCCTTCCTTTATGAGAACAGAAATGGTGTACCTTTTTGCGTCAAGAAACGATAATATGACATCATCAATAGGTTGCTATCAATAGACCATTGACTCCGACGAAGGACTAACGTCCGAAACGTCAGTTTCTATTTTCACTACGGTGTTAAACTTATAAATCTACGATAACTTGCTATCAATAGACGTCACTTCCGGTAATAGCTCTTTTTTTAAGGCTTGTAGAATCCTGGAGGTTGTTTTGGTTTCTTATTTTCTGGTTTGATGTCGTGAAAATAGTCAAATACAATAGTTTGAGGACTTATTTTGATATGTTTTGACTTAGCATCCGCTAGTTGCCCCCCAGCAAATCGCTTAGTTTGCCTCCAGTCAACTCCAACAAGTCACGTGATTGACTAGTAAGCAATACAAAGGTAACCGAAAACCTACCTTCCTTTAGTAGTAGTGCTAACCTCTGAGGTCTATCTCCTCCGCGGCCATCTTGCCAAAAGGGAGCAAGACTAAAGCAAAGATGACGGAAAATATATACATCTACTTACAAGAAGGTTGTCATTCAAGAATAGGACATTAGTGATTTAGTGGAAAAGGAATACATTAAAAGACCAAAGAAAAAGTTCAGCTTCAGTGATCTTCTTATGTTTTTTAATATAATTCCTATCCCACTAAATCACTAATGTTCTATTTTCGCTATATGACAACGTTCTTGTAAGTAGGTGTAGGTGTTTGTCTTTCTTGTATGGGTAAAGGTGACCGCTGTGCCGTCTTAATTAATCTTTTGCTGTATTCCCTTGTGGTGAACTTTTAATATCAATGGACGTCTTTACTGTAACAAAGCTTTATTTGCCCCCCCCCCCCCTCCCCTGGACGACCATTATGTCTTGCGATCCAAGATGGCCGCCGTATCGTAGTACATTCGTGGACAAAGCATCACATGCGAGTAGTGTTTGTTGTGTCTCTCTATTAATTGGTTTGACATCAGTTGTTGCCTTGATTTATTATTTTTCTAAATATGGAGTTAGCAAGATACAAAATTCTGGATCAAATATCATTAAATAGGTTGTTTTTTTAAAACGAAGAAATTGTGCACAAGATGAATGACATGTATTAAAGAACCAGCTAGTAGCATTATCGCTACTGAAAGGTAGGTTCTTATAAAGACATCTTAGCCTGTTTAGTTGGCATTACTATGGTAACATTATTTCACTTTACACTTATTTGGTGTCCAAGACAAAATTGTCTTTGAAGAAGTTAATTACATCTAAATAAATGTTGATGTGTTGGCTATGATTACATTTCTCCTGACTGCGAAGCAATAACGAAAATACACAGCCGGTTTATAGTTGTTCAGTAAAGAAAAAAAGTCTGTCTTAAATCTCATGTAGATTGCTGAAGCTATGAAACTAGCCACGAAACTAGCTCAATTCTGATCAATGAGATCAATGAGTGTATTTCGTGCGTGCTGGGGCATCAAATCCAACGCTGAAAGTCGTGTTCCTCTCTGCTAAGACTCTTGATGACAGATACGACAACAAGCCCTCAGCAGTCAAGTTCTGCTTCTTCATAAGATTCGAAAAAGCAGCGAGCTTCCGCGTCATAACGCGCAAGGGTGCTAGAAACCTCAGCATTGGCTTTGGACAACAAAATCTTAGCTTTCGACTCAGCGGTTTGTTCTGCAATCTGACCGTTTTTAATGGCGTCTTCTTTTTGTGATTTGGCTTGGACGAGTTTTCTTGGACGCTCGTTTAAAGCAATGGCGATATTCTCCTTTGCGGCTTCCTTGTCGCGAACCACTTTCTCGTACGAGGAAGGACGTTTGATGTTGCTGACCTGGAGGTCTGTAAGGTCTGCACTGACTTCAGCGAAACGGTACGCCATTGTAGTCAGAATGCTCTCTTGGAAGGTTGCTCTTTGGGACTGGAATTGGCTTGTGTTGAATCGACTACAGGCATCGAAGATGCTCGACTGAGCTAAATATCTGAGGAACAACGATATCGATAAGAAAACGAGTGTTACGTCATAACCGCCATCTTGGTTGACGATAACAAAGCATTCCTCATTAGCTTCTCTCGTAAGATCAACCAAGATGGCGGCTGTTTCATTGTTATTCATATTTCAAAGGATTTTGAGTCACAGGGTTGCACACACTTCTATTGCTGCTTGGCTGGGATTGGGATTGGCGGACAGCGAGAGAAAGCTTTCAGAGGTGGGGGGGGGGGTAGGGTAGGGTTCCTAAAGACGACTTTATTCACAGAGATTTTAACTCCAGTTTACTGAGTTTCGACTTCTAAAACTTGAAGATTTTGTCCTTACTTACTCCAAAACTTTGACGTAATTGTCGAAGTCTTTAAATTGCAAAATGGTTTTTCGCAGATCCTTCGGCCGTGCGCGATACTGGAACTCTATCTTCAGGTTGATTTCCAACCCCTCTTTATTCAAGCACTTCACATTGTCAAACTTCTTGCTCTTGAAGACACTAGGGAATTTGATGAACTTAAACCCGGGCGGTCCATTGTGAAGGCCCGATTTTTTGACTTCTTCATCAAGGTCTCTCTGAACGACGTCGTAACCAACACCGACTGGAGGACAAATGATATACATAGTTTTATACCATGCAGGTGCGGAAAGGTCCCTTCAGAGATGAAGGTCGGTTGCAAAACACACACTGACTTGTGAGAAACCTTAATCTATAACCAGTGGTGGAGGGTGACAATGAGGTTAGTAGTTAACTGACAAATTAATATTTTTGCATTCAGTTTCCTATAATGTCACCAAAATCCTGAATGTTTTTTTTTTACTGAAAAGATTTGTTGACGTCATCACTTCGGTACTCTCTATTTCTACTCAAGGCTATTATTGACGTTTTAATGTGACGTCCAGCAGTAGAGAAATTTGTTTGATTTGAAAAAGAAGTTGATGGTAATAGTAAAACTGTCATGTTTCGTGAAGATTGCACTTAAACTATGGAAGATTTTGAAATTTTACAAAAAATGTATGCATATGACAGGTAAATCAACATATGCATTTCTTTCTAAAAGTAGCAAGGCTCAACAAGTATACGTTCGCCGATCTGGATTATCGACAATTTTCCAGACAAATCTTTACACTATAATTTTTTTAATTCTTTATTTGGTTAAAATGAAAGATTTTTGAATATGATAGCGTTCTTAATTTATATACAGATGGGGAAACTACGTCATTGGCTTTCATGTGAATGTATTTCAAACTAGCTTTTCCCCACCGAACCGAATTGAATTCGATCTATGCTGAACGATACCGCACATAGCCTGCGTCATATCCCGAAGAGTAGGACTTTTAGTATGATGTCAGCTAACTTTATATGTTAATGTAAAGTTCCTAAACAATAGTTATTAACTATGCCCAAACAAAAGTTTCTTAATCCCACTGAAATTATTCATATTTATACTGCTGGTGGAACGATTGAGAATGATATTAAAATCCATCGAATCACGCTTTTAATTAATACGTAACCAGACTATTTCCGTATTTTTTGCCGCCCTGGATGCAGACTTTGCGAATGCACTGGCAACTGTATTATATATATCATTCATATAAAGCAGATATTCACTGTTTACCATGAAACATCGAAGCCAGGAATCTTTTCTCATTCAAATTTGCCAACAAGCGATCTTTTTGTTTTATTAGCCAATAGCTCTGGTTGGCACATCACACGTAGATTATCAATTGGTTACCTGGTACGGCAAACTTCGATATACCAGAAAAACACCGTAGGCATCTTGTACTGATATGGCACATTTTTCAGGGAGTACTTGTCCAAAAAATCGAATCGTAAAAGCTCTTATCACGTTCTTCCTCGTGATCACTGCTTTTCTATGGTTCATCATTATACCTCTGGGTTTTAGAAAAGACAAATATTATCAGGTGAGAAGCGATACTTATTTAAAAATTTGTAAAACTGAAAAAAACTGTACGACTCACTGACATGACAGAATAGACAGTTAAACCTAGTATAGCTATGTTGGCAGATTTCACTACACTGAAAACATAACTCGATACTACAGTACTTAATAAATGTTTAGTGTATATACCATGAAATGACCTAGACTTATCCTTGAAACACATCAGTTGTCTTTCAGGTCGCAGTGAGGAAAAAACAGAAGTCAAAAAGAAAAAGTCTTGGTTTGATAAGGGGAATAGGAATAGAGTACAGAAGTGATGACGACACAAAATTGTTTTAAAAGACATTTAGCATTTTGGTGACATCATCAGAAACTGCATGTAAAAATATAATACGGTGTGATCATTGCAAAAGGTGTCATCACTGCTGAGGCCAAAGCTCTTGTTGAGGTGGAGAATAGCACAGCACCATGCTCGTATTAATGCTAACTACGGTATCATGCATTAACGGTTAATGCTAAGGGACTGATGTAGTCAGCTTGCGAGTTATTCTTAATAACTTTGAACACCATTATACGAAATTTCCATTTAAAACTTGACCATATGTTTTCTCCTTTAGTATCTTGGATTGGTTTATTACTGTCGATACAACTTCTGACCTCTGATCAGTAGCTTTTGCATATTTATAATGTTAGTGCAAAGATTGAGAATAAACCAGAAAACTACCGTATTTTGTCCTGCCCTGGATGCAGACTCTGTAAATGAAGCTGCCTATATATCGAGAGCTTTCGTGTAAAGTTGATCTAATGGAACAATTCAGACTTGATTCAGATACTTACTTTCATCCGAGTCAAGTCTTGACAGAGAAGAGGCGATCAGACCAATGGTCACGGCCAGGACAGCAACTGTGCCACCAACACACAAATAAACCTTCCAACCCATCGCTTTTTACTTGTACAGTACAGTACAGCGAGATTATAGACCAAACTAAGACGAGACTGAACTCAAAGAGGAATGAAAACTTTCAGGAGCTTATATGATGCAGTCTCAGCGGGTCCGTGCAGAAGATGGCTTAGAATATGAATGAGCCCTGAAAAAATGCGTGACGGAAGAGATTTTTTGGGAGAAGGGTGAGGCTTTTGTTTCAACGCTTTTGGATTGATTGGCATTTGAATGACGTCAGAGAAAACATTATTTTATTTTAATAATAATAATAATAATAATATATAAAAACTTGTAAAGCGCTTATACAAATCTGTTCTAAGCGCATTGAAAATAAATGATGATGAAAAATGTTAAAGCAAAAACTATGTTTTGAAAGCTAATTTGAATAAATAAGTCTTTTCAACCTGTCCTTGCGTGGCCCTCGCTCGAATTTTGTCTTTCCTTTGATAATTATCCAACATCTCCAACAATAAATAATGTCAAAATAATATTTACAATATGTACAAAAATAAGTAAACTTGACAATATTGCTGAAGAATTTAATCCGACGATCATGCTTTGTTAACTAGCCTCTTCTTACGTGACACCTTAAACTGAAACCGGGGGGTGCACACCTCTTAGAAACCGCAAGTCAGAAAAACAGACAAATGCTATGAAATTAGACAATAAAGTTAACCGACATCAAATAACTACATTTAATTCAAGAGTATGTTTTTGGATAAAGAACAGTTTATATATACTTTGGGCACGTACAGACATACTTGATTTAATAAGGTCTTTTACTCCGACGAAGGACTAGCGTCCGAAACGTCAGTAAGTTTTTTCATCTTTTCACGGTGTATAATTTACCTTTTCATCATTACTGTTTCATTAGAAACACCGACGCAGCTCACACTAGTTTTAGCTAGTTATACCTCTTGATTTAATAATGGAGTTTGAGTCTGCGAGGTTTATATGGGTTCCCCGGTTTTCCTGCCTTCTCAAAACCTAATACGTGTGTGAGTTCAGCCGTGCCCTGCCTTATATCATCCCAGAGGTTGTTTCAGGGTTCGAACTTTGAGTTAACTGTGCCCTGACTCAGATCAGCCCAGAGGTCAAGTTTAATCTGTGATTTAGCTGTACCCTGACTTAGATCAGCTCTGAGGTTGTTTCAGTATTCATACATTTATTTAGCATCACGACAAAAATTTTACGTTGAATATTTATAACACCAAGCCCACCCCGACTCAAAACAAAACAAAGCAAAATTTGCATATAAGACAATAACTTTGCCTATACTCGGCAAAACAATATATTCGGTTTCAGAGCAGTCCATGCAGAGTATCTATCATCTGCTTCGTGCGAATTGTTGAATGTTGAACTTGTGACCAAGTGAAGGATCTACTCGCGAACTAAAACGACCAGAAGCCACTATGCCTGATTTTCAGAGCTTTCAACAGGTCACAAAACTTTGGCCGTCGTCTGTTGTATAGGTGCGTTTCTGTTGGTCGTTGTTCTACCTATGAGCTTTGGAGACGTTGAATATTATCAGGTATTTGAAACAAGTTGAAAGAGGTGACCCTAACAAATGATAGGTAATAACTTCGCCTGGAAGCAAGTAGTGTGTTTTTTCAACGAAAAAAGTAAATGAAAATCGATTAATGATTAACGTCAAAGATATAGAAGTAAGTTATAGTGGTTGGGAACGATGTTATTCCGGGCGAAAGCCCTTGGAGTTAAATTCGGAAAAATTAATTTCCGACCTCGCTGGGATGATTAACGGTTAACGATTAATGATTAACGGTTTAGTCTTTGGTCTTATGAAGCATCAGTCCTCTACTGACTATGAAGCACCCTTTTCTAAATACTTTCAGTAACAAAGCGCAAACGATCGAGAAACTTATAAGTTTTCCCGTTGAATCAAATATGGAAGGAAAAATAAGAAAGTTTCGCGCGAAGCTAGCTGAAGCGGTCGTAAAACGGCTTTGAACCTAGGTATTCAGCGAACCCAGCACTAGATTCTACACACCGGCATTTTTCTCTAACAATAGAATATAAGTTTGGTGCTTTGTTCGTTTTTGTTCGACATTAGACCACGATCGATATTCGCATCCGTTGACATCAGGTTATCAAAAGACGTTGTTTCGTTCTCAAGCAGAGAACCAGCATTTCATTTTCATTTTCGGCCGTCAATTAGTTAAATACTCGCTCATGAGTAATGTCCTTCATGCACTAGCATTTTCATTGAGGACTTGAACAAAGGCCCAAGACAAACGATGAATGGTTACCTTACAAGAATCGATCTTTTCTTATGTTAATCTTTTTCTTATAGATAGGATTTATCAACAGGTAAGGTCGATCTGTCCAGTGCGCATTGTTAGGAGGCGAGCCGTACCGCGCGTTTTTTCATGATGTTTGGGTTTATGGTACTTAAGAGCGGGTGTCTGTAATATCGAAATATTAGCACTAAATCGGGATAATTAAACAATAGAAAACCAAGGATTCTGTATGAAATAGTACTGATTAATACTATTTAATGTTCACGGTTTGAGTGCTTGCACTCTATTCTGAACATCGCTAGGGGATAGCTAGACCGATCGATAGTAAGCTATTCCATTCAACATTAAGCTAGACCGATCGATAGTAAGCTATTCCATTCGGCATCGATAGCTAGACCGGTTGACAGTTTAGAGCTATTCCATTCAACATCGAGCTAGACCAATCGATAGTAAGCTATTCCATTCGGCATCGATAGCTAGACCGGTTGACAGTTATAGCTATTCCATTCAACATTAAGCTAGACCGATTGATAGTTAGCTATACCATTTGACATCGATAGCTAGACCAATAGACAAACGATGTATTTTTGGTGGTGTCGGCCGCCCATATCAGTAGCCCAAAAATGTTATTGCAGTTTCTGGAAGAGGAAACATTGTGGTTTAATCTGGTTATAGTCTCATTGCCTTGGAGCATGTACCAATGTGCGATTTTTGACGCTCAAGTTAAGCGATATTTTCGTACGTGAAATTTCACTCAAGTTGAAAATTCTTTAAAATATTCGAATTATCGACAATCTTTAAAAATAAGCTCTATGGGGGGGCTAAGTAAGAAAATATTTTTTATATTGCACACCTTTGGTCGATTTTTACAGACACCCGCTCTTAATGGCTACGTAAGAAATGTTCCATTGCTAACTTTATGCCTTACTTGTTGTGCAGATCGCATTCACAAAACAGAAGTCAACAGGCAAAGTTGATCTGTTCAGGGTCTATACATCAGGTAGATACCTCATCGGACCAGACTACACTTTCAAGGCGTTTCCTGCTGACGCGCACGTTGAGTACTTAAAAGACATCGCTACGTATACAGACGATAAGGTGGAAGTGACCATCTCGTGTTCTCTACAGTACTTCTTGAGACCCGAGGACTTGAGTGATCTTCACCAGGAATTTGATCTCTATTACAAGCCTGTGGTCCAGTCTACTGTCAATGCGGCCATCAAATCACGGGCGGCTTCCATACCTGTAGCGGAGTTCATGAGGTAACGCTTGTTTCAATCGTGGTGTGGATCAGGCTTTCTTGGAGCAGGACAGGGTTTGGTGGTAGGGGAGTTGAGTTGGTGCGGGGGGATGCTGATAAGGACTCAGTGAGGGATGGTGAGGGGGGGACTTAACAGTCCTTAATGGAGCCAGTTTAATTTAATAGTGCTACACAATGCTTCTTAGTAAAGAATGACCCAAGCACTTAGCTATTCTGTCTAATAGAAATTACTACCTAAAGTCAAGTACGATCGCTCATTTCACGACAACTCGATTTCTTACGTTTGAAGGCAACGTCAATCCGTCGAGAACAAACTCTTCAAAGCCGTCGCCGAGAGACTTGGTGGCAAATGTTGCAGGAAAGACTGCAAATCATACAAATGTTCTCCGGGCTGTATTCCTTACTCCAAGTGCAGCAAGTCTGACAAAGGTCTGTTCATTGAAGTCAGATATTTCAGTTGTTGGACTTTGACATTCACGAGGACGTCAAGAGCCGGTATTTGAGGCAAGTGACGGAGAGAGAACAAGAAGAGCAGGCCAAGTTTCGAACTGCAGGAACAGGTAATAACCTCTCCTACCAGTTAGGGAGAGCGCGCGTGTGCAAGGAATATTATCACTGATCACAAATACAGGTTAAAAACCATTGGGCATGTCTACCGAGGTTTCGGGTTGGATGCAAAGGCTATTACTACTAGTGCGACACACGATGCGACTGTTGCGTCCAACATCTCAGAAGTAGATTGTAATTCTACTACAACTTATTACGTTTGCAGGTTGTGCGTAAGGAGACTGGATCGACTGAAGAACGAGATCCTGAACGAAGCAGCAGAGATCAAACAGAATTCCACCGCCACCTCTACTGTGATCATCGCTAAAGCTGAGGCCAAAGCTCTTGTTGAGGTGGAGAAGGCGCGTAACGCAGGATTATCAAAAGTGTTCTCAGATCTGAATATCACATCCGAGACTCACAAGGCATCCTATATCTATCTTACTGCATTAAGACGCCAGCACCATGCTCGTATTAATGTTAATTATGGCACGTTAATGGCAAGGGATTAAGTTCCATTTTGCAGTAAAGCGATTGTCGTTCCTATAATGCACGCTAACTGTGGACGCACATTAACTTTGGGCGGGAAATGTCAGCAGAACCGGATAATTTCTCTACAATAATATTTCAACGTAGACACACCTTAAAGTAATTAATTATGTATCATACAGACTTTGCACCGAAATCTCTAAATTTGAGTCAAAACAATGAAAAAGACAACACCAAAAAGATTTTAATTCTGAAGAGAAGATTTTGACTTTAACTCAAAAGCCTTTGGACACTAAAGCTTTTTATAGGCCTGATCTTCTGCAAGTGAATATTCACCATTTTCCATACATCGGTTAACTGGTCAAACACAAAGCGTTCAAGCGAGGTGCCAAGGTACTTTCAATGGATTATTCAAATTTGAACCTTGCAACCTCGACTGAATGCTTTTGTGTTTGACCAGTGAACCAATGTATGGAAAATGGTTAATGCAAAGTGTGTTGAAAAATAAAAGGAAAGATAGAATAAAAGCAGAAGCAAATTCACCAATTTATTTAGCTTGTAAAAAATGTTGAAAAAATTAGAAAAATAAAATACTCGTTCTTCCCACACGGTCCCAATGGCTCAAAAGAATCCCAAATTAATCCTTTCGTTCCAAGCATCAGTCAAATTATCATTCGTCATGAAAGTTGTTGCGCAACTGTAACGCTCTTCGAGCTCAGGTTTCAGCCACACATTTCGCCATCAAACAGTGCCTTCAGATACCAAGCACTTAAACGTTAGTCGTTTGTTGTTTAAAGCTGAAATGAAGCTATGAAGGCTTAAACCTAAGTATTTACATTGCTGAGATGGTCACGGGAAAGATGCACTGCTGGTGCACGTTTCAGGGCTCTTTTTCCGGTTATAGGAAAATGGTCAATTTTAATATTTATTATATAAAGTTATTATATTGCACTATTAAAAGTACCTGGAATGTTATATTGTATGACTTGAGGTGTTTTTTATTCAGGATTCTAACTGTTATTTTTTCCTTGTTCTCTGAAATTAAAATGATAGTAGGTGGTGTTTATTAGCGTTTGGTGTCACGCATTGCGTGACGGATTCCATGTTTCAGTGACCTCACCACAAAGAAGATCCCTCCATTAGTAAACATTCTGTTCTTCTAAATTCCTTTCGTTTTGCTCTTTGATTTACCAACCCAAAGAGCCAACTTGTATTTCTTTGCGGTGAGCTTGAAGAGATTTATATGAGTAAGCTGGAAATTGAAGAACCTGGGTATGCGATGGACTCGGAGGAGGGTGGTTCTATGACCGGAATGAAGCGATGCGTTATTGGACTACTGGCCTTGGGTTTAGTACTGCTGGTCATTCTGCTGCCGATGAGTTTCGGAAATGTTGAATATTATGAGGTAAGAAAATACTACTCTCCTAGTAGAGAATACAATGAGTGCAGTCGTAAGGTTTGTTTCAAGGCGAAGTTGAGTAATTAGACCTTGAAGCACCACCTTGGTTGAGTCTAATTATAAGATGGGGAGAGTGGGTCGTTTCCTTTCGCAATCTACCCCTCCCGGCCCCCATAATGATCCTTACGGGTTTTTTTCTTCATATTTTACAAGAACTGACCAAATATTGAGTCAGAGTTAATCCCAAATCATGCAGTGATGTCTAATTGACAACGAAAGTGTCTTATTAAAAGGAAATTACCAAATATTGAATAAACTTAGGGTTGAGCCCTGGGGATTACATGGGCCGCCTAATACGTGAGTAGAGTCGTTTTTCGTCATATCCGCCTGTTAATTAGCAATAGATTTTCCAAGTTTTTCCAAAAAAGAAAAAAGAAAAAAAGAAAAAATCAAAACCTGAAAGGTAAAATCAAGACATGCGAAAGCTGTTGAATTTTAGGAAAGGGAGAAAAGGACCTGAATTTGGAGGATTGAATGACAAACCAAGTTTGCAGGAAGTCGATTACAATAGGCAGATTAAGATTCCTGTTTTCATCTTTTCCCTACATTTCACTTCACCTTTTGCAAACCTTCTCGACAAAGACAAGTATTCTTTTGATTTTTTGCGATTCCTTTTCACTCATTTTAAAGAATCAACGGACGTTTTACATTCGCCATAAACGATAATCTTAAAGGGGCACTTCGATGAAAACGCCCCAATTTTTCAAAGTCCAAATAATTGAATTATCTGAGGATAATATGACTCAATTATGATTATGTAAACCAGATTATGAGATTATGAAAATTGGGTGCCACTTGCAGTTCAGAAATTTTGGATTAAAAGAGAAAAGAACAATAGTATAGGGTTGATTAAATGACGTCATTTACTCCAATTTTAGATGCTGAATAAAACTGATAATTTTTATCTGACACATTTTACTGCGAAGAAAATATGTTGCTTTGGCTACTATTGGGGCCAGATAGATACGTTTAACTAAGTTTAAAGTCATTTCCAATTTTTATCCATTTTCATCAAAGTGCCCCTTTAAATCGAGTGGGTGGGAGGCCAAGCCGCGCGCTCTCAACACTCAATTGTTTCCTAAATTGGGTTAAGTACGAAGGGCTACATAATGAAATGTTCCATCGCTAACTTTATGCCTTCTTTGTTGTGCAGATCGCATTCACAAAACAGAAGTCAACAGGCAAAGTGGATCTGTCCAGGGTCTATACATCAGGTAGATACCTCATCGGACCAGACTACACTTTTAAGGCGTTTCCTGCCGACGCGCACTTTGAGTACTTAAAAGACATCGCCATCGCTACAAACGATAAAATAGAGGCGACAGTCTCGTGCGCTTTCCAGTATTTCTTGAAAGCCGAGGACTTGAACTATATTCATCAGGAATATGATCTGTACTACAAACCTGTGGTGCAGTCTACTGCTAATGCAGCTATAAAGGCAAGGACGTCGTCCATAGGTGTCATGGAATTCATTAAGTAAGTTGTCTAATACAAGGGTGTTATGCAAATTAGTATCCCTCTTATGTTCCTAACATCCTCCTCCTTCGATTCCTCTCTCTTAGTTTCTCTTCCCCTGTCTCTGGTCTAAACCCTCCTCCCATCCTCACTTTGCTTCATCTCTTTCTCTCTTCATGTCTCTGGCCTAACCAGCCTACCCTCCTTCCTTCCTTCGCATTTCTCTCTTTGTCTCTGACAAATATTACCCTTCCTTCGTTCCGCCTTTCCTCCTTATCTCCTTTCTTTCTCTCTCTCCTGACCTAAAACCTTCTCCTTTCCATTTATTTCAGGAAACGCCAATATGTCGAGAAAGAAATCTTTAATGCCGTCGCCGAGAGACTTGGTGGTAAATGTTGCAGGAAAGACTGCAAAACATACAAATGTTCTTCGGGCTGTACTCCTTACTCCAAGTGCAGCAAGTCTGACAAAGGTCTGTTCGTTGAAGTCAGATATTTTCAGTTGTTGGACTTTGATATTCACGAGGACGTCAAGAGTCGGTATTTGAGGCAAGTGACGGAGAGAGAACAAGAAGAGCAGGCCAAGTTTGAACTGGAGGAACAGGTACGCAGTAAATTTGACTGTTGCCGTAATCCCAGTCACCTCCGTTTAATTAAGTTTGGGTATGAGTTGTTTAAGTTACTTAAGCTAGTTATAATATTATGAAGAGGAAATAGATTTTTTCCATGCTTTGTTTCTTCGTTGATAGGTTGTGCGTAAGGAGACGGATCGACTGAAGAACGAGATCCTGAACGAAGCAGCAGAGATCAAACAGAATTCCGACCGCCACCTCTACTGTGATCATCGCTAAAGCCGAGGCCAAAGCTCTTATTGAGGTGGAAAAGGCGCGTAACGAAGGATTATCAAAAGTGTTCTCAGATCTGAATATCACATCCGAGACTCACAAGGCATCCTATATCTATCTTACTGCATTAAGACGCCAGCACCATGCTCGTATTAATGTTAATTATGGCACGTTAATGGCAAGGGACTAAACTTGTGTCAAATTAAGTGATAATTTAGATATTTTTTGATGAAAAATACACTCAGTAAGGTTAGTTATAATATGCAGCAAAAGATATTAATATAAAAAGTTGGAAATTTTTGTTTCTTTGTTTCCTTGAGTATACTCAACGTATTCTGGGAAGTAGTACTAAATATATATTTTGCAAAAATAAAAATGAACATCCTTTCATCAGTGCTATTTAGTAAAAAATAGTGGTGCTTTTATGGATACAGTGTTGGTATTCTACTTCCTTCATTACTTCATTTACTCATTTTAGTCTTTTCCCAAGTATCCCATTTCCTTCCATTCTTCCCCTCATTAATTTTAATTCATAACAAAACGACCCTGATTATCAAAAGTTTGAGTTTTTTTTTAAGCTTTTTTTTCTTTCAGCTTTAAAGCACCAAAATGACACAATTCTCACGCCATAGAAAACACATAAATAATTGGATTTTCAAGACAAAATACCCCGAACAAAATCTCTCTTAAATATACTTTTTTTTATGTATCAAACAAACAAAACTATTACCAAACAAAAGAGATTTCACGACTGTGAAAAAACTGGTCGATAGGTACAGTTATTACAGTGACTAGGCCACACTTAGCTTGCTATCGGTTTTCACTAGCATGATGTCTACTCTTCATAATGTATCTGTAGCCTGTACAGTGCAACTACTGTAACCTGGGTCAATTAGAGAGGATTAGACAAGAGAACCAATTAAATGTAGAATGAAAACAATGCATTCCACATTTGGGTAGTGAAGCCAATCAGAAACTTAGACTGCATGAGAATTGTAAGTTTTGACCCTGATGTTAGTTGTTAACAACTAGATAGCCATCTTCATTTTCTTTTGGGAATAAAAAGATATGTTGAAAGGCTATTGTGTTCTGCTGCTTTCTGATTGGCTCCACTACCCAAATTTGGAATGTATTGTCTTCATTGTACAATTTGATTGGTTCTCACTGTCTTAGTGTCTTCGGTTATAGTACTTGCAGTGTAAATAAAATGTCGCCTCTGAATCCAAGAAAAAGTATAGCAAACTGGTTGTAGGCATACGTTAAAGCTATGCTTACAGTGAATGCATTCAATATCCACAGTGAAATAATAGACAATATATATCAATCACACCCGAAGGACACACATTTTTATTAGTTTGAGAAGAGATCAAGAGGTGTAGTGGTCCAAGAAAAATTAGCCATGTTTTCGGACTATTTTTTTGAAACCTCTCAGAGAGTTAAAACCCTTTAAAAGTCTACTAAATATAGGCTTAGGTCAACCGTGAAACTTCACATGAGCCATATGCATTGAAAACGATGGATAAAAAAGTGGTCTCCTTTTATGTCATTAGGTTTGACTCATGTATAGTTCGACGTCTGTTTAAGTCCATTTGTATCCTAACCTTAGACTATGTTAATAGATCATTAGATTCTAGTTTTGACTCCTGGAGAATGCTACCTGTTGATGTGTTGTACTGATTTAATGTTTTTTCTTCTTCTATTAATTCCCACGTTGCCTTTGGTCAGCTTCAATGGATTCAAAAAGAGCTTTGAAATTACCAACTCCAAAACCCTAGAAACATGTAAACACATTAGTCTTAGTGCCTAAAATACATGAGTTGTGGGGGAGGGGGAAGGGGAAGGGAGAGAAATTGGTAAAGTTTTTAAGTTTTTTTAAAGGTGTAAATTGCTTCACTTGCATTTAGCTCTCGACTTATATACCCCTCTCAATCTTCAATTCAATGCAAAAAGTTCAATCCTCTGATGAAAAAATCTTTTTATCCTTTTTTCAGCCTTTCTAGACAGAGGTTTTCTATAATTTCCTATATATTGTGGAGCTATTAACAGATAGCTATACAAACAGTACAATCCCTCTATAATTGAGTGTCAACATATAAAACAGGGTAGAATGGTCATGGACTACAAGCAATACTACATACTGTATGGTTGTGTCTTTCTATCACTTCAAGGAACAAAGTTGGTCTGTCTTGTACTGGTTTTGTAAAGATCTGTAACAGGTAGCCATTCTCATCAAAGTCTACCAGGATGTTTAGTTGCTGAAGCTGAAAAAAAAAAAAGAAAAAAAATGGAATGAAAAATGAGAAGAAAAAAAATGAGTGAAGTGACAAATGGGATGAGATTTTTAGATTTGTGGATGGCAGATGAGTGGATGCATGAAATTAATAAGCGTATATGAGTACACCTGTATATGAGTACACCTACTTGCAAGAAGGTTGACATACAAGAATAGAGCATCACTAATTTAGTGAGAAAGGAATACATAAAAAGAAAAAAGAAAAAGTTCAGCTTCAGTGATCTTCTTTTGTTTTTTAATATAATTCCTATCCCACTGAATCCCTAATGTTCTATTTGGTGTATATGAGTAGTATGAGTATATGAATAAATGAATGGTAGGATGGATGAATGAATGAACAAATAAATGAACAAATGCACCGAACAAAAAGCAAATTCCTAAAATAGAAATACACCATCAACATTATTAAACCATATGAACTCACCACATCCAAGGACTGTTTGACTGTTATGTTTGCTGTCTTGAGCCTTTCTCTCAGGTTGTCATAGTACTTGTCCGGAATAGACAAGAAGACCATCCCGCGTTCCTTCAAATTGGTCACCTACAAACAGTTAAATAAATTTTAAAGAACCATGGGTGGTATAGCAGTAGCACCAGTCAGTATTGTAGCCAGCTATGCCATAACAAATAATGACATGTACATACATGAGTTATCTGCAGACAAACCTACAGATAATATCATGTATCATGTCAAGTTCTCATGTTATCAGAGGATTTGTTGAATATTCAAAGCCAATCACACGCAAGGATAGTAATTGAGATAGATCAACCTACTGTCGTGATGATGTCAGATGTGTTCAATGCAATGTGCTGAACTCCTGCACCTCCATAATAGTCTATATATTCCTAGAAAACGAAGGAAAAAGATCATATCACAGAAACGTTTAGAAGGGGTTCCCTCCTGACCTCCAAGAGTCTATAAAAGATTTTACTAATACTTTGTATTCCTTTTCATCCTTGATGAACAGAAAGTGTGCATCTGAGCAGTTTGTTTTCATAAAGCAGGCAACCCAAACCAATCAAAACAGTACATCTATAGCAATAATTATATTACCATCTGCTTTTACAGCGCTTTCTCAATTACACCCATGAAATCGAATAATTTACTAATGTGGCTACGTAGGTTTTGGCGGACGTTAATCAATGCATTTCCATGACATTCCATAGTCAGGTGCCCTTAAAACCTTTGTGTTTTTCGACTGGGAAACACTTTGATTGGTGTCCACCAAAACTCTTTCATGTTTCAAATTTTTTTTCATGATTTTGTATGTGTATTGGGAAGCGCTGTAAAACATGATACAAACCTGGATTTGACTTTTTCTTTTTCCTGGAGCTGGTTCATTGATAGGCATCTTGATGGTTTCTTCATAGTTGGTGACAACAATAGACCGCAGTGCACTGTATTCTGTGTGTATCTGAAAAGTACAAGTTCCATTGTTTATAGTATGTCTGTATATATGGATGGATGGATGAATGAAAATAGATTGCTGGACAGATGCATGAATGTACAGAGAAATGAATAGACAGAGAAGTGAATAGACAGAGAAATGAATGGACAGACAAATGGATGAGCAGATGGATGGATAGATAAATGGAAGATGGACAGATGAATAAAGAGATGAAGGAATAGGATGGATGGATGGATGGATGGGATGGTTGGATGGGATGGGATGGTTTGATGGGATGGGATGGTTTGATGGGATGGGATGGTTGGATGGGATGGTTTGATGGGATGGGATGGGATGGGATGGATGGATGGATGGATGGATGGATGGGTGGGATTGGTGGGTGGATGGATGAAAGGAATGACAGATGGTTGCAGAAGGGGGTGTGGTTTTTTGAAAAGTGTGAAAAACATTTTTTATTTATTTCCAAGACAATTTTTTTTGCAGATTTGCATTTTTTAGTGTTCCCCCATTACAAGTATCTATCTCAAAGCACACCTGTTTATCATCAACAGACCAAAACCTGTGAAACTGCAAACTTTTTTCATACCTAAAAATAAGTAAAAAAATAGACAAAGTATGAAGAGGTGGAAAAACGAACTAAAAAGTCAATGTTGCAGTAGCAGTGTCTACTCACCAATCAACAACAGGAACCATTTGGTCATTCGGCTGGTTTCCAACAATATGGTCAATAAAATTCAATTTGCTTTGAGGCCTGGAATAATATCAAAAAAATTGTATTAGCTTTCCTAACTGCATGTGTTTGGAGGTCCCTGGTATGAACTATATTTGAACTATCTTTTGAAGTGGGTACATTAATGGCCATTTAGGAGTACATGCAATGTGTGGGTTCAGATGGACACTTTAACCATTTAAATCAAGCAGCATTGCATTGGCTTCTCCAGTCCTTTGGAGACTTGGGTTTAATTCTGGGACTCAGAATCACATGTGAATAGAGTTTAATTATTACGTCTCTCCCTGTGAAAGTTTCTCTGGGTTCACTGCTTTTTCTCCCTCCATAAACCCAATGCACTAAATTTCAATTTGATCTAGTTTGGTGAGTCATGCACTGACTTAGATCAGTCCAGAGTTTGATTCAGAGTTCGATCTGTGAGTAAGGTATGCCCTGACTTAGATCAGCCCAGAGGTTGTTTCAGAGTTTGATCTGTGAGTTAGCTGTGCCCTGACTTAAATCAGCCCAGAGGTTGTTTCAGAGTTTGATCTGTGAGTTAGCCATGCCCTGACTTAATTAGGTAAGCCCAGAGGTTGTTTCAGAGTTCAACAACATTAAAGGGTTTTTATATTACTTACAATTTGGCCAGTAGCTTGTCTTGATACAGAGGAGGTTTGTAAGCCAGGCAGGAAGAGTCCAGTGTAGTTCTTTCTCTCAACAAAAGTATGCGTCACATCACCATACTAAGATATTGGGAAAAAGTGTTATTTATCTCTATTTTTATGCAGGAAAATTAGGAGAAAAAGAAAGATAAAAGGAAAGAATGAAAGACAAAGGAATAAAGACAGACTTTAAATATTTAGCTTTGCAGAAGAGGCTGAATTGTGCTATTTATTTGCAAACATGTATGTTGGGGTACTTGACTGACGTTTTTTTTAATGGTGCTTAGAGCTTATGATCTGACACTGGATAATGCAACCCATTTTCTACTTACAGTTTGAACAGTTGCAAAGGTAACTGTGCCATTTTCATCACTTTCCTCCCAAGGCTCTTTAACTGACTTTGCTCCTCTTTTTACTGATTCCTACAGAACATTCAGATGCTTTGTTGTAGAGGGATAAATATACTGATATTCTATAATTATATGCATAATTTTTCATAATGAAATAAATTATCTCAGCCTTTTCCCCAAGTTAGTAAGTAGTCAGTAAGGTGTCAGCAAGTGGTTGGTAATGGTTTGTTAGTAAGGTGTCGGTAAGTGGTCAGTAAGTGGTCTGTAAGGTGTCGATAAGTGGTCATGAAGTGGTCTGTAAGGTGTCAGTAAAGCATTGGTAAGTGATTAGTAGAATAAAAAGTGATTAGCTAATGGTAGCCATATTGACATTCAAATTTTATCTGTGCTCACCTTGTACAGACCAATACAATCTTCCACTTCAAAAGCAACATCTTTCACACCATCACCATGAAAAGTAAGGTGCTTTCCCATGGCTAACAACAATATGTTTAACAAGAAAAGATACTTCAGAATTTATAGACCTGTCTGGGAATCAAGCCCATTTCTCCCACCCCACCCCCCTCCTCCGTCCCCTGTCTCCCCTGCCCCCTTCCCCCCCTGTCTCTCCTCCCCCTTCCTCCTGTCTCCCCTGCCCCCTTCCCCCCTGTCTCTCCTCCCCCTTCCTCCTGTCTCCCCTCCCCCCTCCCTCCCCCTGTCTTTCCTCCCTCAATCAACAATAAGCTACAACTGAAATATTAAAATAGGCCATTTGCATTATGGCGTCATTTTACTACCACTACCAAAATGCTTCGTGAATTTTCTTTCTTATTCAAATTTGTAGTTCCTCATGGAAATAGTGAGACAATTGGTGCTAATTAACAGAACAAAAGACAGTGTGCAATGGAGTCTGGTAGTGGTAGTTAATGACGCCATAATGCAAATGGCCTATTCTAGCACTTTATTGTCAGTAGATCTTTGGAATAAAATGTTCAAAATTGAATCAAATGTTTGAAAAATCAGTATTCATGTACATGATTCCATTTATAAACTGACTAGCATTTCTATCAAAAGTTTCTTATTATTGTGAAAAGGTAGGAATATTGTATATAGTATTTTTTTTATTCCTACAAATAAATGTTTTAAAAATCCTTTGGGTAATTATTGTGCTGCCTACCATCCAGATGTATTGAGATAACATTCAAGCATGCAGATTAAGGGTACGAGCCAAGATAATAATAATTATTGACACCAATATGGTGCATGATGTACATGTAATGACTGACCTTCAGTGACTTCATTATTGGGAACCAGAGCGGACTTCAGAACAAAGATAATCTGGAATATATTAATGATTGAATACATAAAGCTATTCTCATCAGTCTCTTAACTTGAGTTCCTTTAATTTGCTTCCACACATACAATCACTATTTCAATCAAAAATAGGGTATTGATGTGTTGCAAGCATTCCCAAGCAATTCAAAATACAAAAACCATGGCAGCCATTATGCTGCCATTAACAATAGGATGCTTAAATAAGAAATCTATTGCTAAATGGCACCAACGCTCCCCCAAGAGGCCTCGATGATGTAACATGCAAATGAATAAACCAAAGCCACTTGGGTGTAATATTTTGTCCATTTCAGACCTTGTATAACTTATCTTGAAAATAAGATTGGTTGTTTGAAGTTGTATACATATTCATTTGTCTTCTCAAGTGCAAGTGTTAAACGAAGAAATAATACTCTAGGGAATGACACATGGTCTGAAATGGGAAAACAGTGGATTAGGTCTATATAATTGCTTTAAGACTGACCTTATCTTGTCTGACAGCATGTGCAACTTCCTCTCTTGAACCAGTCTCTAGCCCCTTGTATGCCATTGGTTCAAAGCCCATACGTGTGCAGTAGAATGATGCAGCCTATTTTATATGGAGAAACATTTTAGTCAATACATCTTGAATACTGTAGTACATAATTCATGTTGTTGTATACCAACTGTCAAAGTCCATTTTTCATACTCTGATTGGGCCAGAGGTTTGATGTTTCCCCAGCAACGGCTCTCAGTGGGCAACAATGTATGTTGACCGGTAATAGCAATACCGGAAGTGATTTCCCCAGAAATGTATGTTAAAAAGGATCAAATGCTTGGTGTTCTTTGACACTTGATATATAACTACACACTTATTGACTGGAAACACGGGAAAGCAGTCTGTTTAAGTGCATGGTCCCTCTCCATATCATTACCACGAAACACACAGTTACCCTCTGCCCCAGTCAATAAGAGTTAAGTGTTATATATAGTCTATATAATTTTGGCTCTGTCACATTTTGTTTTGATAGTTAGGATTTTGAAATATGAGTAAAATTCCATCCATCTATATTTTTCTTTATTTCTTCTTGAATTCCACTATGAGTCTGTATATATGTTCTTTCTGTATATTTTGTCTAGTTAATTTAATTATTTTATAAAGTGAGTAAAAATAAAGAGAAGAAAAAGTAAAATGAAATGAACATAATCATAAAATGAAATGAAATGAATAATAAATGGCAAGAATTAAAACAAAAATAATAATGATTGGATATTTGCATTAAAACTAAGCTCCGCAATCCTATGGAAAGTATTTAATAAACATGTATTTTTTTATATTGGATTTATACAAAATTCATAAGCTCAGATAAAAACATTGTTACGAAAGATAAACGAAAGGCATTTTGAAATGAGATGTGACGCATGAATAAGATAGTCTTCTGTCCTGAACTAAACAAGAATAACCTCTGTTTTTCGTAATGATCGAGCTGCATTTTCTGTTTGTTTAAGTGCTTTTTAGATTTTATTAGCATATGTTTTTAAAAATAAGCATAACGAATTGTTTTCCAGTTGTCATGTAGTTAATATATAATATGAACACATAGTATTGAATACCAACCTGTTTAGCATTCCCAACCCAGAGAGTTACATGGTCAAAAGCGATCATTTTTCCAACATTTGGCTACAAAAATAAATGAAAAACTATCAATAAATCAAGTACTCCGGCAAAGAAAACCGAAAAGCTCTAAAAATAAGCAGCTTAATTTTGCCTCACCTTTTCGCCTTTTTCCGTGTATGAAGTCTTGAAAAATAACAAATACATTAAAAAATCAAAAAATTAAAATGATGTCAAAAGCAACAGAGAGCATTTACTATGATCTTATAACCTACCATTTTTGAAGGTTCTTAGAGTCTTTTGGGGTTTAAATGAGGGAGATTCTGAGTACAAGTTAATGATTCCACGTTGCACATGTAAAAACGAACACTAATAGTATTATGGGATGTTACACTCCCCCACACACACCTCCAAACACAGGGATCCCAGTACAGAATCTTTAAAGATGCTTCTTGCTTTCACTATCTCTCTCAGGCTTATTTTATTCTTTTTCGATATTTGCACTTTGTTTTTAGCATTTTACCACTCAACTTTGCCTTCGTCTTCAGCCGTTTTCACTCCTTAATTTTTTGTCGTCCCATTTCCATTCTAGATCTCTCGCTCCCTCTTCCGCGTTGTCGCGGTTTCTTTCTTCGCATTTTTACTAGCTCGTGGGCGTTCTCTCAAACTCAGAAGAGGCAGTTTGACAGATTGCATATCTTTACAGCTGTTTTCCCCCCATTTACCCACCTTTTGTGTGTTCAAATGCAACTGTGTCTTTTCTCAGCTTACACATTCGTTACGTCCCGGTTCTGCCTATTCTTCTTTCTCGATTTTCCCGGCCTTTCTTTTCTCTCTTTTTCTTGAATTTACTACGGGGCTCAAAAATGGGCTAAAAATTGTTTTCAATTCACGAAACGAGCGGTGAGAAACCCAGAATATGACTGAAAGTTGCTATTCGTATCTTGACGCCAAAATTTCATAAGGGATTCCTGTGGATCTGGCAGGAAACTGAAGATGACTTATACCTGGCTACGGCCCTGTTTGTGTCTTTCGCTACGCTGCTGTACTTTACTGCATGAGTATTTGAAGAAAACATCTTTATTCTATGATTCTAATTTTATTGTTTAATTTCATTTTAAGCAAGAGAGAATGATACTATCTTGGTTTATAATATATTTGATCAGTCTAAACAGATTTAGTCTGAAGGCTTTTCCTCAACACTGAATAGATCTCTTGGGTGTAATGTTTTCCCATTTCACACCATGTGTCATTCACTAGAGTATTGTTGCATATGAGAAGACATATGAATATGAATACAACTCAAACATAGAACTTTCTTCTCTAGGCAATGACATTTGGTCTGACATGGAAAACCCAATCCGAAGAGGTCTATTAGCACGAGTCCAACTTGAAAAGTTCACGTTTTTAGTTCTCCATACTCTACGTCAAGCTTATCAATTTGGAATCAATGTGAAGTCTAGAGAAAAAAAACATTACGTATAAATCCATTCCCTTAAATTAAAAAATATATAATCATCAATTTATAATTTTTATTCATAGTAAATTAAAAGCGAATTTCGTAAGAGAGTTCATGATACTTCTGAAGTGACGTTTTAATATAAGCATTTTTGCAAATTTAGATAACATATCAGTTGCCATTTAGTGATTTTCATTGAAAATTGCCAACAAAAATCGCAAAATTAATAATAAAATTTTGCGATATGAACCTTGTACGAAATTTGTTCCATCGTAACTCGAAATGATCATAAGCATTATTTTGTATTCATATAAACCAGTTGTAGGCAATGTTCTTGAGAGAAATATCCCAATACGAGACTAAAAAGTCAAACCTCAAATATTTTCCGAAAAAAATAAAATTCAAGCTCAACCGAGATAATTGAACGGTTTCCTAAGATAAAAACTAATTGAATAACTAATTATTAGTTATGGAATCATTGTAGAATTGATATTTAAAGTGATAATCAAAAAAGTGATCAATATAACTCTGAATAAATCACAATTTCCATTTGTGTCTAGAATTCAGTATTAAAATCATTGTACATTTTTCTAGAATATTGAAGATTAAAAATATTTTTTCTTGTAGTGTGATGAACACAGAAATGTTAGCATTAATCTGAGCAGTTTTCGAGTGATAAGACACCGCAATTGTGACGATGTGTAAAAGTATTTGTCCAACTTAAAGTAGTAATTTCGAGCGCCATGATAGGGTCAAAGCGTACAAGCTTTTTGATTCGACGAGACGGAGCATCAACTAATGTCGTCATTTCTGTGCTGAGTGCCCTGAATTTTCACACTCTTGTGAAAAATCACTAGAAAGCCTTCCGAGAATGTTACATATTTCAGAGCAAATATAGCTGATAATCACGTAAGATAACGTACTGAAGATTAAAATTGAATAATATATCCGTATGCGTAGTAAAATACTGTCAGTCACTCTTTGAATATTGTCCAATTTAAAACAAAACTCATATTTTCATCATTATGGATACTATATATACATATATATATTTATTTGTCTATATATTCATTGATTTGTTCGTTAAAACAAGATTTAAAAAAAACAAAATGAAAGTATTTGACACAATATTAAGATCCTTTAAGCCTTATTTATAATCCTAAAAATATATCCAATCATAGAATGTTCTAGATTGTAATAATCAAATATATGTCAAATATTCTCTTGATTGCTGCAAATATATGTATGAATTAATTGAGATATGCATAGCGAAATATTTCGACAAATTAGGAATATGAATTGGAAAAAAGATCTCAAAATATTCACTTAATCGAAATATTATTATAATTCATCGAATTGCGGTCGCTTGGATGAACTACGAAAATTGGTTGGAAAAGGATAAGGACGGAAAGATATATTTTCCTAGATCTAGTCTTCCGGCGAGCAAGATAAGGGGTGACCATATCGTATGTACTGTATCTTTTGTATTCGTTAATTAAACTTCCAAATATCTAAAATAAAATATTAATTTGCATCTCACTAGAATACATAATAGCTTCAGTAATTTTAAATCTAAATCTAAATAAAAAATTAACGATATCTCATTTTCTTACGTGTAATTAAGGTTTTCATGAACCTCTTTCATCACCATGACTACCATTCACCCTGACAACCATGGCTTCGTTATTCGAGAATCCCATCTCGTATCGCGCGCTCTCTTTTCGCGAATCTTTAAGAGGGCTGCTATCACAAGACTCTGTCGTCTCTATTGTCACTGTTTCTCCGATAGAATCCACCACTTCTTCGACATTTTCTCCGTTTACCTCCATTTTCACTGTCACGTCCAGCCCGTCAATGACATCCGCAGATTTAGGGTGCTTTTCTGAATCTTCTGGTACTGTTAAAGCATCGTGGACAGGACTGTCATCGAGGTGGTCCTCAGAAATGGCTTGAACCACGTGATGAATCACGTGTTCGCCGTTAACCCCAGGAGTTTCGTCATTGTTGCTCACATTATCGCTTCTGTTGATCTGCTTCGCGCCATAATCTTGAGAGGGGTCCTGAATGGTCTGTCTCTTCGTAGTATGAATGACTGGGCTCTGGGTATTCGTGACATTACGACGAGTATGATGATGAACGACATGTCTCTCGTTACCTCTCGCGTTGTTCGGGTGGTGTTGTACAGTTACTATGGGAGACTGCGCCTGCGCAATATGGCTCACCGTCACGCTCGGGACTCCACAGTTAGGGGTTGCTAGGGTACCTTGGTGAAAATAGTTTGATACTTCGGTAGACACCATGGATGAAGGAGTGTTAGGGAACGTAGTGATTGGGATAGGATGCATGGATATGTGGCGGCCTGCCATTGCTTGCATGGCTTGGCTTGCACATGATCCTACTATCTGGTTTGTGCTGATAGGAGTGATGGTCATGGAGAGATGTGGAGGACCACCAGGTATGATGTTGTTTGATAACATTGGTGAATGTTCTGGGATCTGTTGAGAGAAAACGTCTTAAAAAGTTATAAGAGTATCAGTAATGATAAAAGGGTAAATTTTACACTTGAATGAAAAAACGATGAAAAAACTTACTGACGTTTCGGAAGCTAGTCCTTCGTCGGAGTAAAAGAGCAAAGAGCTAGGACTAGCGCCCAAACGTGAGTAAGATTCTTTCATCTTTTCACGGTGTAAAATTTACCCTTTTATCATTACTGTTTCATTAGAAACACCGAGGCAGCTCACACTAGTTTTTAGCTAGTTATCTCTTCTTATCAGAATATCAGTGCAATGAAAGTGAACAAAATTGTCTTTTTCTCCATTCATTATTCTATTATTCCTTTCTTCCTTCATCTTTCCATTACCAATATTCTATATTCCATATTCCATCGTTCATTTATTTATTCATTCATTGATTCCCCTTATATCATACCACCCACCTGCGAAGGCATCCCGTGCATCATTCTATGACCAGCCAACGTGTTGCTATCGACATTCGACGCGGTTTGCATCAGTGTCCCAACACTAGGAAGTGCCTGTTCTCGACTTCCACTTCCAGTGGCAGCAGTAGTTGTGCTCTGATTCTCAGTAACATGGAATGAAGAACACGACTGCACAGGTGAAGTTAAAGGCGATCGCATGTTTGGTGGGCCCAGCGACGATGAGCTTGATACGACGGTGCTTTTGGATGAGATGACTGACATTTGCGTTGTGACTGGTGAACTGAGACTTTGACCTTAAGAAAAATCGCCACTGGATTAGCTAGAATTTTATACCTTTGATGCTGTGGTAATGACTTGGGAGCAACGCTTTTGGGGTAGGCAGCAGCCACAGTAACATATAGACATAAAACATGGCAATATTTAGAGAGAGAGGAAAAATCACGCCGATCCACCCCTAATGTACAGATTACGCAGGATAATGTTATAGACGTGGCATAAGGGGAGAGACTATATCTAACCGCCCCCACCCCACCACAGACCGTACCTACTAATCCCTTGTACCATCTTTAATGTACATCGATTTGAAGGGGAAAATAATCAATAAAAGTGGGAATGACTTAATAGTAAGTCAAAGCACTAGGTAATACAAACCAGTCGATTCCTGGAAGCCTGAGCTGGCTGCTTCAATAGCGAGTTTCATTCGAAATGTTTCTTCTTTTCGTCGGTTTGCAAACCAGTTGTAAACTCTGCTCTCCGTCACTAGATTGGGACCTAGTCCTTCCACGTTACTGTAGGGAACTCCCCTTTGTTCACACTCCGCTTTATTACATTGGATTACCAAAGTCTCTCTGAAAATGAACAAGAGAAAATGATGTTAGAGTGTTTTTGTAAGAGTGGTGCTTGCTTTGAGCTACGACATGCCGTGACAGTGAAATGGATTCCCATAAGAACAGTTATCGTATGTGAAGTACTGACTTACAGCCATACGCGGTACAACATACTCTAACATTGAAATGGCTTTGCATTGTCTTCCAGTAATTTTTCCAATCACAACGCGTAATTACGGCCAAAGTAAATATGATACGGCAACAGTATGCTAGGGTTTGCCCTATCGTTTCAAAATCATACGAAATACGAGCTGTGATTGGTCACATTTGTGGTCCATATCTTATGATACCGACTTGGCACTTGGTTAATAAGAGTATATATCTACCTTTCTTCTTTTGAGGGATTGCGCTGCTGTTCATAGGAGTGATATAATAAGTTTGTTGAAGCAGGACCCCATTTGAATCTATTTCGTCTTGATTTCTTTGAAGGGCTTTCAAGATCGTCCGAATATGTTCTCTTTCCTGGGTTGCTGTATTCTAGGAGTTTAAGCAAACACTACCTTTAGTAAAGCAAGGGAATGGAAAAACCTTCATTTTTGTTACGTGCCCCCCAAGGACAGGGACAGGGACAGGCACTGTGGTGGGAAGGAGGGGAAGATGGGTAGTAGCTAGGGGCAAGAAGGGTCTTCGCCTTTTCCTTTGGATCACAAGGATGGATTTTGGAATCTCGTTTTTTGGGGGGGGGGGGGGGGGGGAGTGGAGAAATTTGGCAAAAAAAGATTAAGAAAAAAAGATTCCAAAACAAATGGGGGCCTGGGGGCTGTGGCTTGATTGGCCCCACCTTAAATCCACTCATGTACTATTTGTTAATATTTGCTAAATTTTCAAGTCTCAGCATTAACCCTATAAGTTTTATACACTTCTAAACTAGCACATTTTGTAATTCATAAGCCATGCCTTCAAATTCCTTTCCCCCCTCCCTTTTAGTGTTTGTACTCTAGCAGGGTCTTCAAATTGCAACATTTACAGATATATAATCATAATATAGAAGAAAACATCCTAAAATCGCAGTTCTTAAATCCTCTGGCAGATTTGTTGTCTTAAAAAACCTTCAATTCTATAATTTTTATACCATGAAACAACCTCAGGGCTGATCAAAGTCAGGTCACAGATACTCACAGATTGAACTGGGATAAAGCATGTTAGGTTTTGTGTAGCCTGAGTGCAGTGGAACATAATTGAAAAGTCCGGCTGAATACAGGCTAGGTTTTTTTGGGGGAGGAAAACCAGAGAACCCAGATCATGTTAGAAAAGAATCTTTGCTTGCAGGACAGAAGGGACTGGTCATCATTTATTGAGTGGGGTTTGGTGCAAATAAGGGGTGGGCCAGCATTTTTTATGCATGAGTTAAAGCACAAATCAGTAAAATTCATGTTTAAAGGAGAAAAGGGGTTCGGCAAAAATGGCGCATAGCATATTTATTATTGCACCAGCCCCCCCCCCCCCTCTCAATAAATAACAACCAGTCCCTAATTATTATTAAGACTTACGCCGTGCAATTTCTTTCTGTTTCATTTCAAACCAGCTATATAATATGGCTCTCTTTTGGCTCTTCATTGGTGTTCCCTTATTGAGGTGCTGTGATAGATGACTTTGATTCAATCCTGTTGATTCAACTGTCTCCCTCTGAGGGATATTGTGTTGTTGCATGTAGGATTTTATCACCCGTGCTGCTTGCCATGGATCCATTCTGGAGTAAAGATCACCTCAAGCATAAGTACCAACAATACATATATGTTCAATCTGATTACTAAACAAATTTTGACAACTTTTATCATTTTTCTTTGACATCAGATTAGAAGCAGGGAAAGGCTGTAATAATCATTGTTAAGTGTAAAAAAAATAAATTAAGATTAGATTCTAAAAAATCAAATAAGAATTAATGAATTTTTTTTAAAAGGCAGGCAAGAATAAAGGGAGCTATAAGCTTGTATTTAGAGATGGAATGATCAGCCTCTCTGTTCAATTCCATACTAACCCCCCTCCCCCCCCTTTCCTAAAAACTTGCATCATTAAACTTTTCTCAAGGACATAAAAGGGAGATTCTTGGCAGATGTGCCCAGAGGTTATTTCTCCTCACAACTTCCCATCAAAACAGCAAACAGCAGAGAGAATAAATAACCGCTGGACCCTAGTATATTTCTTTTTTCTTGGATCAAGTAGTAAAGGTTGATTATAGAGAGCTAATAAATCCTCCAACCCCATCAGTCCCTCCCCCCCCCCCCCCCCCCCCCCTGCAATCTGCACAAATCTAGGAACTAAAAATCAAATCAAAACAATCAGGGTGCAAAAATCAATATGCAGTTCGTAAATCTCCTATCCCTCCCCTCCCACATTGGAAAAGTTTGCCACTGTGTATTTCAATAGAGTAATATTCTATCCTCCAATCACAGGGGAATTGAATTCCCAGGGTGATATTTCTCAGAGGATTCAATAAATATCTCCTCCCCACTCCCCTAAAACTTCAAAGCATGAAATATGGAATATATAAAGCTCATGTGACATCCTGCTGTCCCTCCTCCTTCCTACCCCCTACTGGGTCTCACAAATCTAAGAATAACTTGAACATAATATCCCAATCAAATTTATCATTGATTAATTTTACAAGCCCAATCAAGAATTATTATCTAATGTCAAAATTTTGACATCGCTTTTCACGAAGTTTAGTATCTCCAGATTGATCAGTGCGGTGATGTGGCCAACATGTCCTAACTCAACAACAATGGAATGCACGTTTAGATGATGGATGATACTCTTACACCAAGACCCTAATTGAATACGAAGCTACGATAAAACAGCACCTTAGAAAACGAAAACTAAATACCGTTTGTTGGCGGAAATATAAATACAAAAACCATGCCAGCGTTTGTCGTTATTATTGAGGATTCGATTCTGCGCGTCTTTACCAACGATAAACGCTTTGATTCCAAGCGATACGCGTCATCTTGAACATGAGAAAGTGACGCCATGTTAATAAACTCAAGCGCTTCTTTACATTTAGCTTTCAGTGGTCCCCCTTAAGCCGTAAATTCCTCGAAAATGTCATACATAAAAGCGAAAGTGAAAAAGATATGCAGATACGTTAGCCCAAGACGACTTCCTTTAAGCCAGAAGTTAATATTTAATGGCGAGTTTCTGTATGATCGAGTGAGCAAATCATTAACATAGGAATCAATATTACGATCGGATATGTTTCATACATTATTCAAAGAGGTGTCACTGTCTTGTGCTTATGAATGTTACGGTTATTAAAAAACCGTGAAATCAGTGCAAAACAAAGTAATTCTTGAGAGATTACAGCAATTTATCAGGCCGATTTGGTTGCTCTAGTTATTTGTGCTCACTACATGATTGAACGGGGAATGAAGACCCGAAGACGTGATTAAATTGTCTAGGTAGGACTAACGTGTTTTATAGCGAACTGCTTAGAAAACACCGCAGTTTGATAGCATTTGAATACCAGTTTAGAACAGCAGTAGAATGGATTCCTTTTGTTTCGGACGATCGATCATTTGTAACAGAGTGGTAAACAAGGGACTCGTATAAGTAAACGAGCAATGGGTATACGCCTCCTCTCTTAACCGCACAAAAATTGACAATAACAACGACAAACGACCAATTTTTTTAAAAATCAAATCGATTAAGATAATCCACATACAACAAAAGTGAATATCAAATGGGCGTAAGAGTGGAATTATTAACCTCGTTTTACCCCGGGAATTTTTGGACTGGATTTGTCAATTATAACTTACTGATGAACCGAGATTTAGTTACAAACATAAACATACATAGTGCAGTTTTAATAATTGACTCACCGAAGTAAATGGTCAACTACAGAACCACGATTTACCACGGGACTTGGTGAGCTCTCGGAGATCTCCTCACTTGGGGAATAATCTCTGGGGCTTTCTCCGCCAGAAGAGCAACTCTCTGACAACAATATCGCACGGCTCATAGGTTCTTGCTTGCATTGTTGTTCCACTTGGTTGACTGCATTCACGATTTCTTTTTCTTGTCGTTGTGCAAGAAGCGCGTCAATCGTGACGACGAGGACATCTCTGCTAATGCCGCTATCCAGTAGAGCACTGAGCAGGTTCTTTTGAAGATCGCTTACTTCACTGGCCATTCCTCCCGGGTGAGATGGATCTCACCAACGACATTCAGCTACTGTAAGTAAAGGCTTTGGGGAACACCATACTGATCTGTGCAAACATTACGGGTCAGCGTTTTACCAACAAAATATCAAACCATGGTGCAGGGTGCAAGTGGTCCTTGACCAGGCTTCAGCACGTGAAGAAAAGGCTTATTGTGCTTTCTCTTCATTCGCTTTCAAATTAAAATGGAGATTGGGGTATTAATTTTAAATGTGTATATGATCTAGGTGTTCAAGTACAAAATGACATAATAATTTCGGGGGGGGATTTCTTTTGCTCAGATGACTCAAGGCTAAAGTGAAATTGTATATAATAATTTAAATAGAATTTAATAAATAAAGCTTTTTTTATTTTTAATCTGTTCCTCAAGCAACAGTATTTACCATATTATTATGGGGGGGGGGGGGGGGTCTAAACATCAGTAAGTCATTCATTTGAACTTATCATGTGACTTCTTAGGTGTTAGATTTCTGCAGCATGAGGATGTGGGAAGCAGGGTCCCCTGGATACACCCCTAATCTAATAAATGTAAGCTCTAAATAAAGTCACTAAAAGGTGACTGTTAAGAGTTTTTTATTAACATCACTGTTACAGCCAATTCATTTTAATATTCAAATGGCATATAAAGTCAATTACCACAAAATCACACTGCTACACGAGGCACTATTGTTTTCTAATGAACCAAATACCATTGAAACCTACACATGCTAATAGACCAAACAAAGGGATCTGGCGTGACTCAAAGCAATCTGGTATGATTCAAAAGTCACAAATTATGCCAGATTCCGTTGTTCACAACTTAAGCCTCACATCGGTGCAAGTTTTGAATCTTGTCTATAGAGCAGAGAATCTGAAACTTAGAGATTAAGTTGTTTGGAGTTGAAATATTTGTTGTGTAAAAAAAGAGAAGGCCACTATTGCGTTGTAAAAAGGAGTTTCCATGAGTAAGGGGTGGGGTTAAGCAAGGCAATTTGACTGAATCTTGAAGCATATTTAGGTCCACACCCTATTTTGGACTGAAGGTATACTGTGTTTCTATGCATGCCTTTCATACCTGGCTGAGATAACATAATCCTATGGATCAGATTAGCCAACTTATCTAGCCTATCTTACTATCGTACTGTATCTAAGCTATACTACAATCTACCTAACTTCCTGTCTGCCTGTATTATATTCTAAGTACCTACTTACCTAACTTAACCTTGAACTCCCTACCTCTAAGGGCACAGGCACCTGGTGCAACATTGATAAATAGGATAGTTTCCTACTTCAGCAATGTTGCATGCAACAAACTGTTTCGTGTGTCATGGCTCACAACATCAATTGCATGCACACTGAGTGCAATGTTGCACCAGTGTGTCTGTACCTTTAAATTTACTCTAGCCTACCCAAAACCGTGCTGCATATCTGACCATTTTCAACTAGTCTGTGAGAGTATTACTTTATTAGCAACTTTGATAGGACTTTTGTTTTATGTAAATCATTTAGGATCTCACTGTGTTTCATTCCTCTGCTCTACTACTCTTTCGTTTTTTCTAGTATTTTGATGTTGGCTGATAAAACAATTTTAAAGTATGAGCATTTTAGTTGAATTTCATGTGCCCTGTTGTGAAAAGAAGCTTCTTCTTAGATCTCTTCTGACGCTTCCCTGTACCAACACTGGCACCTGCTTGTCTGGCCTCTGGAGTAAAAAAATGAAAATGAATTAATGGATGGAATTATCAATAAAATGAAATAGAACAAAAGGGGTAAAAACAGGAAGGAATGGGTGCTAATAGGATAAGAAATGGAAAGGATGTATGAAAAACCCCCACTAAATATAGTGAAAAGATGATAAATTAACTGGATAAACGAATAACAATAGAAGGTAAGAAGAACAGGAGGGATGAAGGGCTAAAAAAGAAAAGAAAGGGAGACAATGATTGTATGGGAAAAAATGAGACCAGTGTGGTTTCCCTGCCTACGTGGCAAAGTTTATAAAATTAAAAATCAATGGGATAAATGTATGATAGAAGAAGAAACGAGTAAAAGAACAGGAAGGGGGGAGGGCTAAAAAAGGAAAGAAAAGACAATTTTTTACAGAACACCAACATAATTATATCATTTTTATAATATTGTACTGTGGTTTTGTGGATTGTACTAGCATAGAGCCTTGAGAGTAGGATTAGAAATTATCAACGGAATGTGTTCATGTAATGAAGATGTGACTTAAGTACCTTGTGCTTGATGTTCCTCAAGTCCTCGACTGATAGCAATAGACAAGGCATCAGAGAAGGTAGACTGATATGTTGGTGGTGGTAGATAGTCCTCATCACTATTATCATCTGCTAATCCTTCTGCTTTAGGCTTTGCAGGAGCTAAATAATATTTTCAAATTTTTAGGTTCATGTTTATGAAATGCTGGTATTTATTATTGCCGTCATGTTGAATGAATTTAACGAACGCTTTGTTATTATTTTCTTTTGTCATAATCATCAACCAACACAGGTGCAATGTTTTTTGCAACTTTAATATTCTATTGGGAATAATTACAAACCAGCAATAGGTTTTAATATTTTGCAAAACAAAAGTGAGTTGCCCATTGGATTTTTGTACCCCCCACTCAAGCTCCAAAAGATCACCCCATCCCACCCCACCCCCCTCGTTAAGGATGTTGTCATTTATTTTCATTTTTGTAAAATGGTTAATTGCAATCATATCATAATAAAATCACAATTTAAAGAGGTAGTTGCCATATTAAAATAAAATAACCCATTCCATTTTTATTATTATAAAAATGAACTATGAAGAGCAGCAAACATTTACCTGCATCCTGTACTTGTCTTCTGACAGGTTTGCTGGACTCTCCCATCTTCCCTGTCCTCAGTGCCTGCAAACAACATTTGTTTATAAGGCACTTTTATGGTAAATGGGGGAGTAGATATACAAGACAGGACAAAGCATGAACCTACCTGAGCAAAAGATGGTGGGGAAAAACCATTGGACTCAAATGAAGAACTCCCTTCAGCCTCATCTACAAGACTTTCTGAAGATCAAACAATAATGGCCCTTTATTAGAACAGGCAATTTCTTCATTGGAAAATTTAGAAAATTTACAAATCATTGAGGTAGTTGTAGTAAGATAACGCGATTGTGTAAATGACAAAATCATGAAAATGTTTGACAGAGAGCATTTTCCTCCACAATTTCAAGTATGGTAATGAGAGATAACACATAATTAACTTACCATCATCATGGTAAGATTCACTAGCAGCAAGCTGAGTAAAAGGTCCTGGCCGATGAGCAAGAGGTGACATGACCATAGTCAAAGTAGGTGATGACTGGGTTGGAAAATCTACTTCACTTGACAGATTGAGAGATTCTGTTGAGCGTTGGCCTGAAAATAAAAACAGTGCATCTATAAACATAGTAATCACAATGTTGGGCCGCAGTTTAAAGTGAAGCAATGCGATATAAGTTGCTTAATCTTTGTCAACAGACCACATGTTATTCCCTAGAGTATCATTTCTTTATTTAAGTGTTGCACACCAGAAGACAAATGAATGAATATGGATACAACTCAAACAAAGAATCTTATTTTCAAGGGTAAAACATTATGCTCATGTTAAAAAGGGTTATTGGTTCATCAATTTACTTACTTGGCCTTCCTTCAATGGATGCCATTTTTGCATCTACTTTTGAATCCCTTCGATTTTCCACTTTCATTTTTCTTTGCCTTCGTTGCTTCCTCTTTTGAATTTCGCCTGAATGAGAAAAAAAAAAAAATTTCGATCAGGAATCATAGACTGTGTCTCTGGTTTTATCCCTCGACTCAGCATTACATTATAAATTGAGTTTAATGAGGAACTTATTGATTAAGTTTTCTTTCCTCCACAAAACCAAACACACAAATTGCTAATTTAATCTCTGACTTAGATAGGTCCAGAGGATCAAATCAATGATAATATAATATCTGATAATATAGAATTACCTTTGAAGCACTCCAATGTGTTGCTTGATATCAGAGGTGGCTTAATCTCTAGTTCACAGATGACAAACTCACATGTCAATGGCAAATGTTTTAGGTAACGATAACGCTTCCTTGATTCCTATAGTATTAATAGTATATCGAAAATGAAGAAGTCAGTTTCAGTAAGCATGGACTGTAGAGATGGTAATCTTCTAATATTCAAATCTATGTTGCACTTTTTTACTGCTGTATACCTCAGTCTGGGTTATAGCTTCCATTTCTAGAATCTTTGCTGATATGTACTCTGGACAGTTCTCAAGACTCCCATACTCCTGAAACATAAGAAGGGTTTTGTTTTAAAAATGTTTCTGGAGAGTAATAAGGTAGAACGAGCATTTCATTCTGGAATGAAAACCAGGATTAACTCATTCAAGAATGAAATTTTGTTCTAGAACCATGTAAACAAATACAAAGAAATATATGGGAACTTGGAAGAACTTGTTCCAGAACGAAACCCATTTCAGTATATCCCCTAAGTGCTGGTCATAGGACAAATGTCCACTAAAAGTGACCACTAATGATTGGTAAATGATTTTCCTTGGATGGACCTCTGAAAGGTCATATAAGATCTGGCTTGATAAATGAGTGACCTGCCGATCAAAAAATATTTGCAGCCTTGGATTGGTGGTATCCTACTTATATTATAGCAAATTTGCCGTATTATCCATAATGGATAGGTAGCCATACCTTGATCAGGCACCTTGCATTAATAGGGTGTAAGAAGATATTTTGGCCATCTTCAGCTGCAGAAAAACAAACCAAACTAGTAATACAGATTTTACTATAAGTAAATATAACTAAGACTTTGAATGAACCCAGTAAATGACCACTCATCATGAGTGTCTTTCCTATATTAACCCAAGTAAAGTAAAATAAGGAGTATTTTTTACCTTGGTAGAAATAGTAATACTGATTTCCTTGCCAAGGTTTCTTATCACCATTTATGGCCACATGAACAGTTTCGTTAGTGGATTCCCAACCCTCTTTGACAGCGGACAGAGAGGAGGCTTCCTGAGCAGCATCATTACTTCTTTGTTCAATTATATCAGAATTGCATTCTACTGTATCTTTAGCACCAAGGTTGTCTGTTTTTTGATCAGCATTATAGAGGTCACTGCTCTTGACATCTTCATTGTCAGAAAATGCAGCTTCATATTCACCAACATCCTATAAAAACGTTTTTATACCATCAATTATCAAAGTAATTCAGCGATACAAACCTCGATAATCATGTTTTTGATTAATATGCAAATCAATTTTTCCAATGAATAATCAGTTGCCTTAATTCTCTATAAAAATTCTAAATAAATATTAGAGTAATTTATTGTGGCAGTATAAATAAGACCCATATCTGACTTTTTTCTTCACTTGACTCTGAAGATGACTTCCGCACAGGTTGTCGAAGGACTACATCCACCCGGATGATCATAATATAAATATTATCTCTTCGAGAAATATTGTTACTTCGAAAAATATCCATTCACCTGGGTTCAGACCATTCATTGTAATAATATTCCCTTAGGTATTTTTCGAAGTAACAATATTTCTCGACTCTGAAGATGACTTCCGCACAGGTTGTCGAAACATCAGTCACATCAAACGGTCCTTCTAAGGACTACATCCACCCGGATGATCATAATATAAATATTATCTCTTCAAGAAATATTGTTACTTTGAAAAATATCCATTCACCTGGGTTCAGACCATTCATTGTAATACTATTAGAGTAACTACCTGAATGCAGTTACTTGCTGGCAGGTAAACATTCCATCCCAGATTTTCTTCTTCTTTGCTGCCACTGCTGTCTTCATCAGATGAATGTAGGGAAACTTCTGAAAATAATATACACATATTTTAATAAATATTATAGTTTGTTCAGTGCTATTTTTGGAAATGGCACTCTATAAATAATAATAATAACAATAATAATAATAATAATGATACTATTATTATCATTATTAAAAATGGAATTCAAGACAATGATGAAAAAAAGCTTTAAGCCAATTAAAAGATTCAACAAATGCTGTTAATGATGGTAGCAGTGAACCTTCCTATATTATCGTAACTAGTACGTATGATTTTTTGTTATGAAAACCTACTTTCAAGTGATTCCACTACTTCTTCAACAGATTTCATACTCTTTTTCAACTCATCTTTCCTTGCCTAGAAATGATATTTCAAAGAAAATGATAAAAACCATGCAACTTTTCTTAACAGTCTTGAATATTTTCAAAACCTTATCAGCCACAATAAATAAAAAAAACTTATCAAAGACAAAATGGTTCTACATCTATAGAAAACAAATTTAACTACCTTCAGTTCAAGGTTGGCAGATTCAATAAAGCAGATCTCTGAGGACTGCAGACATAATATTACAATAAGTTTGTTAGTGGCAATGTTCATCTGACTGAGAAAAACTCCCAATACGTATATGGATTATGGAGTAATATCTCACATTGTGATTGGCTCAAAGAATGTCATCAATTTCAGTGCACTATCAATAATAATTTTAATGACAGTTATATAAAGTAGGGACAAAAATAATAATATGACGAAGAAAAAAAACAACTTAATATTAAGAAGACCTCACTTGACCAACCTGTTCCATCTTGGCCTCCATGTACTGAACAGACAAGGCACTTTCTTCTCTTTCTATAACCTATTGAAAAAAGGTATAGATGTGACAAGAATAAAACTATGGGTGCAACCCAGTATAAAGATATGATAAAAGTATGCTGAATACTACACATATACATGACTTTGGACTTTGAACACTTCATCAGAATAAAAAGACGACTTTAGCAAAGAGGATTTAAGGTTCAAAATCTAAAGCTCTGTATCCTTTTACAGCATATCACCTTCAAAATTCATGTTCTGCTTGAGAACACCAAATATATGTGCTATATAATATATAACAAACCTGTCGTAAGACATCCTCAGGTGAGGCCAACAAGAGTTTGGAATAACAGGTGTCAACAGAATCTAAAAAAATAAAAAAGGCCAAGCGTCAACTCCTTTAGGATCATTTCTTTCCTTTGGAAATGAGTTATGGGAATTAAAAAAAAACATTTTACGAACCATTTATGTTGAATGGTATCAACTCTCTCTCCTTCCACTGAGATTTAGGTAGAACCAAGGTAGCATTCTATATATAATACAAAACAAAGTAATGAATAGGTTATTTACAAATGTAAAGACTGCATATTTGAAGGGGGAAATGTATCATTAATATGGAAATAATGATGTACTTTTTTACCAAGGAAAATGTCTTTTAACTAATGTTCTAAATTGCATACACGTAGTGTAGAAACATTTGGTGTAGCCAACAAAGAGTAACTCTTGTTTTTCATGTACTCTACAGCTGTCAAGGAATATACAGTTTACTGTACCTTCATTTTCTTCATTAGCCTCATTGTTATTGTTTGTCCTACAGCAAAACAATGGCTTTCCATGGCAACAACACTGTGAAAAAAGATTGTTATGATGGTCACATTTAACAAGCCATAATTCCATTTCAAATATACATATTATTCATCATATTATTGCAATTTTCAATACTACAGGAACTCAGTAGCTTCAAGTTGCTTATTACAATTTGGTCTTTTACTGTCCCCAATCAAGAATGTAAATGGTGCCAACTAGTTCAATTTGATTGATGGCAATGGAAAACCAAATTCAACCTGCTATTAGATAATACCTCTTTAAATCCCTTTTGTTGATGGATTCAAAGCAAATAGGACACTTGTGCCATGACTTTTCACTCTGGGGAAAAACAAACCTTTAATAAATATCCACAATAACAATTTGTACACAAATATAATTAGAAATAACTCTCTTACCAGTGATAAATAGTGTAGTATGCATGACCAACAATAGACATGTCCACAGCGGGTAATCTTAGCTATAACATAATCACATAAAATACTGCATTGTCAACTTAAGATTCTATTCATTGTCAACTAAAGATTATAAGTAAATATAATTAAGACTTTGAATGAACCCAGTAAATAAATGCTCATTATGAGTGCCTTTCCTAAGTTCAGTGGTAGAGCATCCGACTGGCATGTGGAGGGCTAGATTCCTATCAGATACTCTGATTTGCTCTAGAGTTCCCCTTTTACCTAGCAACAAAATGATATATTTTTATCTATAGTACAGTTTTAGTTTACATGTATCCATAGATAGTTAATATTATATACCTGCAGTTGGAGGATACAAACAAATGGGACAGGAAGAGACTTCATGACTGAATATCCGCTGAAACCATAAAGAAAAAAATCATGTATTCAGTTTTACTAAATGATTACTTCTCGACATCCAATCAAAATGCTTGAAATTGATTGCTGTTATTACACTACATAAAAATATAATGTAAAATATTGCTCTTAGCATATGGGCTACCTGTGTCTGAAATAACACAGGTAACCCATCAATTGGCACATTTTTCATACAAGAAAAAGTCTTGACTTACCACTTGTTCTATGAGAGACCAATCCACGAGAATATCTGGTTCGACAGCATAAACCGTGTAGTCTGCAGAGTCACTTACTACAAACTGGCAACTACAAAAAAAACAACAACCCATATCTCACTATAATTATCATCACACACATTCAACTGAAATTAATGGGTAAAAATAAATAAATGTACAAATATTTCGTGTCTGATAATTACTTTGCCTGAAGAAACCTTTCCTTGTTGAAGCTGTTGTGTCTCTTACTATTGGATCTTGCTCGCTGCTCAATCATTCTTTCTCTTGGAGCATACTTGAAATTCAGGAGGTAATTCAAAGAATTGCTGTTCTTCTTTGAACTTGACGATTCCTGTGCTGACTGGAGGTCAACTGCCAAGTCAATATCACCAGTCTAGGGTGGAGACATCATTAATAAACACCAATGAACTTTCTTAGCCAACGCAGGGGGGACATAACATTTTCCCATTTCAGTTTAGATGCTATTCAGAACGAGCCTTTTTTCATGTGGTAGCCACGACAGATTCCACCATGCATAGCCTTATATTCAAGAGCTCAAGAACAAATTTATACAGGTTAAGCAAAGATTTTATTCTCATGAGAATTAACATGGCTGCCACCTGATATAGGTTCATAAGATTCTTTGTTTGAGTCATATCCATATTTATGTGTCTTCTCATGTGCATTAACATGTACATTAACAAAGAAATGATGCAGAACTGCCTTGGTCTAGTTGAAATGGTAAACATCTACTCCCAAGTAAACGAGGTCTATTCAATGAATTAGGATATTTCTGTAAGGCAATGTCCAGTTACAAAAATTAAGTTTCCTGCAGTATGGGGAAGATGAGTACCTTACTTCACTCTCCAGAGATTACATTAAATGTACAATTTCACAATTTCTGGACAGTAGTGTTAAGCATGAAACAAGATATTACCAAGCTAAAACTAATTTTGAGTGTCAACATGAACAGAGACTGACCAGCCATTATCTGATACTAGTTCCAGTTCTGATACTAGTAAAGCAATAGAAAATGCTCGCCATGCTGTGTGCAGTCATAAAGTACGCCCCCAAGCCAATCAGAATGTGACATTCATAACAGTTATTTTATAATGTGTTGTACTTACGTTATTGTTTCTATTGTCAACATTCTGATAGCCTGCCCTTGGATATGGCCTCTTGTCCTGGGTCACCCTGCGATACTGCTGCTGAGGGATTCTCCTTTCATTGCTACTTCTAGGTTTGGGGTACCCTCTGTTACCCTGGTCTGGGTACTGTCCACCCATTTGACCCCTTCTGGGTCCTCTCCATTGCTTGCTTCTAACTGTTAAAGAACAAAAATCCATTGATATTTTGCCATTTTTTTTCCTCTAGAGTTTAAATATAGGTAAATAATAAAAAGAGAAGAGCAGACATAGAAACCATTAATATCTTTAATTTTCCTCTAAAATTTCGTTTATATTTAAGAGGAAGGAAAAAACATAATAAGAAAAATTAATGAATGGCATTAATAACAGAACACAACGACCAAATACTCTTTCAATATTTTCTTCAATTCATTCCAATGTACATAATAAGTACATGTACAAAAAGTCACGAATAGGTTTTCTTTTGAGTCAATTAAAAAAGTTATTTACTATAGAAAATTCTGTAATACTATCAATATTGAAAACCAATTTCACGCTATAAAGATTTACCTGTTTCTTTACCAGACACCGAAGTACTTCTCGTTGATGGCGAAGCGGGAACAACACCTTGTTGTGCTGTTCGTCGCTCCATTTGCCCCGTCAACTCTTCGCTCATTCACGAAAACACGCTCAGAATACGACTGAGCTCTTTGAAAATTAAAGGAAAGCCAACTGGCGCTCACTCCGAGTGGAGATACGACTTGGTTTGACTCTGACATACAAATCATGGCTAACAATTTACAAGTATTGAGCAGCCATAATGGAAAATACGACGACTGGTTTTGTGTTTTTGTAGCAGTAAAAATAGGTTTTGGGGTTGAAAAAATGAAGTAAAAATAGACTCGAAAGAACAAGGAACACCTGTCCCTCGTATACCGCCTCAAGAGTCCCAACCAGGGACGCTTATCCGAGGAAAATTTAGAGAAAAGAAATAATTTCTGGCGGCTGTTTTCAGCGCCAAAATGGAGGATAAATGAAGAGAAGTAAACCAAGAATCACGTGATATACGTTAGAACTGGGAACGAACGGTCATGTTTTACCACTGTTAGCAACGCCTTGTGGTTTTCGTGTTTTTAATGAAAAATACGGAAAAAGATTCTTCTTGTCCAGAAAAAAGGTTTCCTTAGAAACAAAAAAAAGTTTACTTGCCACGATGTGTTCTGATACGTAGTTGTAAACACGTCACATTCAAGGAAATGAAATCTGGGGATCTTGATCCGTCACAGAAATCTTTTGCAAGTTGGTGGAACAACGAGTCCGAATTCTTAATAATATTGAAATGGAGAAAGGTTGTAGTCTAAAGGACTCCACAAAGAATAATTCGTGCGAAATAGAGGTTTTAAATTACTCAGACGGAGAAACAATCGACTATCCTTTTGTTCTTTTAGAATGCCAATTTAAAAATAACTCCAAATTCGATGGAGAATTTGGAGAAAAAGAAGTTTCCTTTCCGATGGATGACAACCAGTTGCTGGAGAATCATGGAAAAGTAGTTCAAGTTTTAGTTGAAACTCGGGATGAGTGTGTGTCTTGGCCTGTAATACGAGGAGCATTTAAAATACTTTTAAAGCTTGTTCCAGGGGATAATAATCTTAGAATCAAAGCATCTACGAGTGAAAAGCGTCTAATACAGAAAGACTTCCATTTGATCTACAAACCTTCAACCTTACCAAGGTGCCATATATTTATCATAGATATAATATTGATTTAAATAAAAGTACATAAACAGATAGTTTAAAGATGATTCCCAAGATAAATAATATTCACATTTTTATAACACATATTTGTGATTTTCTCTGATTGAAGGTTTGTTCGGGTTGTCTATGTGAAATGCATGGATTCAGATGGGAGTTTTGAAGCACCTCCTGAAGTGGCCAACAACATAGAAGTTGCACAAAAAAAACTTGCATTCAATTCAAGATTGTTGCAGACATTCACAGCACAAGACTTGCTATAAACATGGTTTTGGCCACAGAACATTCAGATTGGAAGAAAACTCTGAAGGAGAACCACTAGTTCATGTCTTCACAACTTCTTTGACTACTGAAGAGGCATTGAAAATGAATGGAGGAGAGCTTTATAGCCAGTTTTCTAAAGGTAAGTTACCTTAGGAATTCATGTCTAACTGGCTACTAATAGAGATCAACAATCAATTGGACCAGGAAGGCTATTCAACAGAGTATCTACCAGTAGTGATCAAGGAATTTACAAATATTTTAAGGAATGCGAGGTAAAGCATAGGGATGGCTTACTAACTAAGGGTAATGCTGAGACATTTGAGCAAACTGGGGGGAGGGGTGGTGGCTAGCCACATCCTCCTTCACCCCTGGAACCATCCCTGTCAACTTAACCTGAAAAGTCGGCCCCATTTTCTAAACTGAACTTTCTGAACTCCTTTATTTCAGAGCTAACAGACTCTAATTTGTATGACCCATTGTGCAAGTTCTGGACATTTATGAGCTGCACACATTATGACCCTCCATCAATGGAAGAATTTGATGAAAAGGACATCCATTTGTACGTAAAGGCTCATACTGCACTTGGAGGTGGCCACCTCGCCTTATTTGGAACTGGTGGGCTCCATACATGGGCAGATAATGTTGATGATCTGGTATCGTGTTTCACAAACTCAAAGAAGGTTGACAGGAGGTGTTTGTTTGATGATAGCTGTCGAAGGTTTGTGTTTAGTTTGGTTTAGGCTGTGACTTGAAAATAGAGCATTAGCCAAATAAATGTGACTGCATGGACAAATGGTTTATTGCTGACATTCAGCATTATTAGTATTACTCAACAACTAAGCTTCACTTGCTCCTTGAATTACTCACCAACTAAGCCCCATTTGCTTCTTCAATTGCCCATCAACAAAGCCTCACTGGCTTTTTGAATTGCCATGTTGCAGTCTAATTTGTCACAGAGAACCAGTATTAATTATTGGTATATTTGCATGTTCAACAGAGGTTTTTACTGGGCCAACTATGCCACAGGACTGGGAGCATCAATGCACGAACTGGGCCACTGTTTTGACCTGGCTCACACCCCAAAAGGAATTATGGGTAGAGGGTTTGATGATTTCAACTGTGTTTTCACACTGTGGAGAAATCCACCACAACGTCTGGTTGATAAAGAAAATATTCCAGGTTTAGCACAACATGCAACTGGAAATGAGTCTTCCACTCCTTCTAGCACTGACTCATCTGTGAATTATGACCAATCACAAGAGAGTTCCAGGGACGATCAGAAGTGTCTAGCTGTTTCCAGTGAAACCTTATCAAGTGATAGCGATTGTTGCAATCTTGCATTACCAGGTGATGACTCACATGGTGCCACATGGTATCGTACTTCTGCTGTATTGCTACAATATCACAAGTAAGAATACTAACAATTCCTTCCCTCCTCCCCCCCCCCCCCCCCCACCCAAGAAAATCCAAACCTCCTTAACTGGCACTTGTAAATTCAACTTTTGTCATTCATTTATGTCCTTTAACAATATTTTTTCAGGTGGTTTTCCACTAACAAGGAATCCGGTGATGAAGAGCTATCAAAATTACCTCTAATCCACTGGGGTCGACAATTTTATGGCCCAATGGGAACACTGTCAGGCGATTGTGGTTCCAACAAAGTTTACTTCAATGATAGAACATGGCTATCAAAGAATAATGCAAGACTTGGTGGCTACATCATTTACGCTGATGTTTATGTAAATTGCATTCAGACTATTGGCTTGGCTGTGGTTGAGCAAGATGGCGGTAAGGAAACTGTAAATCCTCTGGAAAAAATTGTCTCCATAATACTCATTAGATTTCGTTAACACAACAAAAGTTTCAAAAAGTGTTTGGCTGTTGGTCCTCAGCCATTTTTTATCCAATTTTTACTTTTTCCCAATAATATCACAAAATTTTAAGTATTAATTTTTTTACAAAATTTCAGCACAAGAATACTAGTTATGCATGTATGAATTATAAAATAAAAGTTGCAAATTCGGCTTAAAAAGTTTTTTTACGATCCACAATCCGCAGTCCAGTCCATTCCAGTCGACGCGGTTCCTGATTTTCCAAAATAAAAAATATCTCAAAACTTAAAATTTAGAAGCATAAATCAAATTTCAGAGTTTGGAAACGCATGCTTATGTATGCATAAAGATCCTCCATAGCCTTTCAAAAGCTGAAAATGTGACTTTTATTTTGCGGGTATTTTTGTTATTTGCAGTCGAGACTGTTACAGAAGTCTTGTCTGAGCCTAATGGCAGAGAGGGTGTCGGCCGGCGATACATCTTCAGGCTCGAACACCCGGATGAGCACTTGATTGCTGTAGATATACGTTCCGGTGCCTGGATCGACGCCCTGAGGAATCCACACCAACTACAAGTCGTCCTTATGGATGGGAGGGAGGGGAGGGTCGTTGTGTCATCTTGAACCAAGTCCAGAACAAACGATGGTAGGGCGTGTTTGGATGTGCTGGAAATTATGTGAACTCGCTTGGCTTCTTCCTGGAAACGTAAGTTACGGTGGATTCGTTATTCATTTCTTCGTTTGGGAATCAAGGGTGATGCAACGGTAGTTCTCTCACCTTTGGGTCTCAGGTTTGATTCCTAGACTCGGCTTCACATGTGAGTAGAGTTTGCAATGACCCTTCCTAATTCCGGGTTCTTTCTCCTAGTTCTCCGCTTTTCCTCTCTCCACAGACCCTAACACGATAATTCCAATTCGATCTATGAGCGTGTTCTGATTTTAATCAGTCGAGAGGCCTGTTTCAGGCTGTCGAAAAAAATTGAAAATTTACATGGTTCTTTCGACAAAAAAACCCTTCCCTTTCCCTTCATCTTCTCCCGCTTTTCTTTCTTTCTTTTCCTTTCTCTTCACATATATTTTTTTCTCTTACTGTATATCGATTCTTTGCTTTATTTTCTAGCCCTCAATCCTCATCCAGTCCAAATGACCCACAAGGTGACGAGGAGTTAATAATAGAAGCACCAAACGGTCTCCGTCTCATCGAGCTACAGAACAAAATACACGGTGAGGTCTTCAAACACTGGGAATTCCTGGATGCCTGTCCGCCAACTCGCTTCTCTCTTGACCGAGATGATATCATTAAACAAGAAGCTACTATACTAATTGAAGATGATTTGGGCAACATCCAAAGGAGTGGCCCATTTTACGATTTTGATCAAATTTCTGCTGACGACGGAAATAATGCATTCGTAATCGACGACGAAGAAGGTGGAGCTTCGCTCAAAGAAGATGATTCGACGAAGCAGGAATCAGATTCAGTAGAGAACAAAGTATTAAGTGAGAATTAAGATTACTAGTCTAAAACTCTTCAAGCGGTTTTCGTATGAGTGGGAAACGCGGTACTGACTAAAGCACGCATATATTGTAACACTGAAAGGGCTTCCCATTGTCTTCTAATAATTTATCCAATCACAACGCAATAATCCAATCTTCCGGTAATTCGGTACGAGAAGGCTGCATCAAGGAGAGAGGACAACAAGACTAATTGTTCAGATTTTAAACATTTTTACTGCGAGGCTAAACATGATACCTGGTAAGAATATGTGGACCGCGTAGCACTTATGAAATACATGAAGATATAGAAATATAGATAAGTTATAGTGCTTGGGACCGAGGTTATTCCCTTGGAATCAAATTCGGAAGAATTAATTTCTGACCTCGCTGGGAATCGAACCCACGATCTTCGGAATCGTACTATCGATGTTCTACCAGCTGAGCTAGAGGTCAGACTGAGAGCAGTAATCTTTACAGGTCAGCATATATACTCAGCTTAGATAGAGTAAAATAAATAAATCAATGATTGATACAGGGACCAGTACAGGAATCAGCATCGCTCTCTTATTTAAGTGAATTTCACAACTGCCTGCTTGTGTTTGCGTGGTGGAGCACCGTTACCTTAGTCCCTCTCGGGTCTCTTGCTTATTCTCATGTATTTGCGGCGTGGTAGAAGGACAAAGGAAAACTATAATCTTCAAAAGTCTTAGATTTCATATAAACCCCTTGCATTGATTTCCTAGAATTGTTTTGGGGGACAACAGAATGGGCCGTCTTTTCTTATGCAAAAAAAATCCATTGTTTTGTCCCCCAAAATAAATTCCTCTCGGGACTCAGTGCAAAGGATCTGTTGTGGGAAATTGCGTATCTTTAAAAAGAAGACTAGCAGAAGGAAAGGAGGACAGAATGATTCAAAATTGTTACATGCATGTAAGGCGAGAAGTCATGATCACTTTCGCGCCAAAATGCGCGCGCGCATTCTCCTCGACCCTGCGACTATGGCAGCACTATTGGCGTCTTACTGGGATAAATCCAGAACGATTAATGTGTAATCTTAATTGCCTCTAGATTCGCCAATTTAATTGGTCTGTACCGTAGTGGCTTCTAATGAATCGTGATTCTGCAAACGACTTCCTTCCTCGAGCGCGTTGTTACGCAAAAAAGCATATTTCCCTTACCATACATGAGAACAAGTCGGATTGCACGGGAAGGGACAATCCACATTAAAATGAGATCGCGTTCGAGAAAGCGCCCAGTTCCCCACAGCCTCCTGAATACTAACCCCACCAACGTAAATCTTGTTCCACGTATCGCCGTATAGACTCTGAGAATGCTCCAAACATGACGTCAAAACTAAACCCGAAAAACGGGATCGCAAAATGGGCCGCAAAGCATGTAGGGTTAAGTTACGATACTGCATTAAACCTTGTAGATCTCTTTGCGTACACTCTGGGGGTTTGCAGTAGATACCGTGTATATGTTTGTACGCCCAAATGTGTTGCGCGTGACCCGACGAAATCCCTCGCTTGTTAATGGTACGCTTTTTCTTGAACATATCATAATCGGGGACTTCGCAGTTAATTCCCCGGATGTGAATCATTTGCCATGCGTCGTAAGCCGACTGCAACACAAATAAAGGCGTGCGAAGAAACCTGAACGTATGTTGCGGAAACAGGCATTTCCATCGGTATTTCGGCACCGCAGCTCGAACGCAATCCTCATTTACACCAATAGCAGAATTATGAATTTCAAACATTTTCTTAAAATGCCTATTAATAATGTTCCCTCCGTTAATCGAGGGTACATCGACAAAATAGCCCGCATCGGAAACCGCTCGGACGTCCGTCGTAATGGGAAGTTTACTGCGGATAAAGTCGGAATGTATAACGACGGCCATTCCTCCCGCCGATGTGCCTGTTAGCAAAACACGGCGCGCGTTCCGAAACTGGCTCTGTAGCAGTTGTTCAAGAATAACTTCAAGAATTCTTCGTCCTCTCATATAAATATACTCGCCATTAACTTCAACTGGGTCTAATCTGTACCCAGAGAAAGAAGCTCCGTCGCAATAACACAGCATAACTAAATTCCAGTTGTAGAAGTCCGGATTTGTCTCCGGATCACTAGATAGAATCCCCTGGAGTTTCGGAGGATGAGGTGGAAAAAACTTTGAAGAGCCTAAGACAGTCTTGCTTCTTTGAAGGCAAGCCTCCTCGTCGAAACACCAAGCCCCGCCAAAGAAGTGAATTATCCAGTTGTCTTGCCCCCCGGAATAGCCTTCCCTGAAGTAATATCCAGGGGGAGAACCATCAAGGCAAACAGCTCCTTTCTTAACTCCATGTTGTAGTAAAATCAACGTCGCTTCATTGGAGTAAGAACGTCGAGAAATATCCATTGAGTCTTCAGTCTGTTTGTAATCCGAACTGTTTAAGTATATGTTTACGAATGCAGTATTACGAAGTAGAAACTGATATGATAACGATAGTAATAAAACTACTCAAACAGCTAGACAATATCATTGCTTTAATCGACTGAAACTGTAAAGTTGAATGGCTTGGTCGAATAAATGAGTTCTCGTCGACTGAAGAAACCATTTTTTTGTTTGTTTCCCTATATTGTCTTGTTTACGTTGTCTCGTAGCCAAGCAAGGTGAATATTTGATTCAGAAACAACACAGATAACATCCAAGCTGTTTACAAATAAATCTAGAACATCACTCCCATTCTATTGCTGCTTGAGTTCCCAATTCTAAACGAACTTATTCCCGTTGTTCTACTCTTGCTTTGGCGACTTTCCATTATAGGCTTCAATTATAGTCCAATGAACAACGAACCCCATGAATTTTCCGTTTATCGTGCATTTATATATTTTTGTCTTTTTAGCTTATAGAATCTTTGATCTTTTTAAAATCTTCAAAGGTTTTTTGGTGCTTGAAATAATAGTAGCTGGTCCTGCTGCAGGTATGTTAAGGAACTTGAGTCATGACGACACAATGCTAGCTTGTGGAACTGGTATCGAGATTAACTGAACAGATTTCCAGCTGTTTTTAAACATTAAAACCTCTCCCTCTTTTTCTCTCACTTTCTGTTTCTTTCCCTCTAAAAATATTGGCAGTGTTTAAGGATCTAATTTTTTTTGACTGAGTCCTGCGTATAAGTATATCAGTGACGCCGGGTACGTTTTGCAAAACGCATCCCACATGAAAAGGAGTAACCTTTGGTGTTTCGCCATTACCGACACATCAAATTTTTTCGAGTATGCTGGTCATAGCAAGGGGTTAATCATCTACGGTCTAGGGGCCGACTAACTTCTCCATTAGGCTTCTGCCGAGCTTCCTGATCTGTACTGTAATTCTCCGGATAGCGGTGTCGGGGTCGAAATCTCCGGCGTAGCCGTAAATGCGTCGCGCTGCCATACGACGCTTCAGCACTCGATGTCTGAAGTATGGTCCTGCTATAATAAATTAATGGAAGTAGAGGTTCGTGCCTGATTTTTTGAAAATGTTTAGTGCCATTTCTACACTTTCTTGTACTTTCGATGGGAGCCGAAGATGCTTCAAAAAAGCTAAGCGGAAAAACTTAATTTTTCAAACGTTATGAGATGTATAAATGCATGCGCGCCAAGAGTGTATATATCGGTATATCAACAACACTGAGTAAATAATATAGTCTGAAATAAAATACAGAGAACAACTTTCAGAACTACTGGATTTTATCGTTTAATATGACATTATTTTACACATTTTTAAAACTAAGTTACATGTCATGAAAACTATACAAAAATGAATCATTTAATCACAGTGATACGTCAATAAACAAACATCCCTCATCAAACTGATGGCCTGAGTAAGCAGAGCATAAGTTGAGGAATCGCGTGGCGTGACGACCCTAAAACGGGTGCTAAAGGCGCAATAACACGGACATTTACTCCGCAAATTCTTACACAACGCCGGACGTTGCGACATTTAAAGAATGTTGCGAGGCAGGTCGCAGCAATTGTTTCAAAAGGAAGATATCGTTTCTACTTTTGGCAGCAATTGCGTCTCCTTTAGACCGTGTAAACACTCTTGCATTTTGTGTCACGACGTTGCGAAGCCGAAGTTGTGGAGAAAATACTTCCGTGTAATCGCGCATTAAAGAAGACTAGATAACCAGTTGTACTGTCCCGTAATTTTCTTTCCATGTTTACTGTAAAACAAACCTCTATTCCAAAAGGTGTCCGTTTAATAGAGGTGCCACTTATCTCTGAGTATATCTTCCACAATTCCAAGTGGGCTCTAAACTCCTAAACGCTAAACCTTTCAAGTGAATTTTAACGATTTTTTTTACACAGAATATAAAATTTCTAACGGATACTTTTACAAATTTTGCAGCTCCAATAAGGAATATCGTTTACTTAGATTACACATTCTTATCCATTTAACTCTACCTATTGTGATTTATCTGTCTTTTCAAGACCAGATATGATTTCAAATATTCGTTTGCCACACGCACTCTACACAATCTTTTTCTTGGTCTTGGATTTTGTAGACGAATGAAGTCTACCCGATGTGCCTTGCGCGCCTCTTTCAGATCCAGTCCTCTGCTCATTTCTTCCTGAAGGACCACCCTTTTTAGCCGTGTGGGGCTGGGCTTTTGACCCTTCTTTTTGACTATCCATACTTCGTAGTGGTTTATCGAAAGAAGGTGCAAGCCTCGAGATTTGTTTTCGTGTTTCAGTGGAGTGTTGGAATGGGCGACCTCCTGAAGACATCCCCTTCCTCGGGGGACGTTGACTGGCTGTAGCTGGGTGTGTCGCTCCAGTTTCTTGTAATGGTCGCATCTCCTAAAATACAACAAAATTTCCCGATGCAGTAAGTTCCTGAATCACTATGACCCTTCTGATTTAAATCATTACTTCAACAAAGATTTTAAGGATCCAGGTCATGATTTTAAAGGGTCATCTTATGACTCTTTAGTTAAGGTACTTTCTATTCTTACCCAAGGAAGTTCATCTCCTGTTGGCTCATTTCTCGTCCCATTCCTGTACCTTCCATTAACACTTAATGCATTCTTCCCACTTTCTTGCAGTCCGCTGTACTTGTTACCATATTTAGAGGAGCTTGTAACTTTAGGTGACGACCGCCTTGGTAAAAAATCTACACACTCCTCTCTTTTATCATCACTAGCAACTCTTGAAGGTCGAGACAGATGTTGGCTTGTTGTCTTCCTGCCGCCTTGGTTTCTCAAGGGGCCTCGTGATGTTTGTCCATTGCGGACAGTCAGTGGTACGCTATTCGAAGGTGGTCCTCGCTGGCGAGAACTAACCTCATTGTTCCTCTGAGATCTAGAGTTTCCTGAAGCTAGGCGTCTGCTGTTGTCATTGCTGCTGCTACTGATAATGTTTCTGTTGTTGCTACTGCTGTTGTCGTCATCTCCAGCTGGATTAAACAGAGGAATATTCCCTTCATTGCCAGATGATACTCTTTTTGAAGGACGCAATTCTGAAGCAGGGTGGAAATAATTTCACATCTTGCTCGTCAGGGCTTTCACTGGTAACAACTGGTCTGCTGGGGCGAGGAGGTCTGATTCTAGTCCGAGGTGGAGAATTGTTGAGACCTTGTTGGTCTGATTCGAAGAATCCACCTTGGAAGGTGTGGATGGCAGTAGGTGGACGGCTTCTATCGGGATCACAAATACTCTACAATAGAAGACAAGGCGTTAAATCTCGCTGGCTACCATAGCATTGAAGTAAAACAGGACAATTTTTTAGGGGAAAAGGAATCGTGGTAACAGCATATTCTGTTGCTGTAAGTCTAAGGGAATGAAGAATATTGTAGTAGTAGTACAACTGAATCTCACCTGGTGACCAATGAGGGAATCAGATGGGAATAAATCTTGACAGAACTCACAAGGAAGCAACGTCTCATCATGAGGTTCTGAAATCACAATCAACAGAAGAATCTTAACAAGTTAGCATTCTTTTACTCTGACGAAGAACTAGCGTCCTGAACATCCACCAACCCATCCATCCACCCACCCATCCACCCACCCATCCACCCATTCATCCATCCATCCATATGTCCACCCAATCCAATTCCACACATTCATCTATATATTAATATATCTTCCCTATTCATCCTCCAATCCCATTCCATCCTTTTCACCCATCCTTCCATCCTATCCCATCCCATCCATCCATTTATTTTATCAAATCATTACCTATAGCCCCATTGTGATCCTGGTCATCATCTGAACACTACAAAAACAGAACATAAAAAAGCACATGAAAGAATGTAAGTAAAAGCTGCAGTGGTACTACCTCTATAGTACAGCTCACAAATGTCATCATAAAATGAAGACAAACGCAAAACTCAGACAAACAAACTTTTACTTTATTTCCAGCAGGTACTTTTCACAGCCGATCGAAGTAGTGAAATTTAAGCAAAAATAATAAAATCTGTTTGTACGACACCCAACACAGTTAAACAGAATGCAATGTTTGTCTGAGTCTTACAGCTGTTTTTAGAATCTGCATGCAGGACTAGTGAGCAGGTGTGTTTGGGTTCTTGTTTCCTTTGCAGTATATACAAGAAGATGATGATACTCACTGGATCAATGTCTAAGGGAGGCAAAGAACGTGGTTGACTTCTAAGCTGTGGGTATAAACTTGGTGAACCAGGATGAAACCAGTTGACAGCCTGTCTGAGGAATGAATTGAAATCTGTGGTAAGTAAAATAAAATGAAATATAAACGCTGTGTCATGCCATGCCATACAATTCCATCCATTATGAAGTACAATCTGAATAGCAGTGAAGCTTGTGGTGGATTAAAGCTTAAAATTTCAAAACTAGAAGCTGTGTGGTTAGTAAACTTCTTTTATTTCTCAATTGACACAGCTTTCTTTGTTACTCCCAAGGCTTTATTTTGTTATAACACCCATTATAATTGTGAGGTCAATATATAGTTAGTTATTAACCCAGATAATAAGTATATATAGACTACGCATTCATAATGAGCGACATTTGATAGAAAACCTTCTCAATTGATCAATAAAATACTTAATTACCTTAAGGCTCATTGCCTCCATTCGAGGTAATTAAATCTTACACAGTGCTCATTACCACCCAAAAAACTGGGGTATTTGGAGCTGAAACCAAAATGTGCTAGTATTTAATACTGTCAGTTAATATTGAGTTAAACTGGTCTCAAGACTCACTTGATGTTGGATGAGGTCTTGGGCTTTGACGAGCCCTCCACAGAATTCACAAGGAAGAACTGTTTCATCGAGATCTAGGTTTACATAAAGAAAGAAAATATAAAAAGTCTATTATCTATTATCAAATCTACAATTGTCTGGATTAGTAACTTTTTAGTTACCAAAGGTTGTGTTACAACATGCAATATTCCTTGCAACTTGTCTTGAAGGTTTCAGAGTAAGGCTCTATTCCAAAATGTCTTGCAACATTTCTTACGACAGGTAATAACATTTCATCCTATGAAAAATGATGGTGATGGTGGTGATGATGAATGTGATGATGATGGTGATGATGGTGTTGGGGATAATGATGATGATGGTGATGATGATGATGTTGATGATGATGGTGATGATGATGGTGGTGATGGTGACATGATGATGGTGGTGATGGTGATGATGATGGTGATGATAATTTTGATGATACTGATGATGTTGATGATAATAATGATAATAATGATGATGATGATGAAGAAATGGTAATAACGCACCTGCACCCTGATCATCTTCTATGTGAATATCCTGATTATCTTGGAAATGGTTCATTCCAGGTAGTGGTTCCTTAAATCCAGCATAGCTCCCTCTATCAGTAAAATCTCCATCATCTTCACATGCTAATAATGCAGCCATCAGCTCATCATTCTCAAGATCATTTCTCTGAGCAGCACTGTCATCATTCCTGACTCGATTATCTACAAAATGACTATTCCTTTCTCTTCTTGCCTCTCCCTGCCTTCTGTTATTTGAAGGACCTCTTGCAACAACATTATCTCTTGGCACCACATTAGTTGAAAACATATTTCTATTATCGAAAAATTGGTCCTGTCCAAGCATGTCTCCCACTGGTAATGTCCCGAATCCTGAGGTAATCAAACGACGAAATACTTCATGACCTCCTGCTAAAGCTATGTCATCAAAATCTCCAAAACCAAAGTTTTGCACCATTTGTTCAGGACGGTTTCTGCTAAGCCCATTTTGTAGACTGCTTGGCCCATTAGTAGCATTATTGTTCGCAATTGGTTCATTGCTATTTAATGTGCAATCACTCTGTAGATGTTCTTCTAGGTCACGATATTGAATGCGACAGTTGCACTTTTCACATAATTCAGTCCTACTACCACAGTATTCCTTATGGGAATCAATTTCTCCAACAGTACACTCTAGTTCGCAGTATGGACAGGTAGTTTTACGGCTCTTGCAGTCTTCCTCCTTACAATGAAAAAAAAAGGATTTTCAGTTTCATGGATTGATAGTAGAACAGAATTATAATAAAGAGGATGTCGAGTAAAATGATATAGCAATACCAATATGCATGCCCACTTAAAATAACAAAAACAATTTGTACCTTGTGCTCATCTAAGTGCATCTTTTCCATGGATTCTCCACATTCACACTTGACCTTAAAACAAAATGAAAAAATTCAAAAAGTGTCAAGTTTTTATCATTGATATATTTTATAGAAAATTAGATGTTAACAACAAGTTCTGAGGAAAATACGTTTGGGTCAATCAAAGTCAGTGCATGGCTAACTCAAAGATCAAACCCTGAAACAACCTCTGGGCTGATCAAAGTCAAGAACAGGGCATATAGCTAACTCACAGATCAAATTGGGATTTAACGTCTTATATATAGGAAAGGAAAACCAGAGAACCCAGAGAAAACCCCTTTGAAAGAAGAGAAACCAAACACACTCTTCTCACATGTGGTTACAAGTCCATGCAGGAAACAAATTTGAAACCCCAGAGGTGAAAGGTGAGTGCATGTGCCCTCATTATCTTTCCTGATTGGCTACAGCCTTTACACTGGCTTATGATTGGTTTAAAAGTTAGAGTTCCATGGTTATATTCCCACCCAACAAAACTGTTCTGCTTGTCATCATCAGTAGAACAAAACAAAAACTAATCAAAACTGATATAGAATAACTAGTAGTATCATTTATAAGAACATTTCCATGTACCTTAGCATGGTACTCTTCAATATGTTCGTCTAATTGGGACTTAGGAACTGGCTCTTGACACTGATCACACCGAGTGATATTGCGCTGACAATGATGCTCATGCACCAAGAAGTTATTTGCAGGAATATTCTTCTTACTGAAATTATAAAACATTTGAAATGTAACTGGCACGCTGATTAATGTGTTAATATCAGAGGACAGAGTTGAGAAAAATTGTTCGGAATTACTCTATAAAAGCAATGCTAAAATGGCTGCTGATGTCTGTGTACTGAGATATAAAGACTCTGGGGCCTTTTAATCACTCATGTTCCTAAACTTGTTTCTCTCATGCTCTACATCTCCCAGCATGTTTATATCGCAATACAGAAACATGCACCATTGAATGCACTGAATGCATAAAAAGAAGTCTTTGAGACTTTGACAACTTAACTGTTTATTGAATATAGAAAAAAGGTTCTTGATAGTATTTTTACTGTTCCAAAAATGCCAATAATGTTCTATTTTTCGTTTCCCCAAAGTGTAAAAATTTCAACTGATACTTCGAGTCTTCAAGTGTTTTGAGATTGACCCTTTTGCCCTTTTTTTCACCTTTAACGACATTACTAGTTTAACAAATTTGACAAAGAAAAAATATGGCTTAAATATTTAAAATGCTTACATGTCTAATAAAGTAAAAACTTAAAAATATACAAATGATGGTATGGATCGATAACAGAGGGGGAAATGCTGTTGGTAGCAGCACATGTATATTAAATAAAACATAAGCTTAACACGTACAATGAATCTAAAAGTAATCTTATAAAATTCTGTTTTGAAACCTTGCCAACCCGACATGAAGACAAACAAACAGTTATAGACGCGCGAATGTTTTGGGGGTAATTTTGAAGATATTTTGAGTTTTGACTGTATCTGAAGTACGAAATTTTATTCGTCTATGTCTTGAGGGGGAAATATTGATCTTTTAGGACGATACAAGTAGAGATATTAAAGCAAGAAAGCCGACATACCAGTTGCTACAAAACTTGGTTTCTTGTGCTTCCTCCATCTTGAAAAGATATCGAAATCCTTCAAAGAAGCGGTTCGTGAAGTCTTCTTTGACTCTTGATAGATTGATCTGTTATCTTAAGATTAGAAGGCAACTTCCTAGGGATTTTTTTAGGTTAACAGAAGCAGAAGGGATTTTTTATCTCGTCACATTCCAGAATGGACCAATGACCTGATTTTACTCCCATTTTAGTTTCACTATTAAACTGCTCGCTGGGGTTCCTGTGGTCTTCATTAAGTAAGACGTCACCGAGGACGTCACCAAACTGATGAGGGAAATGCCCAATCTCCCAATATCTCCCCGACAGTCTTTGGTAATCTACTCTTATACAAATAAAGTAAAAATCTTAACCAAGCATCGTAAATTTATAAGGCAATGTTAAAGAACAAAAATTCAGTTTTGAAGTATTTGGAATATTAAAACTAAGATATAAGCACGATGACCGGGATTCCTGTGGTGTTTTGGCCGCCCTTTGTCCTACAAAATAATAATAATAATATTAAAGTGGGGATTTTTTCAGTTGACTAGGAAATGAAAGATCATCATCTCACATTATCTAATTGTGGACAGGGCTCCCTGTGGTTAGGTGACAACAAATCTTCCTCCCCTCCCCTCTCCACGAAATAATTTTGCCATTCCACACTGTCTTCAAAAAAGAAAAGAAATAAAGAAGAAAAGAGAAAGGAGAAAGAAAGAGATTGAAATCCCTATTTCATCGTGAACCAATAAATATGTTTACATATTTTCTTAATTAGTTTTGAGACATATCCGCAAGAAAAGTTTTTTTTATATATTTTATTTTCTTTGTAAGCAACAAGCTTTGCCATGTAACAAGCTTTTAAAAACTGTTTATACTAACGTTTCTTCTTCAGCCAACTTAGAAATACTTTTTCACCATTCCCTAACCTCACCTTAAGGCATTTCACAGGATAAGACTATTTTGAAAAATCCTTTAAAAAACTCAACTTAGTTTCTGTACGTGAAATTATGTTGAGGTTATAAAACCACAATGGCATTTCGACAATTAAAATCTTATAGTTGTTTGAATGATTTCCGCTATCAACCTCAAGTTACATGAGTCGTTACATTGAAAAGTTAAAAATATATTCAATTCTCAGAGTTCTGTTAAAAATATTTAGCCTAAGACTTTTTAAATAGGAAACTACCTTTGTACTTGGGATCCATTATCGAATATCAATAGTATTTACAGATAATTAAATTGAGCAGCCAAAAGCAAGCCAGACATGCATCCAAAATGCTGCAAATCTTTTCTACTTTTGAGAAATATCATAAGGCTGGAAATGCCGAGCTAATTTTAAATTAATTTGTCCAAATTAATCGTACACTTCACTAAACACACATTAAGTTTAGTCTTTGAGTTCTGCTTAACATTAGTGTATTCGTAAACTGAAAATCGACGGATCGCTATCCCATCTCTGTGAACTCGTAGTCTGAATATTTTGCTGTTGAGAGTCCACTGTTTTTGAACGTGATTTGGCCAGCTGTGTAAATTCGTCAAAATCATCATCATTATTTGTTGAAGATTCTCCAGGGTCGTTTGCAACAGCAGTTTTTACCATGGGAGCCGTGTTGCTTCGTAATCGCGAGTTCTGAAGGTTTTCCAACCTCCTGTCTACAGGATGTTGTTGTCTGGTTTTTGGAGTAATGTTGCTTACGCCATTTTTCGGAGAGCACGGCCTGTTTACTTCACCTTGCTCGTTTGCAAAATTCCATTCATTATTATTATTGGTCACTGCACGCAATCCTCCGATGCCCTCTTCTTCGTCGCTGTAGTTTCCATCCCTCGCGAACGAGCGTAAGCTTGCTTCACGTATTGATGTCGCCTGATAACTCTCATAGTTCATTTTAAAAGCAAGAGAAACCGCTTTGAATACTTCTTGTGCCTTGGATTTTGAGTTACAGAGAAAGACGTACGCTTTGAAAGGCTTTTCTTTACGTTCTCGAGCCACAAATACGAAGGCTTTCTCGTAAGTACCATCCACGTTGCAGTACGTCACCTTAGAGATCGGAAAACTGGCCACCAAAGCTCCAGTGATCTCCTCCATGACGCTCAAATTTTTATGAGTAACTGTCATTTTCATTTTTTTAGATTTCTTGTCCTCAGATTTCGTCTTGTTTTGAGTCATAACTTGAGCTACGGGGACATCTGTTTTCCCGCTGCCTGTACCACATCCACTGCTTACCTCAATGGATCCCATATACTGGACAGAAAATTCTACTCCCGCGATAATCTTATCTCTTCGTCCACTCCATCTTGATTGAGCTGCTGATGGCCTCCTTTTCGAGCGAAATTCGGGCTTTTAGAGAACATTTCTGGCCAGAAAATGAATGATTTAGTCTGTGAGAAAAATAGCACGTCTTTCGTTAATGTTTGGGTACAAATGCGAGGAGGGTAAGTGATACCAGTGGTTCATAATATTGACCCAGTGACCTTCAAACAATGGGAAAAAGTCTTCCGATGATCCGAAACGTAGACCCGACAGCCATCGATTTTTACGAGAAAATTCAAGTGCGGATACACTTGCGTCTCGATTATTCTAAGACTGTTATGTCTGGTCAAGACGTTTCCAACTATAGACGAGTTATTTCACGTTCTTTTCATTACTTTTTTTTGATAATTATGATTACGTAATGTTTAATTTGAGACAGTCGCTAAACATTCCTTTGGTTTTTAAGTCCTCAAATCCTGGCTGCGCACACGTGTTCTTTCGCCTCCCAAAGCAGTTCTCTTCAGCTAACCATTTAATCATTAATCAGTTTAGTCGAACTCTGAAACAACCTCTAGTCTAATCAGAATCAGCGCACGGCTAATTCACAGTTAGTACCCTGAAATAATTGCAATTTAACGTGTTTGATTGCAAACAAACAGACACCAAAACTCTACTCAAAAATCGAGCGGATCCGATACTATGCACACCTAGTTTTTGGCTTCAGTTTTCTTTTTGCACACCCGGATATTCCTTCTCTTTTTACCGATGTCTATCAAGCCTTGATGGTTCAAGGCGCATTCGACACATGAGCCGGATAAATTATAAAACAAAGTGCCTGGCGAACTCGTGGATACTACCCTGTACGCTTTCTGTGCATGTCGTTGAAATAACACCATCGTAATTACACAGAGATCAAAGTAATTCACTCGCTTAAAAGTTGTACTTTTTGTTCTTGTATTTGGATTTTTTGTTTGAGTCATTGCACTTTTAAGTGGCACTCCCGCTAAGAGCGGTCCGGTGAATTTGGGTTCGCAAAATCGATTCTCTTTATTTTTTGTGAATGAAAAGCCTTTGGTATACATAAACTGAAAATGAAGTTTTTTTTTTTGAAATTATATTTTTGGGCTTCGTTACACGCCAAAACATATTTTGCCCGCGTGTGGTTATTTGGAGAGCTCACTCGATGGTTGCATTTGGGTGGAATTAAGAGAGCTGCCGACTCAAAACTATTATGTATTTCCAAATTTTAGCTACACTGTCAACTTCAGATACTTTTCATCTACTCTTCAAAGAAAATTGAAAGTATTTGGTTAAAACATAAATTTATTGGACTGCCTAAAGCACATCCCTGTTTCGAGCTTTCATCGAGACGTAAAAAATGCACTAAAAATATGATGTAAAATTTCGAAAAGGGGACCTTAAACTGAGCTAAGTTATACTTGGCTTTCAAAATATACTCTTATTTTTACAGGATCAGAATTGAAACCTGCGGGTATCGAGCTGGTTTTGTCGCGAGCGAAAATTTATCAAAGTCCGTGATCGACAAAATTTGCATAATTTCTAACAAATTACGCTGTCGAATTAACATGCGCTTAAAATGATATACGGTAATTCTGGCTAGAAATGTGCCTTAAAATCAGATAACAAATGTCTGAGCTAGTGAAAAATGAAAAGTAAAAAGAGTTTTATCGAAAAATATCATTGTATTTTCTTGAATTTTGCTTAATATTAGACTGTGTTTGTGCGGTGCTTAATAAGAGTTTGAATGTCACGCAACGCACTGGCACATCCGACGACAATACATAGATTCTGCCTTGGTTTTTTTTTTTTTTGCTAATATGGTCGTAAACTTCAAAAAAAGTATTCAAAACATCGGCTTAGTTTTATCAAAGTATGGACAGCGATATAATGACCGCTTAACGTTTATTACTTCGTCCTAAACATCTGCAATCCTTCGCCATGTCACTCATTTTGCTGAGCAGAGTAGCTTTTGTATCTCTGGACTTTTAAGCCAGCTCAAAATGCTCACAGATGCTTTTCAAAGTTTTAACGTTGAATTTTGATAACGAGCTTGATATGACGTAAGCACAAATGTCGTAACCGTCAAAGGTAACAGGGTGTTCCACGCCCAGCTGACTCAGCACATCTTTCATTTGTTCATCTCGAATTTCCTCTTCTTGGTATTCTAGCTCCTCTTCCAGCAAATCATCGTCACTGTCTTCTTGCATCGCTTGCTGCTTCCTTCTTGATGCAGATAACCGAGAAAAGAAGGACTTTATTTGCACCTTGGTTAGCCATTCATCTCTGATAAACTTTTTTAATCCGTCATGGTTTGTGACTTTCTCATTTCTTTTGAGACTTCGGCGGGATCGGCTATTCTTCCTGTAACACCTGCATCAAACTTTGCTGTTAGATACGCTTTTACTTTATAAGAGAACTTCTTACTATTCCTGGGCTTTTGCAAAGCCCATTCAACTTTCTCCAAGGAACTATTATCGGACATAATAGTTTCGTCGAAGTCTTGCTTTTTCTCAACTTTATCGGATAGAGTTGAAAACTTGAACGCCCACTCCCTGCGTAGCTGGTCATATAAAGCGTCTGTGTCGCTGGTAGGTATATCCTGCGACCGTTTCATCAGCCTCGGTTCCATTCTAAAAAGCCCTTGATCTCCCACTACGCTTAGTGTAACGCCAGACTGATACTGTACGTTTAACTCTGACCATGTATTTCCCTGAGCCTATGCCGTACGCATTGGACATGCAAAGGCCTTTCTTGTCATATGAGAAGTTGTGGAATGTGCTAAAGTTGTTGATTCGGTTGATCTTAATTTCCTGCGGGGCGACATCTCCGAGGTCGCATACAGCTGCTGTTGTTCCCTTGACCGGTCTCGCTCTTAGGGCTTCATACATATCTGACGATGACATGATGTCATGACCCTCATTGCAGTATCTTCTCATCGCACCTTTCAGGGGGCTGATTATCCTATCACATATATCTTTTCCGTACTGTGGTTCGGAAAAGTCGTACCTATTAATATATAAAAGAAAATATTAGAAAAACTATTCAAAAATGTAACTATTCAAAATGTAGAAGTTCTCAGTTTCTTTATACCAAAAATGATATAATCCATTTATGCAGCGCAGTTACTCAAACTTAGGTCTTTTAACAGTGAAATTGATTGTGTACTGTTTTTCCAAAAGCGTGTGAGAAAAGTCAAATGAATTATGAAATCGATAAGAAATCCTCCTTAGCTTTCTAGCTGATATCTTATTAGCTAGTTTTACGCATTTGCAAGAAATAGAAAATAGTTTATCATGTATCTGTTAATGAGAATGTAATCGCTTACGAAACGAGTACCATGCATATTATGCCGCAAAAAAAGTGTTCAGTCTAAACACGTTATTGTTTTGTCTACCTTATTATTTGTATTCCAGTATGCTTGACAAGGTCCTTTAAAGCAGCAACCAAATTGTTATTATGATTGCAGCCAGCACCATCTGATCGTAAGTAGGCCTTGTTGATATGCGGCTGAGTTTGTTTCAATGTATTTAGAAGGTGAGTTAGAATTGCGCTAACGGCATAGCAGTTATAAGATAAGCAGAACAGATATCCAGAAGGTGTACATAGGAGGCAATCTGCAGGTCATTAGTGGTACTGGATTTGGAGACGACGCAAGTCACATGCCAATTCATTCTGCGCTTGCAGTACCACTCGCACTGTTTCTCTCGATACTTCATTTGGGTGAATATTATATCCCAGTCCATCAAGATGAAGATAGCGTCCTTTGGTAACGATTTCAACACATCTTTCTTGCCTACATCTTGATTCTCGGCTCTTAATACATGTACCTTCCACTGTATAATCATATCTCGTGCTTGACGGGCATCATGTAGAAGGTCTTGTTGCTGCTCTTCACTGTAAAAATCCAATTCTGATGATTGAATTTGCGTCAAAATGGAAAGCAACGTAGTATTCAAAGCTACTTCAAAGCTTTGCAACTGTCACAAGTCACACAGTGGTCATGATCGCACGACTTCTTTAACTCCGAGCATTTGATGTCACTGAGGGCATGTTGTCGGCAGTGGTCAGCGCAAGAGCTCGTGTCTTCCCTACAGTGTGCTCTGTATTCCGTCTTAAGATAACGCTTTCCTGACTTAAGGTTCTTTCGGACGTTATCGCACCAGTCGTGCTTTGCGCCGATATTATCCAATATTTCAATGACTTTGTGCATCGTCTCAAAACTATCAGCACCACTAGCGGAGATGTTGTCTAGGCCTTGGAAAGACTTTCTTTGTGAGGCTTCGCGAACTTTCAATATTCTGTACAGCGCGGATGTTCCCAGAGGTTGAAATTCTTCTTCCTTGCACTCTTTGAGAAAAAGCTCAATCATAGTTGATCTGCCTACTCTTCGCACGACATTCGGCATCACCAGCTGCTCACCAGATTCTAGTTTAAGCTTTCTTATGCCATACGCCACATCCTGATAGAAATAGGGCTGGTCTATATATAACAGAAAGTGGCTGAGCTTCGTTACATCGATTGGAAGGAAAGTTTTTTTCTCAACTACCATGCCAACACCAATGGCTTTTGCATGTGCTCTGGCCTTCTTAATCTGACGATCACTCAGTTTCTCGAATGAAGAGTGAATGTTCTTCAGGTCATCAGATGAATATTCGAGATTTTTATTTGGCGCATGCTTATACGCAGTAGTGAGTAACTCGATTTCACTGTCTGTGCTCAATGATCGTTTAAACGATGTGAGGAGTTGTTCACTAGCATTTGGGACGATGACTTTACATATGGCCTGACATGCCTCATTGACCATTTTTTCACACAACAGTTTTTCTCTTTTTGTAGCCACTTCCCATTCGGATTAAGCCTGAATGTAAGTGGTTCAATGGCCTTCAGATCAGATAAAGCAGCCTGATATGAGCCATTGCGTCATTGTATACTTGAAGTGTATTTTGCTGGTCAGGCTCTTCATCTGAGTTGTCTTCATATTCCTGTGCGCGCCAATGTCCAGGTGTCCACTTAGGGTCCGCTAACTGACTTGATACTACAGGAGTGCCTGGAGGAAATTGCGCTTTGTTTGCTTTTCCTGAAAATCCAACACAGAGACAAACGTTTAATATTAAACGTGAAGTACGAATGGACGAGAATCGAAACTTCCACTAGTTGAGTGAAAAACTGCCGGTTTTGATCATTGCGAATAACCCGCTATTTCGAACTTTTTTGTATATCCATTTATTTGACCGATTAGTAGGTTTACACTAAAACAATTAGACCCGCAGCCCTTATGGTTTACGAATCAATAGCCTTCTGCCTAATGGGCTATCGACTCGTAGACCATTCAGGCTGCGGGCCTAGTCGTTAAGTTTTATACGTTCAGTCTTGGACCAAAAAAATCAAAGGTTAATCTGCAGGATGGAACATGCTGGTGAGTTACAGTTAACGAGCATACCTTGGTAAAAGAAGAGCTGCCGGTTTGTCTTGGTTGTCTTCTGTAGCTTGGTCCTCGAGTAGCCATTTCCACTCTTGCTTTAGCTTTTCGTTATGGGATTTTCTACAGCTGTTGCAAATTGCTAGAGAATAGCATTTCAAAATAGCCTTAATGATTTTATTCATTATCGCATGCAACTCCCCTCTCACCCGCCACCATCTAGGTTAAATAAAATGTCAAAAGTCAGTCTTAGCTGAACTGCAGGTGCACGGACCTTAAAAAACTGAACTCGATAAACCAAAATTAATTTAAAATAAAAGAGGAAAGTACTCACGTGACCCTAAAGGAATAATGACGCCAAAGACCTCATTTACTTCCTTGACCATTCTTAAGGTAAAGGCTCGATCACCTTTGGCCTTCTCATGCTTTCCCTTGTGCTGGGCACGCTAACATTTTCTCTACTTGCTGTGTTGTTATATTTAGAAATCCCGCTCACAACAAAATCAATTCGCATTCCATGAGATGTTCCTTGGACAAGTGAAACCTTCTTAAGTGAGCTGAAACATCCCGCTGGCAACTGCTTAGATATTCCAGCTCAAATTGACCCATAAATTCTCCACATCCACCTTTGTCTTTGAAGGACATAAAGCAAGCCATACTTGTTGGTGATCTTCATTTCACACTTATAGTAACTCGGGGAATATTCGGGACGTTTGGCGCCACCTGTCATTCACATTTTTTTCCCTTTCCCTTGTCACGCACTCGTGATAAATAAACTAGTCCATACTTTGATAAAACTAAGCAGATGTTTTGAATACTTTTTTTGAAGTTTACGACCATATTAGCAAAAAAAAAAAAAACCAAGGCAGAATCTATGTATTGTCGTCGGATGTGCCAGTGCGTTGCGTGACATTTAAACTCTTATTAAGCACCGCACAAACACAGTCTAATATTAAGCAAAATTCAAGAAAATACAATGATATTTTTCGATAAAACTCTTTTTACTTTTCATTTTTCACTAGCTCAGACATTTGTTATCTGATTTCAAGGCACTTTTCTAGCCAGAATTACCGTATATCATTTTAAGCGCATGTTAATTCAACAGCGTAATTTGTTAGAAATTATGCAAATTTTGTCGATCACGGACTTCGATAAATTTTCGCTCGCGACAAAACCAGCTCGATACCCGCAAGTTTCACTTCTGATCCTGTAAAAATAAGAGTATATTTTGAAAGCCAAGTATAATTTACCTCAGTTTAAGGTCCCCTTTTCGAAATTTTACATCATATTTTTAGTGCATTTTTGACGCCTCGATGAAAGCTCGAAACAGGGATGTGCTTTAGGTAGTCCAATAAATTTATGTTTTAACCAAATACTTTCAATCTTCTTTGAAGAGTAGATGAAAAGTATCTGAAGTTGACAGTGTAGCTAAATTTTGGAAATACATACTAGTTTTGAGTCGGCAGCTCTCTTAATTCTACCCAAATGCAACCATCGAGTGAGCTCTCCAAATAACCACACGCGCGCAAAATAGTTTTGGCGTGTAACGAAGCCCAAAAATATAATTTAAAAAAAAAACTTCATTTTCAGTTTATGTATACCAAAGGCTTTTCATTCACAAAAAATAAAGAGAATCGATTTTGCGAACCCAAATTCACCGGACCGCTCTTAGCGGGAGTGCCACTTAAAGCTTGTTCACAGGATACGCCTTGATTAACATTATCCGGTCCCTGGTGGCGGTGAGTTGAAGCTAATTACCGAGATATCACGCAAACTATCTGCACAAGGTTTTGCGATGCGACGGTATGGCCAAGTGCCAATGCGATATCCCTACATGATATGAATCTTTTTATCGAAAACCTTATGAAGTGAACATGACTACCTTGGTTTGGCAGAGAGAGAAACCTTCAAGGGAGAGACCTCACAAACTCTACTCTCAACTAGCCGAGTCACAGGAACTGAACCTGAGACCCCAGAAACATCGCCACTGCTAATCCATTTGTTTTTTTATTCATTTCAATTATAATTTAATATTAATAATTTGAATTACAAAAATATTTGAATATATCCGATAATTTATGTACATATATATATTTATATTAATTTGTATTTTAATTACATAAATTCATTCAAAAATATTATAAGAAAAATTTTCTTTTGCAATATTTTGATTAAAAATACTCGTCTTTAAGGGAAGCGAGGTTTTAGCAAACTCAATTTTCCAATTTTCCCCCCGGCGTTAGATGACTATTATATTACACCTTTTGCTGTTCATTAAGAGAAAATGTACATTCATTTGTGCCGATAGTTGTATCAATAACGTGTAATGTACTTTCATCAACACCACAAGTAACATCATTAGCGTGGATCAACTTTCAATAACGATAATTGAATATGCGTGTACATTCATAGGCATCAATAGACAATCAATAGCGCGTTTGTACATTCATATGCGTGGAATGTATTTTCTTGTGCGCGAAAGTCAACTTCAATAACACGAATTGACAAACGATTGCATTTATGGACAATCATTTACCCAAAGGTGAAAATTCATTAGTGCTATTAGCATAACCATTGACAATCTATAACGCGTTTGGACAATCATGAGGGTCAATGTTACATTCTATAGCGTGGTTCGACAAACATTTGCATGATTCAAATGAACAATAAGAGAAATAAAACAATCATTAGCGATGTTCTTTTATTTTAGCCTTCAATTTCTTCGCCGTTTATGCATCGTGGCAAATACGTTTGCATAAATCTGAACCACTGACCACTTTTAGCAACAGTGATAGTTGCCACATTTCTCTGGAACCCTTTCAATAGCAGCTGTGTTCTGTAGTGACCTAAAGCAATCCCTTGTCGTCTTGCCTCAGCCCGGTCGTTCATCCGTTGTTGGATTTCTGGACGGCTGATATCGGCTTTGACTGCTGCTTTAAGTGAACTAATTGCTTGTTCAACAATGTTTAGGAACGTGCTGTATGGAGGCAGTTTCCTGAGTTCAGTGTTCGGGGCGGGAATGGCGGCATTATGATGAGCTGGTACACCATCATAGATACAGATGACGTTTTCATCTGGATCTAGATTAAGTCGTGCTTGTGCAAGGGAGTCTGAAAACCTTTGTGCGTTCATCCCCCCTATAATTGAAGAGTGGAAGACGATGCCCATTGTCGGTGAAATTGCGAGGGCGATCGTCACATTTCTTCCTCTTTGACCGCAGACTTGCCTGTAAGCTCTCTCTCCTCTTCTGACCCTTCCTTGGCTACTTGACGTCCACATGTTGTATCCGCATTCATCGACAAAAACACTATGGTGTACAACTGCGTGGCCCATGAACCAGTTTGCGTAGTCAACACGTTTCTGTATGACATCTGGCCGGTTTCTCTCTGCTGGAAGAGGTCTAGCAAGTTTCACTCTATACAACATCCCTTCAAGAGTCCTTGTCACTGTACGGGCGCATATCCTAGGTTTTCCAGGAATGCGTTGCCTTTATTCTTGGTTTATCTGCGCCAGTGTCAACAGGCAGTTTTCATTGATGATGTCATTAAGACAATCTTTCATAGTATCGTCAACACTGACATGGTTTCGACCGCCACGTGGTCTTTCTGCAATTCTTCCTTCTCTTATATATCTTGACACGATGCCTCTTGCTGTCGATCTGTTGACTCCTATCGTGTCTGCAACCATTAAGTAGTCCTCGTTACCATCTTCAAAAGCCAGCCCTTACAATTCTTTCACGCTATTCTAACAGTATTCAATTTCTTCGCGGTGGCATAGTACATGTACACAGCCCTCTAACGCACTTTCTACATCTCTGAGGTTCCTGCGGTATTGACTGATCGGCTTTTATATTCTGCTTTGGCTCGATTATGTTTTTTTAAAGAATGCATATAAATGTAAACTATGATGTAACCCCTTTTGGAGGATTATTTTTATGTTTTAAAGCGATAAAAAAGAACATCGCTAATGATTGTTTTATTTCTCTTATTGTTCATTTGAATCATGCAAATGTTTGTCGAACCACGCTATAGAATGTAACATTGACCCTCATGATTGTCCAAACGCGTTATAGATTGTCAATGGTTATGCTAATAGCACTAATGAATTTTCACCTTTGGGTAAATGATTGTCCATAAATGCAATTGTTTGTCAATTCGTGTTATTGAAGTTGACTTTCGCGCACAAGAAAATACATTCCACGCATATGAATGTACAAACGCGCTATTGATTGTCCATTGATGCCTATGAATGTACACGCATATTCAATTAACGTTATTGAAAGTTGATCCGCGCTAATGATGTTACTTGTGGTGTTGATGAAAGTACATTACACGTTATTGATACAACTATTGGCACAAATGAATGTACATTTTCTGTTAATGAACAGCAAAAGGTGTACTGACTGAGTGAGACCACAGGAAACCCGCCTGAAGAAATTTCTCAGCTATGTATCAAGTCAAGCTAGACAGTTATTGAAAATCAATCAAGACAACGGCAGATGGGTCAGCTGTTTGGCATAGTGGCCCATTTGCGCATGCTTCGTATGACTAAAACACTGCACAAAATGTTAAACTGAAGGCTTTTCTTTTGAATTGAAACATATATATATTTGAATATCGTTTTAACAATATCAATTCTTTTGTTTAAAATCATTTCACCAATCAATGGTTATTACGCATGTTGTAGTTTAAATGAGAGCGTGGCGTACATGAAAGAAATTTTGTTCGTCATTCGAGAAGTCGCATGCGACAGAGTTAATCTGGTGAAAGTAACACGTAAGTACATACATACCACACGGCTACTAGGAATTTGGTTTTCGTCTACTATAGTTTTAGTGTTTCTTTAGTTTTGCATTTGCGCGCTTTTTTCGGTGAGTCCATCGATCGCGTAAAGCGAGCAATATACTTCCTGGTATTCTTTGATGTTTCTTGATTAAATTTTGAATCTCAAGTTGAACCTATTAAAAAATATAGGTATACATTAATAGAGCATTTTATTTACATATAATGAAACTTTTTCCCAGAAAATCCGAATGGCAAGTTGAATCTTCGATAGAAAAAATACCGCGGTATTATCATACGTAGGAGAAATAGAACGCGCGCGTCTGCAGACTGCAAAACAAAAGGCGGGAATTATCCACTTCCGGTAAATGTTGCGCGCTTCTAGCGGAATAACCGAGAACGCGGGAGATTGAAGACCCAATTCTCAGAAGATGATGTTTTGCTTTTTTTGTGTTTTTTGTTTTAATTTTGTTTTGCTTTTTTTTGCTTGTTTTTTGATATTAGTTATCAACTAATTCAGGTTACTGCGACTTACTAACCTTGGCAGTCAATTCCTCGCAAGTCAGACTTGGATCATAGATGATGGGATCACCTATAAAAGTCCTTAAAAGTTACAAAAAAGATGTTGGTGAGTAGGTGGTGACAGCATTCTTGCAGCCTAACTCGCTTCTGCTTGTTTGCGGATAGTGAGAGATACTGACTGCATGCTACCTAAATAATCCCTTTTAGCTTGGGCGTAATGTAATCCATTCCACACCACGTGTCATTCCCTAGATATTATTTCTTTGTTTAACGGTTGTGCGTGAGAAGACATATCAATATGGATTAAAGAGAAAGGATTTCTAGTGATGACAAACCTCATCTTGACAGGAAATCCTCCATACAAAGGTACTAGGGGAAGTTTAGTCCATTCATAGAGCTTTCGAAAATATCCTTGGATGAAAAGAAAAAAGGGTTTATAATACCTGATAAAGGTTTGCGCAATAGTATTACAACAGACCGTTTCCTCCAGGTTGTGTGCGCATTCAAATTTAAGGAACCTGACGGGCCACGATACCAGAACAAATTGTTGACTTCAAATTCCAAATTAACAAAAGGCAGATGTACACTAGAATACGTTCAAGGGAAAATAAATTAAGAGAAGGATTGAATTCCCGCGCCCCATCATGAGCACTTTTTGATGCTATTTTTAGAATCTTTAAAGACGTGAGCAAACAGTGTAGAACGCACGCAGTATGCGCGATAGCTTCACACGGTGCCTATATGATTGTTACATGCTTGGATACCAGAGATTCATTCTCTTAGTTCATCCTCTCTTGATACGTTACAACATTTAAGATTATCCAACTCAATACTTATACTTACCTCGACCCGTTCGGACTGATCGTATTGCTTCTCTTACGTTCTGCGTAAATACTGGATAAATGGGCTGAAGTAGAAACATAAAAACTGATGCATATATACTAGCGTAAGACTATGGAACGCAAGGGATTTCTATGGTCTGTCGAGCCACTCTTTTTTTTAAATCTCGTCTTACACGTTCATACAAGTTGAGTGTCAGATTCAACTACACAAACTAGGGCAGAGTCAGGTTGACCAGAAGGACTTTCCTTAGCCGGTATGGCTGTCAGTCGGGATTCCTTACTCGACCACTGTCCTTACTGAGGTCTGTACCTCTCAGTACAACCCAAACTACTTTAAAGACATGCTGGGCTACCTGTGGAATTTCTGAAACTCACAATAAAATGAACTGTAGTTACTTACTACTCCTGCTGCCATGGCAACCTTGGCAAATCCTTTCCTGGAATTCCAAATCATACCATAATATTCATCTGAAAATAATGCCTCTCTAACACCCCCAGGGGATATGGCTAATAGATCACCATTCTGTAAATGAAAAACGTAAGAATTTGGGCTTAGTGGTGATGCTACTGTTATCGTAGCCTGATAAATACATACAGTGGTTTCAGTATGAGTTTTGTAGTTTGATCAAATACTGTAAGAAAATGGGAAGGCATTTCAATGTTACGGCATGTCGTACCGTGTACGTGCTGCAAGTCAGTACCGTACGTTTCCCACTCGTACGATAACCATTCTTATGGGAAGCCATTTCAATGTTACGGCATGTCGTACCGTGTACGTGCTGCAAGTCAGTACCGTACGTTTCCCACTCGTACGATAACCATTCTTATGGGAAGCCATTTCAATGTTACGGCATGTCGTATCGTGTACGTGCTGTAAGTCAGTACCGTATGTTTCCTATACTCATACGATAACCATACGTCCTGTAAGCAGGCCAAAGGGTATTGAAAGGAGAGGTGACTTATTGCTACAAGCGCTTTCTAAGTAAGGCTTCTCTTCCCCAGCCGGTGGCAGCCATAATACCTTTAATATCTCTATACATTGTTCTCTTGTTCGACCCTCCACTGCACCAACAACTTCCAATAGTATTTGAAAACCTAGTGAGACAAGGGGGAAATGTGCTTTAGATTCCAACGAAAGTACACATTTACACTAAAAAGGTGTTTCAAGGCAGCCGTGAAGTGGCGCAAAAACAAATGTGATTGTTCTGCAACCAATTAAGAATATTCCATTGTTTTGTCCCACAAAATAGGAGAAGCCCTCAGCACTTGCCTGGGATATGAAAAAGGAAGGTTGCGACTACATTACGGAGGCGTCTTTTCTTGCAGATTAACAGCCTGGCCATGATGTAGTACATGTCGATTGGCATAGCCCCATGGTAATAAATCAGAAGACCTGGACCTTTATCTGGTAGCTTGGTGATGCCATGTAACTCATAACCTGGAAGACAGCATGTAACATAATCATTACAGACATGCGCCTACTTACTACCAACTAAGCGACCAACATAACCCAAACTTTTCAGTTCTTGACTCCCGTTAATAAAATAAAAACCAATCTCGAACCCAGAACCCTTATTTCTTACTTTACATGCTCGACGAGTAATTGGCTCAATTATAGCCAACCTCGTCCCCAGGGCCCTCTCGGCCGACTCCAATTCAACATTGGAGTCGGCCGAGAGGGCCATGGAGACGAGGTTGAATTATAGCGGCTGCCAGATGTTTTCAGGCGCCGTCCACACTATGGCGGATAAATTTGTATCCGAATTTTTATTGCGGTGGTGATTAGCAATGAAAAAGAACTATTTCGTTGAGCATGCGCAGTAAGTAATTAGGGCTCTGGGTACATAATTGAAAAAATATACCAACTTAGACCATGGGAATTTGATTGTCAGACGCCAAAAACCCAGACGTTTTGAATTTAATAAATATTAAATAAAGGGGAGATGAAGACTGTGAAGCACACAGGGATCCCAAGCGCTAGAGGGAAGTATTAAAACACACTGCTGCGGAGAAAGTTAGTCACAAGAGCTTCATATACAGATGCTATTGTAGGAATCGAGTAATTAAGAAAGGGGTCAATTGTATTTTGGTGACAAGCCTGCCAAGAGGGGAAACCCCAGAGAGTAGTATGTGTGGACGTACTGCCTTTCCCCCTCCCTCTTGGGAAGAAAGTATTCCTCACTTTCCTTCCCTTTTCCCACCTCTTCTATTGACAGTGGACACGTATAATATTCAGCTTCTTTCTCTACCCTGGTCAGTACAAACACTCCAGCGCGGCACTGAACCAGGCCTTAACCTCTAACTTATAACGTACAAAGCATGTTGATACACGTTTTGTGTGAATTGAGTCGTAAACAAAACCGTGGCTGACAAAGATTTGAATGTCGATGGTTGTTCACAGCAGAAAGAACGTAAATGAACAAGGAATGTCGCATAATCATTGTACTTGGGAAAAAATTAGGTGATATAAAATTCAACGAGAAAAAAAAAACTTTCGCCTAATGGACATCAAGAACAAGAAAACCATGAAATATTTGTCTTTTAAGTCTCTTGCTGCGCAGCAGTCCGGCTAAAACCAGTTTTACAGGTTTCGCAGCAGTCTAATCGATCCCCGTAGGATGTCTTGCTAACTCCTATTGGATGTCATGAACTTTCTTTAAGATAACATAAGATTTATTACAGATTATGGCACATGCTCTTTTCGCTCTGTTTTCTTTTTATCTCCCGGATCGAGAATGAAAAAAAAATCTACCAGAAAAAATTTACCAGAATACTAGAGTCAAGTATAGGTCAGCATTTGGTGACAATAAAAAATGTAGTCCCTTTGTTTCAGCGTAAACCAACTAATGTACCTCATGCCGCGCAAAATACACCATAAAGCTGAAACAGACTTATTCTTGCTCAAACAATAAACTCCTTTCACAAAATTATTTACCATTGATATAGGACATAGCATCGTTTGCTACAATAGGTGCACGAGTTTTATACTGCGACTAGCAATGATCGAAGCTGCATTATAATTTACAACTTTCATACTATATTCTCTTATGTATTGGAAGATTCCCCTCGAAAGAAAGAGGAAAATTGTTTAGTAAAATATGTAACATTATAAGGTTTTGGTGCTACCTTAAAAATGCAAATGATGTGATTGTGCTTTCAGATCTCTATCACGATACCGATATATCAACCCTCAAAAAGCTTGTCACAACCTGATCTAACCAAAAATATAAATCCTAATCAAAAAAAGGATACACCAAAGTACAAAACAGTGTACAAAGGTTGTTATGGATTAAACGTGAAATCACGTGAAAAGGATATACTTTTTACGGTTAGTGACCGTCATCGATCGATTCCTCAATCATTTTTCAAATTCATAACTGAAACCCTGTCAAAAAAATAGAATTTGACATTCGCTATTTGGCCTTCTTTGGAATCTGTACCTACCATGCCAGTATTCTCCGTGAGCGTCGACAATAGCAGCTAAAACTTGAGTAGCGCCGTCCCAGAAATTCGTCGAATAAGCGTCGAAAATTTGCCGTCGTTTGTGTCTATAAACCCTCAGAAATACGGCACAAGAATATATTGCAATCATAAAAATGAACGGATAGACGAAGATTATGACGATAGGAGATAAAAGAATCATTAGCCAGTCCATTGCGGACAGTTATGATTATCTGTGAGATGATTGACCTCTCGATCATTATTGTACCCGTTTATGCAATATGTTTTGGTCAGATCTAAGAGGATAGACCGCTGATCACCAGGAACTCATGCAAATGCACTGAAGTGCGACAACCGAAATTAAACAAAATAATATTTCTATAAATAACTATACTAAGATCTAGTTCCTATAACTGCTTAAGATTTCGCTTTGTCTCAAGTTTTCAAGCGGACAGCGTTTCACGTAATAACCGAATATGAACGGTCAAGAAATAGACGAAACCATCTCCGTAGACAACCTTACGTGGAGCTCGGAAGAGTTTACTTTGAGCGACTTTGTCGACAAGTTTCCTTTACCTCAAATCGTCAAAGTGCAAGAAGGATATTATGGCCCTGATGAAGACTCTTGCCTCGGAGCTGACCAGACTTTATTCCTCCACGCTGTAAAACACACCGAAAAAGTACAGGCTCGCGATAGAAGGAAGCGATTTCTTCATATTCCATTGAATTGTTCGCAAAAAGTTGAACTGCGGCCGTCGAACTTGAAGGATGTTTACGAAAGCGTAGCAGAAGTAGCCAAAATTATACATAATTTTCCAAAGTTTGTTCGCGTGACACAGGGATATTATAGCATGGACGGCGATAATGTGTCCATTAATCCAGGTGATAAGCTGAAGTTATTGAGGATTGTCCCAGGGGAGCAGGATGACTACCTAATTGTCGAGAATCAAGACAGAACTGGGTTTCCAATACGAATTCCTATTAGTGCTCAAGCGGGGTTTCAACCCCTGGTCGATGGTCGGGAGTACTACCTCAAAGAGGCGACGTCTATGACTCCAATTCCATTCTTCTTCCAGTTTATTGACCCTCCTCAACTAAACGCCACAGGAGAGCCCTCCGTCTTCAATTCCACTCTGGGAGTTCTCAGAGTCGAGAAAACTTACCAAGATGCGACGGTGATCTGCACAACGAAGGAAGGAACGAATAGAACTGTCGTGAGCTGTCCAAAACAGCTACAAATCACCGTTGCTGCTGCAAGTGGAGCCCTTATCGGGGATTCAAACTATGTGAGGGTATGCCGTTTTTTCCACGATGGGGTGAGCTTGAAAAGAATCGAAAACATGGAGGCTTATAATGTTTTTGCATCTCGAGATACCATTAGAGAGTACGCGTATGAAGTTTCTAAGGTACCACCGTCCCCAACCACCCAGGATAACTTTGTCGTACCAGTAGTACCCAAACAAAGACACAAGGAAAAAGTAAAGCAAATGAATAACAATGTTGATGAAGATGCACTTTCTGAAGATTATGACAGTGATGAGTGCCATGATTATACGTACATTGATGACAAGAAAGTTGAAGGATGGGCAAAGGATAGTTTTGATTATAATAGCTTCAAGCGGAGTTTTGATGGGGAAAGTAAGGATGAGTCTACTGATGAGCCATCCGGTCAGAATGCAGTTGCAAGTTATGTAGAGATGGATAAGGCTGAAATCAAAGATGGGATACTTTATCTGGAAAAACCCAAACCTCCACCTGTAGGTCCCAAACCAGTTATTCCTGGAAAAACACAAGGAAAAAGGAAAAGCACAGTGGATACTGAACATACAGCAAGTACTGCTCCTTTGTCTACAAACACTGAGACAGGCCCAAAGACAATTCCCCTAGGCAGTCCTACTGACTCAGATGACTTAAGCAGTCTGACTATCGATGGCGTGTCCAGATTTCTTGAACAGCACCGGTTGCCAGAATTTGTTGAAGCTTTCAAGTACAACGAGATAGATGGTGAAATGTTGGTGTCGCTGGAACTGGATATGATGGAAGCTCTTGGGATGAATCCCTTCCAAAGGAAAAAACTGAAGAAGTTGGTGGATGGATGGAGACCAAGGAATTAAAATAACGAATAGCAAAGGGAGCCCAAGTTTATTAGAAATGATTTTATGATATTTTCCCTTATTGGAATATAAAGAAATTAACTTGTACTTCCAAAATGAAAGCAATTCTGTAGGTATGTTTTTAGTTTCTTTATAGAATTTATGGTTGTGATTTTTTTTTTTTTTTGCTGTAACCAGGGGAAATATAGTTTTGGATCAGTTTATTGGGAAACAGAGGTGGAGGAAGTTGCCATTATCCACTTAATTTTCAAGTCTCAGCCTTCCAGCTTTAGTTTTGTTCTTACAAGTCTGATTGAATCGAAGCCCTCACTTTATTCCGTGGTCCTTTGGACTAATCCTCAATTTTTTGAAATATCTGTAGAAAATTAGGCACCAAACGTCTATCCCCTCCAGGGGAAATTTATAGATGTTTTCTTAAAATGTATATTATTGAATTATTTGCACTTTATTTAAGGCTATTACAACTTGATCTCTGCTGAAGTTGTTCAATACACCAGGATTAATTGAATGCAAGATTTTATATGCATGGTTACTCGTAAGTCATGCCAAGAGAAAATATGAAATATTCGAAAGAAAATATAAGATGAAAAATAACTGAAAAAAATACTGAATATCAGGATTATTATTTAGAATTGTTGAGAAAATGTTTTTTCCAATTTTTTAACAGAGTGATGGTACTTAATTCCTGAAATACAAACAAAATAGTTATTAACTGTCACAATTTAGTGCATATTTAGTCGATATCACTCAAGTGAATCAATCTAAATATGAATACACAGGAGACATCTTATACACAAGAAACATGTTAGTCATTTGTTCATCAATGTTATGGCTATTAATGATCTATCATCACTTTAATAATATTGACCAAGTAGGTACTAAATTGTGACTATCAGTTAATAACTATTTTGTTTTTATTTCATGGATTAAGTACCATCGCTTGAATGCAAATAATCTCAACTTTTGCCAGCAATGTCGTTTTTGTACAACTACCAGAATGCTTTGCAAATTTTTTCACCTGAAAATTTTTAACATTTAATGAAAATAACAAAACGATTAGTGCTAAATAAATGTTAAAGAAGAGTATTCTGGTAGTTTTTATTAATGCAATATTCAAATAGCAAAATATATTATATCACAAAACAACTTCTTGCAACAATTTGTTTTTGCAAGGACTCAAACTGTCCTCTTTTAACCTATATGAATTTATCAAAGTAAATGCTTGGTCAATAATGGAATATCCCATGGTACATATATCTTTAAAAAACTTTGCAAGAAATTACGCAAATTAGTAAGTTCAGTAGTCTGATGGTAGAACTACAAAACATTGCACTACTTTGTGTAAGTTAACGTTTTCAGGGATCAGATATAATTTATGGTATGCCCTCTGTCATTCAAAACCATTGTTTTAAAAGCTTGTATATTAGAGCTATTTGACAATGGATATTTTGGAAGTTGTCTGACAGTCTATTTTACTGTATTTCATGATGTAAAATTCAAATAAAATGCATAGCGAATAGTGATGCTTCTGGATATTTTTTATTGGTTACACTACTGCTATTGACAGTACAGGCTCTGGAAGTGCCTCTCTTATTCTCTGGGTCAATAGGATAAAGGTATTAGGGACACTTTCATAGACTAGTATCGGAACAAGTTTGGGTAGTGGCACTCCTAGTTCAGATGCTGGCCTCTCCTTTGACTGCTTTGTTTTTGGGGGGCTGCCTTCATGAGCACAGGCAGCCAAAAAAAGGTGGAGTGGTCAAAGAAGAGCTCAGCTTCTGCACTATGACACTTTTGCTTCTTGCTGTCACAACAGATGCAAGAATTATGCCTAAAGCTTGATTACTCTCTCGACTTGATTTTATAAACTATTTACCTTTTCACCTGGATACCCCTGAAGTCTAAAAACACAATTTTTGTTGTAGAAAAATCTACTATTTTATCAAGTTTAATCCAAGTATGAAATTTTGAAAGTTTAAGATATATATTTTGACACACATACTCAAAGGTAAAAAGTGAACTTGTTCAATGATGTACATGTAATTACAAAACAAAATAGTATTTGTAACAAGTAGTTGGTAAATAAAACTAGCTTTTTTTTTGGAATTATTAACACAGTGGTTTTTCAAGGTTCTTTAAACATAGTTAGAATACAAAGGAAAAACTTTGATGCACCTGAAATTAAAAAAAATAAAATCTATTAATCTTCTATTAAATAATCCACTTTATCATTGAAATATGCAAAGACCATGCATGATATGGGAAAATACCATGCCTGATATTCTGACCGTATCCTACTCGTGATCGGGTATGATACAGTTTAGAGGGAGTTTGAGCATTTCTTTGCAGAATTAAATTAAAAACAACTTATCAGTCGGCTAAGCATCTGGTACGGTTGTGCATTTTTACTCATCACTTGCCTAAAGACTCGCCGAAATACTCTGTGACTCATAAAAACACACAGCCATTTCAGATGCTTGGCAGGGTGATGACCTCTATTTAATACTTAGCAAATTCTATTTAGGTGTCAATACAATGAGAAAAACAACAAAGCAATGAAGCAACCTCCGAGTTAATCTGAGTCAGATCAAATAGATGACTTGCACTAAGAGGTCAGGTGATCAAATCGGCCATTGTGGCTGGCATTCTACAGGATTTTAGCTATGCAAGAATGTAAAACAAATGATGGATTAGGGTAGTTTTCTGGCGATAAAAGGTAAGTTAGGGCACTAAATATCTATAAAAATTCCCTTTTCTAGCAAGAAATATATTCTTAGTAGATATCTTAAGTAGATTTTTGCTATTAACTCGCCAAAAAGAGAAATGCCCTACAATGTGAAGACCTACAAAGTGTTTAGTATCGTTTTGCTGGCTTCATGACAAAGCAAGAAAAGGGGATTTTTATAGTTATTTAGTGCGATAACATACCTTTTGTCACCCAAAAAGCTACCCGAATCCACCATCTTTTTTACACTCGCTGAGTGCAAGTCGTCTATTGAATTAAGCTTGTTGGATCTTATGGAGGGAGGAAGACTAGGGAGCCAAGATAGAGACCAAACTACCTCTACTCATATGCGATACCAAGTCCAGGAATCAAAACAGTCCAGGAATCAAATTCAAGACACCTGAGGTAACTACCATTGAGGCTTGATTCCTTGCTTACTCAGTTGACACAATGGCTCCATTTAAGGGGGCGCAAGTCCATAATATGTGGTAGCCCAAATGGCCAATTATGTGAATGATCAGGGTTTTTTTTCAACATACAGACAATATACATTAAGGTGCAAATTATGGTGCATACAGAGGTGCTTACATGATTAACTTGATTCAAGTTCAGCTTCAATCTCCTTGGCTACCTTCTCGGCATCGTAATTCTTGTAGAATGCATCATACTTTCTTCTCTTGGGGTCAACATGAATAAACTTCCAGGCAAAACCTGCAGCAATGCCCAATACTGATGCAACCATGATGTCTTTCTTCAAGTTACGTGCAACAATGCCACGTAATACTGGTGGAGCCATCTATAGTCTAGTTAAGTCAAAAAATATCAACAGCAAGGCATAAGCCTTATCTCCATTTGCTTCTTTTGTGTACAATTCACTGCTAAATGACTTAAAATATGAAGTATATTCACTATAATAGCATCAACAGTGAAAATACTTCTCAAAAAACATTATTTCTAGCTTCTCAAAGGCCTCTAAAAAATATAACTTAACGTTTTAAGTAGTTTTTAACAAATGATTTGTAACTACGTTTCGAAATATTCTTGGACAAATTTCAAACGTGTATGAAAAAAACCTACTTTTTCAGTCTAAATCAATCTAAAGAGAGCTATAAATGATACTAAAATGTTCCATAAAACCTCTAGTATTGTAAGGATGCTTAAATAAGCTTTAAAATATTTTATAATGATAGAAAATAAGCAAAAGAACTCACCTTTTTGAGTTGAATTTTGCACTAAACTCTACAATTTGACCGGCAGTGAGGGATACTAATGCGCGTGCTCCATTCAACACACCGCTGACCCGAATAATTTAAAAGATTTTTCCCATTTCTCTTCCCGTTTAAACCAAAACACAGAAAGCAGATTAAATAAAAATAAAATAAAGGTCCAAAAAATTACTTTATTACAATGTTTTAAACAAATAAACTCAAGGAACCCTCATATTATAATATTTTCGCCTTCCAGTTAAGAACTTGACCTAAAAAAAAAACAATAGATATAAATTAATTATGTATTTTTTCATACGATTTCCTTTATGTTATAATTCAAATTAATGTCTGCATAGCCAAGCTCATGTGTTCTATATTTTAAAGTTGTTTTCGTACCAAGCTTGTAGCTTCTGCCTTGACCTTTATTGTAAAACATAGACTATTGATTCACTGCCATCTGTTCTGCCTCCATAAGTTTAGCTTCTTTTTCAGCGTCCAAGTTCTTGTAGAAGTTCTCGTATTTTCTCCTCTTTGGCTCAGCATATAAGTATCTCCAGCTAAGTCCTGCTGAAAATGCGACTCCTATAGCTTGTGCGATATCAGTCATCATTTTACGGTGGACAATTCCTCGAAGTTGTGGCGCCATTTCTGGTCCCTCTGTGAAGTCTTTATGGTTAAGAAAAGTAAAATATCTTATTATTGAAAAAAGACTTAACCACTAAAATTAAAACTTTAAACTACATTAAAGGTTGTGAAAAAAGTTATAACGAAGAAAATGACCTCGTGTTTCGAAAATAGTCCGGCAATCTTGAACATGGAAGTCGGTCGTTCTCACTTATAAATACTCACACCTTCGCTGTCAGTAGAAGCGCGAAGGCAGAACAATATAATACAGTTGATGTAGTGACTTCTTCTTTTTACACTTTTCGCATTACTTTTGCCTTAGGAATTGATATTTCGTGAACAAATTTGAGTTCTTACCGAATGACAAAGAGAAACTGCCCCGCTTCAGATGCCTGTTTGCCGTCGTGCATAAATTAAGATTCGAGTCCAGACACTGCTGTGCTATTGACGGTAGCTTCAAAACGTCAAGCGATAACCAATGACAGGAAAGTAAATTCGCTTCAAAAAACACAGATGAAGGACAAGGATAAGTATCTTGTCATGTTTGAGACATTTCGAAATTTTTTGGGGACTCGAAAACACGAATGGGTCTATTTTTCCTAGAAATTTTGGAATTTACGGTAAATATATATTTTGATTTTGAGTTCTAATGGTTTCTTGGATAGACAAGAAACGGAAAGAGCAGATAACGAAACTATTGGGTAGGAATAGGGATGAAATATTCATGAAGGTGCTCGCAGAAAATCGTGCAAGTTGTCACGCTCTTCCTAAATATGCTATTTTAATAAACCATGATGTTTGATAATGACTGAGAAAACAGCTAGTAAAGTAACACGAACTTAAACTAGTGATATAAAGTGTCATATCTATACTGAGAAAATACTTATTGTCAAAATACACATTTCCTCGTCACCAGGCTAACGCGACTTTACATCAGTTTGTTAACATTTCCATACATTCAAATTTGAATAATCATTTGAAAGTACCTTGGCGCCTTGCCTGAGCGCTTTAAGTTTGACCGGTGAACCGATGTATGGAAAATGGTGAATGATTCTTTGACGATTTTGTTTTTGAGGTGAAATGGGAGAGAGAGATTAGAAAAGTTTTCGAAAGCTAAGATTGATCAAGGGATTGTTTAAATCCAAGTGGATTTTAGAGTGATTTTTACTTGCCCCATAATGAAATAAATGACAAGCACAATACTTACTATGTAGTAATAGACCGTAATAGTAGATGCTACTGACGCCAATCTCGTATACAGAGCCTGCGTTTCTTCTGGCCTGCGGCGAAGAATAAGTTAGGGCTCTGGCATAATCCATTTTTGAGACAGGATTTCTTGGACTTCCGGTATAACAGCGCATGCGTTCAAAGACTTGCCAAAAATTAAATACATTTTCCCCCCGATTTTTAATTCGTACTATGATTTTTACTTTGATTTTGATTTCGAATTAATTTTTACTTCGCTTATTTTGACTGTTTATATCTCACTTTCCGGAATTTGCGCATGCGCCAAAATATGGATTATGCCAGAGCACTAGTTCTTCGCCGCAGGCCAGAAGAAACGCAGGCTCTGGGTACGAGATTGTAGTGACGCGAATGAAAAGGGGTCTGCGCATGCTCTGTATCCGTATGCAAATTATTCAAAACATATATAAATCTGACTTTAAACAAGGGCAATCCTTTTATATTGTGTTAATACAGTATCTTGGTCTGAAAAAAGTATACTCGCAAACTTTTTTCAGTATACTTGGAGAAAACATTTATTTTCCCACTCAAACTCTCCAAAATTCTTTAAAACGTGCTGAAGTGCACGCATGCGCAAACGTTTTTCACTCGTGTTGATACTCATGAACTCCAATGTTCTCTTTTGGTTTACTTTGATCTTTGTGAGTACGAACCAAGTAAAACCACTCTAACTGCTCCTTACTTCTTGTTCCAGCATTTAATCGGGTCATTGCTGTGTTACAAGAAAAAACAACTGGTGTGCAAATGCGAAATTTCACTTGAAGATTAAGGCAAACACCTACCCAAACACCAAACCCCTTGTCAAGGTCACATCTCGTAATGTAATCACACGTTGTTTGAAATACGGAAACACGCGGCCCAAAGAAAAGGTTTTTCACATGGCCGTGATAGGATTATAAGTATAGACTCTCACATACTGTTACATTAATACTTTATTAACTCTTAGCCTTCTCTCTGAGGACTGGAACCTTGCAGGTTTACATTGGTACTCAACACAGGGATCCCGCACTCAACTTGAGTGATCAAGCACAAAACAATCCAAGTCGAGGCTCCGAATAAACAATAGCGTAGTCGTAATTATTATTCCGTTTCCCCTAAGCTTCGACTCAGATTGTTTTGTGCTTTATCACTCAACCAGAATGTCGAAAGTTTGCTATTCCACAAAGCGCGCATTTGGATTTCCTGTATACCTAACTAATTACTACCGTTCAACAGGGCAACTAACAAGCAACTAACAAATCTACACAGGGCACATATTGATCTCCCCGAACGAATAATTTAATTTATTATTCTTCCACATCTTTCCTCCTCTTAATGTATCTAGAATTTATATAATTTTATATCCATGGATAATTAATCATTTCAGGCGCTTCTTGACCACTTCTTGAACGAGCAGGGGTATAGAAGTACTGGGTCTAATACGTCCATTCAAAAAAATGGACCACGCTTTACGTCATCTGAGAATTCTTGCTTGGTTGCCATTGGCAACCAAGCCTATGGTAAATACTTTAAGGTAACCCTATTATCGTTTTTTTTGGTATATCCTCTGGGAAAGGAATGCCTGCCCACAGCGTTAAGGTCACCTCATATTTATTTGTATAAATAGAGGAGGCCATAGGCCTAGCCAAGGATGCCATGGACTGGACCTAGCAAACCAAAATCCTGTTTCCTTACTTTAAAAAAATGTTTACACATGAATCTGTGTTATGATAAAAACCTATTACATAATATTAGCCAGTCTTAAAAAATATACAATAACACAAAATTAAAATGTTCTTGAAGTAAACAAGCGACAGCGGGGAATGATGATACACGGGGTTAACGTTGATGTTAGTCTACAATAATCAGCTGAATATTCGATAAAATAAACTAAAATAGGGGACTTTGCTTTGTTGCGCGATGCAGTTTGATTGCGTTAGAGCACGGCTGTGCTTCCTTAAATAATATACCACCACTCGGCCTGCTTTGTTGCATGATAGAGCACGAGTGTGCCTTGCTACACGATACTGAGATATGTCTAGCGTTTGTACATGGTAACTTGACTTGTTAGATGACAGAGAACGGTTGTACTTATTTTTATTGGTATAACTTGACTGTGCTTTGGAAGGTGATAGAGCACAACTGACGTGCGTATTTTACATGGTAAAGCTTGGCTGTGGCTTGTTACATAATTGAGCATTTCCCCCCTCGTCCACAAGCACATTTGACAGTTTTCTCATCAAGTTCGTCCATGCTCCACGCTCTCATTTCCATTTTCGATCCTTTGTGGGAGCTGAGGTCGACATCTTCAAACGCCTCAGCGCCTTGTTTATCTTTTGACTGATTCTTTTTATTACTTCCAACGTCCTTTGGCTTGGTAGCTTTTGAAGCTTTAGAATCGTCAAATGTTTTATTCTCAATTACGATAACCTCGGCAGGTTTTTCGGCTGTGTCTTCTGCTGTGATACTCTCTTTTGACTGTGACGTTTTTGACTGATAAAAATCAGCACCAAGAGAGGATTCAATTACAAACTTTGGCTTGTCGTGTTTGGACTTCACTTTGACTGGTTTATTGGCAGGCTTGACTTGTGAGTCTTTTGTTTCCTCGGCTTCAAAAGGCTGGGTGCCAAATTTGTCTTTATCGATGACTTTCTTGGTATTATCCTCACTAGCTGCTTGCTCGAATGTGGTCTCTGGTTGCTCGCTATCAGGGCTTATTACTTTACGTTGACGGCTTCTTGAGCGCCTTGATTGCTGTTCGTACTGTCCAAGAGTATCAATAGCTGGCTTGTTTTCATCTGTAGGAGACTGCGCATCAACGACATTTTCTGTAGATTCTTGTGTTTTTTCTTCTACAGGTTTCTCTTCCTCAAAAACATCTTTCTTTGCTTCTTCTTTGAAAACATCTTGTTTCGGAGTTTCTTTAGGAACACCCTTCTCGTTTGTTACACCGGAGTCTTCTTTCTTTCCAAACGTTGAAAACAAAACAGCTTCTTTCTTCGCAGCTTCCTTTTTGTTATCCTCACAAACCTCACTCACGCCAGTCATCATCTCTTTAGCCTCAGGTCCCTTCTGAAAACTCAGTTTAGCAACCTCAGCTTTAGCTTCGACGTCTTTGAGCTTAACAGCTTCTTCTTCGTTTGAAGGAACTTCTACGATAATAGATTCATTTCGTAACAATTCCTCCATGCGTTTGGCTTCGGAGAAGATGTATTTGTCCATGGGTGAGTCCGGATGCGCTTCCTCTTCAATTTTCATCTCTTCTTTCTTGACGTCCTGCCGAGGAGGTGGTGGTGGAGCAACCTTACCACTTGGAGTAGTAGACACAGTCGTAGCGGGAACACCTACACCTCCTGGAGTGCCAGGGCTTTCCCTCGGTTTAGCTGAGATTTCCTCCTTGGATTTTCCTTGCGCGTCTCTTCAGTTTTTCCTGCAGGTATTCCATTAGTTTTCTTGAACTTTTCTTCTGACAGTTTACGCGTGAGCATGCTACCAGGAAGTCCAGGTATTTTACTTTTTGGTACGCTTTCCGTGGGACTGAACTGTGGAATTTTAGATTCCGCGGTAGTGGGACTTGCCTTTCCTTCCGGTTTCGGAATGCCGGAAACGTGTGCACTCGTCTTGTCTTCCGGTTTTGGAATTCCGAAAGCTAATTTTTCTGGTTTGGCATGCACTGTAGGTGGTGGTATCCCGCTATGTACACCAGGTTTGGCGTGGACTTTGGGTGCCGGAATGCTGCTATACGCAGTTTCTGGTTTGGCATGCACTGCAGGTGGTTTAATGCCGCTATGTGCAGCTTCCGGTTTGGCATGGACTGCAGGTGGTGGAATGCCACTATGCGCAGTTTCTGGTTTGGCATGGACTGCAGGTGGTTTAATGCCGCTATGCACAGTTTCTGGTTTGGTATGGACTGCAGGTGGTGGAATGCCACTATGCGCAATTTCTGGTTTGGCATGGACTGCAGGTGGTGGAATGCCGCTATGCACAGTTTCTGGTTTGGCATGGACTGTAGGTGCCGGAATGCCGCTATGCCCGATTTCTGGTTTAGCGTGGACCGTAGGCGATGGGATCCCACTCTGTCCAAATCCAACGTTTTGAGGTATCTTAGACACAGGAGACACTACCTCGGGGGACTTGAGTTTACTTGGGCCATTGGGCTTTGAAAAAGAAGGAATTTTACTAACCCCAGTTGATGGAATCCTGCTAGCGAGGACTTTCTCAGTAGCATTGCCATTAGAAACAGCCTCGTGTTCATCTGCAAAGACGTTATCAGTGTCAGTGTCATCGTCGGTGCCGGTAGACTTCAGGCTATCCTGCCGAGGTATTTTTGACACACCTTTCGCAGAAGGTATACGACTTACTTTGATTTCATTCTTAACAGGTTTGATAGCTTCTTCCTCGCTGTCTTTTCGATTTATTCCAGGATCCTTGTTTTCTTTAGCGGAGTCAGGTCTTGGCGGACCGGGAAGTTTACTAGTCGATTTGTCACTTCGTGGTATTCCTGTTGGAATTTGAGATATTTTCGCCTGTTCTTCCTTTTTGTCCGCCTTTCCGATCGATGGAATTTTACTCCTGGGAGGAATCTTGGACTGTGGAATAGAAGACGTCTTGGTGAAGGAGGGTATCTTTGAAGGAGGGTTCGTCCCGGCTGGAGTAGGAATCTTCGACATGTTTTCTTTCTGATCTAGAACCTTAGTTAAAGCTTCAGAAGGAGAATGACTTTCACGAGAGTTTATTGTATCAGTGCTACTACGAGGGGTAGTGCTAGCAGTAGTTTTCTTCTTCAAAGTTATATCACTTTTTTGTCTTTTTCCAATACCTGGCGATCGCCGAGGACTTACGACGTCACTCTTCTCTCGTCTTAAAGCACTTGGCGAAGCAGAACCCCTTGGTCTGACTAGGTCACTATTTTCTCTCAGCACCCCAAATGGCGGCTTTTGCGCGCGCCTAGGTGTAATATCACTTTTTTCCCGCTTTAGGGCCGAAGGTGAATGAGAACCTTTGGAGTTCGAAAATATTGTATTTTCTTTACGGTTTGTTGACGGTGAACAGGAGGTTCTGGGGCGTACAATTATATCGCTCTTTTCGCGCCTAAAACTATCAATAGGAGATCTCCCTTTGGTAGGGATCTCTGTGTTCTGATTACTCGCACCACGTGGTTTCACAGGCGATTTGTACTGAGCACTCGAGGATGACACAGACTCGCTTGTTTTCCGAGGCGAAGAAAAGCTAGAACTTCGCTTGACTTTTTTTTGTTCTTTCTGGATTTGTCCGTTAATAGATTGCTCTTGTGGTTTGTCTTCGTTTAGTCCATTATCACTTTACGCGGTTTTACCTCTGCTGCATCCGCGGCCGAACCCTTTTTCACAGAGATAAAAAGCGGATAACGATCTCCGTTCGAGCTTCCAGAATCTTGTGAGTCTGTTAAGTTGTCTTCTTCTGTCTCCTTTGCGTTCGAACGAGGTGAAACAGGCCGATTTTTATTTGCTGTATTCTGAGCACTGTTACTTTTTAAGCGAGACTCAGAGAGCTTCCTTTTTGAACTTGAATCCTTCGATTTTTGCTTTTCGGTTTTTGTTAATCCTGCATCACTGTTACTTCTTGCAGATTTACGAGTTGAGCTGGGTTTTTCCTTGCTTCGGAATATGCTAGGCTCTGTAGCTCTTAATCCGTAAGGGCTGTGACCTCCAAAGATGGCAGACGCGTTGTTGGGTTTGGCAGGTACGTTTGGTAGACTGGCAAAAAAGCAAAATAACCAATTAGGATGAATTTGGTCTCACTAGTGAACTTGTCCCGAGTAGGTACCCAATTTTATTGATTTACTAGTGGGTACTGGAAACTGGTACCCATTCCTCCCGGTCCCCGAAAAGCGATTATTATTGGACGTGTTTCTCTATCAACATATAAGAAGAAAAGTGCGGGATCACGCATTCGAATGGCTTCCGCGCTGACCAATCAGAAAATAGATCTTAATGGTCGACCAATCACGAGGCTTGCAGAGGAAGCCATTTAACGATAAAGGTATGCACGATAACACTAAATCTACCGGAATTTCTAAACGAGGTTTCTGTATTCTACTAACCACTTCCGCCTGTCTATATTAAAAACACATGCAAACATTTAGGCAAAAAAAGACACTCGATATCATGGTAGACCTTTATACGTAACACAAAAGGACTGCATTTCAAAAAACATAATGGAAACTGAGCCAAAAGTTGATGGAATTATTACGGTATTGGATTTAATTTCAGACTTCCCGTTCAAAGAGCATTTCCCTTGTCAAATGACATTATCCTTGACATTAAAAATCACATGATTTTTTTAACGATACTCATTTTTGGTAAGTCAGATGGTATAGTTTAACCTTTCCAATAAGATAAACCTAAAATAATATTTTTTTCTAAATCTAGGTAAAAACAATATTTGCAATCCCGGGGGCAAAACTGAACGCTTACTCTGATACCTTTTTTTTTAAATCTCAAATTTCGACAAATCTTGACTTTCAGTGTTGAATTGCCTTATCGATTAAATCTCCGAATAAAATTATTAACCCGATGTCAAATTACTCATTAAATATTAAATGTAAAACAACTTATAGGTATTAAAAATAAAAATAAGGAAGATAAAGCTAAAACTAAATAAAAAGTGATTTCATTTAGATGACAATGATACTAGAATCCTTAGCGTGATTTTAGAAACCTTAATTGGATCTGTTTACAGTATTCAAAAGCTTCCCGTAAGGCAAACAATAAGATAAGAGTTCAATAAATATATCATTGATTGTATTTTGTTTGTAAAATCATTCATTTGAAAATATATGGAAAGAGTTAGTTACGTCTGTAAACTATACTCATTGATGAATTTGCTCGATATTTTATGCATATTCAAAAGATATTTTAAGACAAAAGCTTGAGCCTTTTTAATCAAAACACAAAGAATATTCAAAAATGTCTTTTAGAAATAAGAAGTAAAATAAGGTGGGCAGACGACAAAAGCTCTTCAAAATTGTACTTTCTGCATCGCGCTTTGTCTAATCATCAAAGCATACCATGAGAGTGAGTCAATATATTTAACTTTTTTTTTAGACTACCTTGTGTGACCTAAAGTGCTCGAAATTTAGGATACAAAAAGCTTTAGGTAAAATGTACCACTCTGGCTCGTTTAATTATCTTGCAGAACCTTATACTATAACTAAACCATACGGGTGTGTGGTTACGTTTAATTTTTTAGGGACAAATAATGACAATGAGTAAGAAAGCCGACAAGTGACAGTAAAAAATTTTCCAAAAGAAACACGACACTACACAAAATGCTTCCTATTCTAGTCTATGATTTAGGCCCATATAGGATCGTATTTTTCGGTCAAATTTATCAGAAAATTTACGTTTTTTAATCGAAAAGCTCGAATATTTATAAACAACTTGAATTTATTATGCCACAAGCGACAACTACAAGCATTAAAGATGCTTTAGAGAAGAACTGAGCTATTTGAAATGTAGATGTCAGATTATTGTCAAAAATCATGTGGTCTATTGGCGAACGATATCCCAAGGCCAGCCATCGCCTACTTTTATACATTAAAAGCACAGTGACAAAGGCACTATGTTGTATTATAAATCATTATATTTATATTCCAAAATATAAAGCATCGTAACACTTACGGTTCGGTAAATTTAGCCCAAAAGCTCGACATTACTTCCAAGCGATTTGAAAACTGAGATCCAACACGAGACAAGACACATTTGCTAGAGAAGCGGTTTCAAATGAATGATTCCTAAGTCATTTGAAGGCCGAGTACAACGTCTTTCAGCTTTGTTTTATGGGCGACAAGTAATCTATTGGATTTCCCATGGTTTTCGTGCCAACTTAAACCACCGATCGATCGAATCGCAATAGCGAAAAATCATATATAATACTCCATTGATCACATATTAGGGCAGTAAGTACTCGAAATAAAAAAAAATCGATTTGAACCACGCCGTATTCCAATATTGTTTTGATTTGAGGAACGTTCGCTTGACTGCCTCGAATATTCTTCGACGAATCCAGACTTATTTACATAAACACGCCAACGATATGCGACGGAAGGGCGAACGCCTGGCAACCGAGTCCAAATGGCTTAAAATAGGTTCACACAAACTGTATCATGGACACACCTGGCTGTTAAATTATTAATCAGATAAAAACCTCCCTGCACTAGTGGGACAAACCAATCTTCAGGCTTGCTAAAATATTGCTCAAATACAAGATTATTTTAAAATTATACGGGTGAACTTTCGGGCTATTTAAAATGCGTTTGAAGTTTGCTCATTCTCTGCTTGTTGATAATGTTATTGAAGCGATTGACAACTCCACAAATACATGTCTCTACAAAGCTCCAAGCTCAATGGAGAACATGGCATTGTTTGCGGTCGGATGAAACTCACCATTGAAAATGTTCTCAATATTATCGACAAGAATTGACTCAAACAAGCTCGATAGTCGAGGAAAATGATGAATGGAAAAAGCCAGAGACGAACAAATTCGTTCAGTGGCGCTCATTCTAGGGTCACCTTGGAAAACATTATTAGGCTGTTGGTTTAATATATGCAGTCTGCCTTGAATAAGAAAAGTTTAGTTGCATGGTGAAGTGATCGTGACTAATGCTCGGTCACATGTATGATTAACGATTGCAGAATGACTGAAAGCATTGATAAATTTACTGTGTATGGCTTGGCTGGTTCCTTCGCCAGTCGTCTTGTTGTTTGTTTAAAAGCTATGGACAACGAATGTGTGACATTTTTTCAGTCATCGAAAGTCGAAGGAAGCGCAAGTAATAAATTCTAGCTTGGATTTCGACCGGGAGAGATGTACTTTTTCCATAAGAAAGCCTTGTTGTTTCGATCTATTGTTATTTAGGGTCTATTCAAGACACAATCGAGGACAGATGATACTAAAACAAGTTCACAATTTCGACTATAAAAAAATGCTCAAATAACACTAAACCCCTGTTCTGTTAGCTTTACATTAACTAATCGTCAGAGTATGACTAGTTTTATCTTTTAACTTACGGGTAGAGCAGAATAACCGCAAACAGTCGCTCAAAGAGCTCCCAATCTTCGATCAAGCTGTATTGAATATTCAGCCTGCTTTCACCGCACAACGAAAAACACTGTAAACATCAATGACGATCATATAGAGAGACCTACCTGTTAACGTCCTAAAATTCACTACCAAGCCAACAGATAATACGAGCAATGTAAATACAGCCACAGGTATATCTCCTTAACGATTACAACGCCATTATAAGCTCTGATTTTATACGAAGCAACCTCGAGTCAGGTCGAAAATGTCCTCCATTCAAACAAATATTAAAGAGGACCGCTGGCTTTTCGCATTGTGATAACAGTCCATGGCGTCATTCAGCTGAAGAAACAGGGTTTGTCGGCCAATCACAATAGAGATTTCTTACAGAAGTAAACATTGTTTGATAAAAATCTCTTTAAAGTTTATATTTTTGTGTGGATACGTTTGAGGTACTTTAAATCTATCTTTATTACTGAAGGTAACCTTTCTAACAATCAACAACAAATTAAAAAGAAGAAAATAATAAACCGTACGTCTCCCATTTTATTTCATTTTACACACGTTCTTTCATGCATATATCTAATATTACTATAAATTCTTTCTGAATTTAATGCATCAGAATTTTGTTCATAATCGCCTCCTCATAGCGATACTAAAAAAAACATTATTTTCTGGTCTAACGAAAATCATAAAAAGGTGAAAAATATATACTTGATTTGCTTCTCGTGAGTACAGTCACACGTAGGGGAAACCGCAAAATGCGGGGTGTCAATGATTCCCTGTGTGAAATTCCTGACCGATCTTTTGACGTTAAAAAAAGACACAAAACTAAGCAATCAAATTTTTTTCCAATTATCTCAAAGAAAATAAACTATTGTCCCACCCATTTCCCCCCACTAGTGACTAGTCTTTTTTACTCAGTTTTTTTCGTGTGAAAAATTTATTACTTTCCTTTAATGGGGATTTTTCAAGTGATGACGTGACAGACACAGCTTTATGGAATAAAGGTTACACTTCTCAGTTGAGCACTACTGTGTTTGTGTTCAGTGTAATCAGATACGTAATCCAATAGGCGTGAATAGTACATGTCACGCCTTTCCGTATAAAGATACTATCATAGTATTTTCATATAATTATGTAACCAAGGGAAAAATCTTTACTTTTGCATAAGATTCTATTCACTTCCTCTCCATTTCTAGTTTTTTTTTCTTTCATTGTATTCACTGACATTTTTCTCACACGTTTCTAGTCGATTCTCCTCACTTTCTTTTCAGCGTTTCATTGTCCTTTCCTTTCTCATGTTTTCTTCTTTCTTTTCTATCTTTTTTCGTTTGTTCTTCTTTTATTTCTTTCCTCTTTCACTTCATCCTTCTATTTTCTTTTGCCACTTCTTCGAATGTTTTCTCCCCATTACCTACTGCAATCATTCTATTTTTATCCCGAAGTATGAATGCCAAAAAAAAAACTGTAAGTTATTGGCGTATATTTTAACAGGGCGATAAGGGATTAGAGTGAACTCCACAGAAACTTCCCTTCTAGCCCAGTCACCCCCCCTCCCCCGTTCTCCCTCCCAATCACTGAAGAACCACGTGTTGTTTACATGTGACATATATCGATGACATAATTTTATTTGCTAGTAACAGCGGCCAAAGTTGCCAAGCAACAAGCTGAGGTGATTATGAAGCGTTAGTGATAGTACTTCCCGTTTCATTGATAATGAAGTACAATGACATTTTTTCGCATGAATTCCGAATCGAAAATCTGCGGCGATTTGAAGGAGTTTCTTTCGTTTAAGTTAAAACGATCAAAATCATCCTTTTTCTCAAACGAAATTCTACAGACGTATATGATTTACATAATGTCATTTTGTGAAGATCAAAGGTATAGGCCACAAAATGCAAATCTTTCGATTTATGGGTTTGTCATCTGTTAACCTGTGTATCAGATGGCAGACTCAATGCAGATCGAAACAAAGAGACGAAACAGAAAAACGCTCCCCTTCTAGCAACTAATATTGTTCCAAACAAGGCATTAACCACAAGAATAGTATTAATAAATAGTAATAATAAATAGTAATAATAAATAGTAATAACGAGTCTTTTTGAATGAAACTTTATCTGTCAAATATGAAGTAAACTTGCTAGGCTTTCAAGCTTGGATAAATTAATAATGTATTTGAAAAAAGGCTACCCCGGAGAATAGGAGACACTGTTTCTTATTTCCAGGCTTAACTCAACTTTCAGGCTTTCATTCTTAACTTTCATTTCTTTGATTTTAGTAACATTTCTATAGCATCAATCACATAGAGCGAGGGCCAGCAATTCGAAATCGTCAATCGATGCTCGCTCACTAAGTTCCGTGATCTTATTCATCTCAGTGGGATATTTTAGCTGTTTGTCATCAAAAAACAGTTTTACAGTCATCATAATACTGTTGTTTTGAAAATTTCATGTTGTTTTTTCCAGCAATTTCAATCATTTTATCTAATATTCCGCAGTAAAAGAAGATGAATTTTCATGTCATTCCTATCAATCGAAGATGACTTATTGTGTACTGGTAAATTGAGTCGCTTTTCTTGTCAGGTTATGAAACATTTTACGGCAGAATAACTACAAATTTTGATTATTCCTAAAAATATTGAATTTAAAACTTGTTTACTGTAGTATTTTTAGTTTTCTTCGGGTTCAATGCCTAGTTTTAATAATCTTAGTAGATATTTTATGTTCATTGAAGACCGCCCTCTAAAGGAAGGCTCATTTCGTACATGATGTCAAATTTGAATGAAAATGAAACTATTTGACAAGAAAAAAGGGTTTTCGCGACGTCGGTTGTCATTTGGTAATTATTGCAGTTCAAAAGAGTACTAAATATATAATTCAAGCCAACGAAGAAACCAAGACATTTTTATCTGAATAAAATGATCAAATAGTTTTATCTAAGCAGAATACCAAAAAATAACATGATGCTATAAACATCGAATTGTCATTTACCTTCTACAGTCCTCAAACCATAAACTGGCCATAGCCTAACTCGCCATTACACGCTAGGTTTTCAGCGCTTACACCTCTCTCCTCCCTCAGAGATTCAAGAAATCCAGTTCTTCAAAAACAGCTCGTTTCGGAGCGTTTGTTTTCAAGTATTATTCGGGAGTGAGGATCGCCAACGCTCAGGTTTCAGAAGGAGAACAGGTGTCGTGACGCCATAGATCTTAAAATATGCTAAACTCGTACAAAAACTAACTACGGCTGGCGTCTCCAGATAGATTAACAATATATTCTATCTTCTTTGTGATTGGATGTCGAGTGTATACAATTAATAATAACACTTTATTAAGACAGTATAGAATCAACTAAGTTACTTTTAGCCTAACATAATCAGGGCACGGCACGTACGGCGTACTGAAAAATTGAGCGAGTAACAGTTTGGACATTACGGAAATTCCATGGAAACTCGATCTACGTTTCAAGGGCTATACTTTCAAAAGCAACATATTGTGTCGTCTTAGTCACATAAAATAATTATCAGATTTTATTTCCGTGCCGTGTCCTCTGATCTTAAAAACAAGTTTACTTTGTATTCAGTTACAGTTTTGAAAATTCTTTTATAATTACTGCCAATTTTCCAAAGTCTGACAAGACTAGGGTACTAAATATGGGAAAAGCATGTCCTAATTTTCACCATATTTGATGTGCGGCTGTTTTTACCTTTTTTTACTTGTTATCGTTTTACCATGGTAAAAATACTCGTTGCTATAGCAGTAACAAATTTATTATAGTAAGAGAATTTTTAGACTAGTCGTTGCATAATGATATTGCAAGCAAAATGCTGGGAGTATGTGTGATCGAGATGAGTAATATTTAATGCATTAATTAATATTGACGAAAGTGTTAAATTTAGCACCTTTTTCCGCTGGGGGAAAATTTTGTACTTCAAACCCAGGCTACCATGGCCCCTGCAGTATTCTAATTACCATACATCAAGAATTCCGCGGCTACTGCTCTAAGCTCATGCGATCAAGGGGTCAAATAGTGGGATTGTAGATTGAAAAATTGCTATATTTTGGTATGTTTGATTTGGAATTAGCTTAAAGCTATTTGCTCTTGAATATATTTAATGAAAATTTTACTTGATAAGAAAAATGCAATTAAAATGTAGCGATTTTTACAACCCATGGTCCACTTTGACCTCTTGAGCATGCGCTTAAAGCAGTGGTCCAGTGTGGTAATGTGCACGAGCACATGATGGAAATATTTCCACTATGTCTATTTTGTCGCATTTTAGACTGGTTTGACAGTCAACCATACAATGTCTCCCCAAAATCAGTGTTTCTAAGGTGTTAGAAGAATATTGCATCCCGCAAATATTTTCATCGCTTCAGTAATAGAATATGACACATGGGAAACCTGACATTCTTTCGCTTTCGTAAGTTTGTCGATTGACAACTAGCTATTGTTCGATAAAAGTCGATGGAAATCGGGAAAAACCTTGAAGTAATTAATATAAATATAAAGATGACCAGTTGTATCAGTTATGGTCCGTGTAACACTCCACAAAGAGCTTTTCAATTTAGTTAGCGTGAATTGAACATATGAAATTTGCCTCAGTGATTTTTGAATTTTCATTCTTTATGATCATGTCAAAATTCAAAAATTATCTCATCAATGTCAATTTTCAATTTTCGAAATCAAAAATTTAAAATTTAAATAAATGTTTGAAATGACTTTTCTAAATTCTGATTTTGTATTCTAAAAACGAACTTTGGAAAAATATCCTGTAGATAGGGGGGGGGGGGGGGGGGGGGAGGTGAAGATTAGGCGGACTGAGGGTAAGTGGGTCCACTAACAACAACAACAATAATAAAAACATGGAGGGAGGGTAGGCACCAAGAAGGGTGTTACTAAAACGAGTAACGCAGAAGAGTAACGACTGTATTTTAAACAATTCAAAACTTATAAAACACAAGAGAGAATACAAAATATGATTAATTATTGTAAAATGTATTTAAAAAATCATGTTACTCGTTTTCTGGTTAAGTACTCTAATTACTCGTTACTCTTACTCTGAATTTTGACATGATCATAAAAAATGAAAATTCAAAAATCAGGCAAATTTCATATGTCCAATTCACGCTAACAAAATTGAAAAGCTCTTTGTGGAGTGTTACACGGACCAGTTATACATCTTCGGTTACATGACTCATAATTTGTTGAGCCGTTTGTCTAGAGCGGAAGTCAGAACGGTTTGAGCAGGTAATTTGTCTTTAAGACATTATTGACGCACAACTTCTTGGAAATCCGAGTACAATGGACAGTTGCTATGTTCAGTTCTGTTGACCAATGATCACGTTCCTTATAGCCGTCACGTGATTCATCAAAGAGTGTTTGCGACATTGGGATCTTTAGGGCAACGCCACGTACCAGTACGGAGCATTTTGTGATTGCTTCTCAATTTTTGTATTAAAAAGAAAAAGAGTTTTCTTTTTAATACAAAAAATGATATGGCTGTTTCAAAAGAAAGAACTTCTTCAATTTCTGAGCTTCAACTGCCCCATGTTTTCTTGAAGGAGCGACCATTTGAATTTGAAACGAAACAGGGGCGCACACGACAAGAAGATGATGACTCAGACAAATGTCGCTCGTTAAAGCACAAATTTTCCAAAATCGCCATTAAGAAGGATCCAAGTAAAACCCAAGAAAAAGAAGAGAATCAGGACGTCTTTTGGTCCCAAGTAGAAGAATTAGGTTATCTCGCTGAGAAATTTGCTCCACACCAAATGGCTCTCGAGCGATTTCAAGAGAAAATGAGAATGTTTCTTCGAGAGAAGGCGCGCACTCTCGTCCAACGGTCTGTAGGACAGATGTCTGGGCAAGAACGGGAGAGATATCTCCACATGTTAATGGAGATTTTATCCGACATGAAGTTGCTTAAAACGAAAGAGCTATTTCGTTTCTCGTTCTTTCATGAAGTTTGTCTGAGAAGGATTCGTTATATTGCCAGCGAAGAACTTGAAACACTGCGAGAAGCTATTCTTGAGACAGAAGAAATCATCCAAACCTTCCTACAAATGATACTCAATGATCGTGAATGCACTTTAGAAACCCGGTTTATTCATGAAGCTCTTGATAATTCTCTGATTGAGAGCAAACTGAAGGTGGAAAAACTCCTTAAAGAATCAGTGTTTTTTCAAGGTGAACTTCCAATCATGGAAGATAAGATTCGGTACATATCGACTGAAAGTAGAATCTCTTTCGCGCTTGGATTGAAGATCGACTTTTTAGATAAATTGAAATCGTTCGATAATGAACTAGCTTCCCACTGGATTCTAGAGGAATGGATTTTGAATTTTCTAAGTAATAACTACGAAGATATCGATGATGAAGACTGTAAGAAAGATCTAAGTAAAGACCTTTTAATAAAACTCGGTTTTAGGGACAACAGTGAAGCAATAAAAACGATTCTGACCCGCTCTGCTTTGTTGTTTGGTCATGTTGAACCTATTGAGCTAGTGAAGTGCTTCGTAAAAGACGAACTTAAATACCATCCTGTTTTTGCCCAGGAACTTTATCTGTTCCCGTACACAGATCAAGCATGCACATGTTGTGTAATACCTTTTTTGGACGGCAAAAATATTAATGTATTGCATATGAATGTTGCTAGGGTTGAAGATTCCGAGGAACTTTATGAACAATACATCTCTAAACACATTGATGAGGTCAGGGATGTAGACTCTGTAATTTTGTATCATGGTACAGATTATTGCAGTGCAATAGATATCTTGAATCAAGGAATTGATATCAATCGCGGCATGTTTAAGCATGACTTTAGCGATGGACTTGGCTTTTACCTGAACGACGATTACAGACATTCAGAGAATTGGTCCTTCGGCCAAACAAGGAAACCTGCCGTTTTGGTTTTCAAAGTCCCCAAAACCTTTCTCGAAAATTCAAGCAGTCTAAATTTATCAGAAGAGGACAAAAGGGACGATTGGCTGCAAATTGTTACCGAGTGTCGATCAGGAAGACCAAGCAGAAAACTGCGAAAGAAACTAAAAACCTACGACATGATCAAAGGACCGATATCGAAGCCATCTGATGATGCAAATACGCGTTTCGAACCAAGGGAAAACTCACACCAAGTTTGCATCATAAACGAAGATTGTGCAGACGAAATTCGAGAATTCCTTAATACAGTTATCTTCTATGAATAAGTCTTAAGGTATCTCACTTGGCAAAAGAAGAGAAAGAACAAGACTGACTATTTCTTGCTATTAGAAACTTGTAAATAGAAAACAGAGACAATTTGAACGCTCGATTTCTATCATCAACATTGAACAGAATGACAAAAGTCATCGGCAACTATCACTGAAGAGAGGAAGAACGCTATCCCGGCGTGAGGAAGGAGGGGAAAAAAAAGATAATTTAAACGCTATTGAAAGCAGAATTACACATACACTAATGTAGAGAAAGAAGTTATTTTTGAATAGTTCAAACTATAGAAGATTATGACCCATTATTGAAAGAATGTAGATAGTTTAATATGGACACTGACAATCATGTGTCATTCACATGCATTGATATAACATGGTTAGGGTTAGTTTTAATTCAGCCAAAATGAAAGCCATAATATTACTTTTTAACCTTTCATATAGATATGGTTTAGGTAGCTGGCTTAGCTTTGGAGTTTGTAAAAGTGTCTATTTAAAAAATGCTGTTTTCTTTAATAGCTACTGTTTATTGCAGCTGTTCCTCTGTAAAGGATCTACGCCTGGACAGAATAAAAAAATAGGACATGCGCAATACAAATAATAAATGAATAAATAAAATCTAAATATACACCACAAGTGCCATGCAGTTGGCAAGTTGGCAAGAATTGAATACATTAAAATCCGATCAATGTTTCCAAGAAATATAGCTATTCTTGTTCATTCATGGGTCACAAGACTTACGTCTGAGGGCAGCATCCCAACCTATCATAATCCAGGACTGGAATGTTTTGACAGGGAAGTAATATATGTAAATTTTTTCGAGGTCACTATCATAAACGTCATAACGATACATTGATTTAGCAGCAACGTTCAGCGGGGGAGACCAGATCAGAGTTGCACTAGGAGTGCCCTTAGTCATAATATACAATACATTGATTTAGCGGCAACGTTCAGCGGGGGAGACCAGATCAGAGTTGCACTAGGAGTGCCCTTAGTCATAATATACAATACATTGATTTAGCGGCAACGTTCAGCGGGGGAGACCAGATCAGAGTTGCACTAGGAGTGCCCTTAGTCATAATATACAATACATTGATTTAACGGCAACGTTCAGCGGGGGAGACCATGCAGATCAGACTTGCAATACTTAGGAGTGCCCTCAGCTAGAGTTGTATCGATGGAAGAAGTATAACTGACAACTTGACAAATCTCGCGACTACAACTTATGTAGTTCGTTTTCCACTGACCAAAGCAGTGTCTGCTTGTACAACGTCGCTAGTTTCGTTTTGAAAAAACGAACCGCTGATTTTGGGGAAATCGTAGGCGCTACAGTGCAATTTAAGATTTTGTAAACCTCGAAGATTCAGGAGAAGCAAGTGCAACGGAACGACTTTGAAAGTCACAATCCCACTTATTAAGGGCGCTAACTAGTCGACGAGATGTCACCAAAAAGAGTAGAGAATACGAAGATTACTACTGATTTTTCTTTGCAAAAAGACGAATTTTCTGATTACAATGAAGCGGCAATCCTCGAGTTGTCATCCTTGCTGGGAATCCGTACAGAAACGCTTATATTTTATCTTGTAATTTTACGAAATTACAATACGGCCATGGAAGAAGGCGTTTTTACCTCTCGACTGAGAGCAAGATTCCAAGGAATAAAACCCAACCAGCCGGTACTTGAAAGCATCGAAGACATTCTTCATAATCTTGGACTAGATTCATTCAGCAGCAAGGCTTGGAATTACGTTACAAGCAAATGTTCGCTCGAGGATAACCATCTTGACATTTTAGATTGGGCTGTTCTATACTTGCAAGATCTAATACGCTACAGCCTTTTTCCAGAGAATGTTTTTGGTAAATTTCCATACGAAGAATCGAGAGTTAACTCTTGGTTTCTACAGGCAAGAGAACAAGAAGACGAAGGTTATGGAAAGGTAAATGTACTTAACAGGATGGAGAAAAAACAGAAGCAGGACGACCCGTATCCTCTATTAGGTGGGAAACATTTTCCGCAAGGAATCGAGGAAGAAGGTCATGAGTTGTTTTACCACGGGACAGATCATAAGTCTGCTGTAAGTATTCTTGAAGATGGGATTGACTTGCCAAAAGGAAACCTTAACAGGGACTTTAGTCATGGTAAGGGCTTCTATCTAAATAATAAATTTCAAGAAGCACGACTCTGGGCTTTCCGGATAAGAGAAAAGAATCGAGCAATTCTTATTTTCAAAATCCCCAACCAGGTTCTTGATGATTTTCGAGGAGCATCAATCAATCTTCTCGATGATGAAAACGAATGGCAACGGATAACTTACCATTTTCGATCAGGTCCAAGTAAAAGGTTTATGAAAGAAATGAAACGAACATCATTCATTGAGGGACCAATAGCAAGTGTTTCTGTCAGAGGAGGTGTGAAGATCAAGGGACCTATAGAAGGAAGTTACCAAATGTGCTTACTCTCTGATGCTTTAGCTCAACAATTTGATTTCTATTTGCATTCCATAGTATTTTTTCCTTAGTTTTCAGAAGATGAACAAAAGTAAGAAAAAGGAACAGAAAATGTTTTAATTTTTATAATAGATAGAATAATAATGTATAATGAAAAATTATAATTTTCAATTTAAAATTAATGCTTCAACCATATAAATGTACAGTTGTGGTTGACATTAGTGTGTCATATTCAGTTGATGTTAGTGTCATCTTCAGTTGATGCTAGTGTGTCATATTCAATAGATGTTAGTGTGTCATCTTCAGTTGATGTGTCATCTTCAGTTGATGCTAGTGTGTCATCTTCAGTTGATGTTAGTGTGTCATCTTCAGTTGATGCTAGTGTGCCATCTTCAGTTGATGTTAGTGTCATCTTCAGTTGATGCTAGTGTGTCATCTTCATTTAATGAGGTCATTTTCAGTTATTTTACAAGTGTCATCTTCAGTTGATGTTTGTGTCATCCTTAGTAAATCTTAGTGTTGAAATAACTGAATTCAGGTTCACTGACCTCTTAAATAAGTAGAATAACTTTTAATAGTATTCTTGTATTTAGTGTTGCTCTAATGGCTTCTTGTTCAAATCATGTGTACCAGGTGTTTTTTTTTTTAGTTTCCTGAAATTTTGATCAGATTAGAAACTAAAAAGTGAATTTTCTTAAAAGCAGCAGTAATCTTCAGATATGTACTGATGGGGTCTTGTGATACATCAATGCTTCCAGACTAGTGCCTATTAAGTGTGAAAACTGAATTATTATTCTAAAAGCTTGCATCAAAATAAAATAACTTTTTGTAGTTTTGGAAAACAATGAAGCTGCTCATTGAGGAACTCAAACCCCTCTCATAATTTATTTTAATCATGACCTCAAATCGCACCCTGTCCCTCCTATCTTAAGGTACTCTTACCAAAACATTTATTTGCAATCCATTCAACCTTTCGTGTACAATGCAGGACCAGACCTTCTCTCTATGGGCAGAAAAACAAGGGTTATCTCTCTCGTATGTCGTAATGGGATAAGAATTTTAGTTAAAGACCATGACATGCAAAAACATCAGTGGAGATCATTAACTTACATAAATTTTCATCTGGCTGTGATAATATGAGATATCTGTAATATGACATTCAGATAGTAGTGACCTTTAGATCCAACGATGAGTACAAGATTGAGTATGAGTACCAGTTCCAGTTTTAAAATTGGTCCTGTGCACATGGTTAGCAGTTTTCCAAGTTTGCATTAAATTCAAGGAGTATTCCAGGAGTTTTGGCATTTTCCTCTATTTTGAAGGGTTTTTCAAGCACCCTTAAAAACGTGTTTTCAACTCAAGGACTTTTCAAGGATTTCAAGGAGTAGCACGAAGCCTATATAATTTGTGTTAGAGAACTGTAGAAAACCTTTCTAACAATACACATACTTCTGGATATTTATATTGGTAATTAAACAATTCCTTCAATAATGGCCCAACTAATAGAGACTTGTGGGAACCCTGTGTACTCTGCAATGGGCTTGACAGACCAAATCAAGATTATTGCTGGTATCTAACACACATGGATCCCATGAATGAAACACATAGGAAGGCCGTCTAGCTTAGTGTTGCTGCTCGCTTACCCACTCTCAGCAAAATGAAATATACTAATTAAGCAACCATCTTTCACATACTTAAAGGGATTGCAAAGTTCATTCATTTAGCTTTCTATCACTGAGAAAAGAAATATTGTTCAGAGTTTTTTTGGGTCAAATACAATTTTCACATATAGTCTTAGTAAAAAGTGAGTCTTGTCTGTTTGTGATACCAAGTCATGACAACCCAAAGTATTCACTTGCTCTTTTGTTTTTCCCACTGTTCTGGTGTGTAAGTTTTCTGTGAGAAAGCATGTATTTGCTTGATTTCCTCCTCCAGGCAACTGTTTACGAGCCTGTGTCTTTCAAGTAAACTTTTTCCTGCAAATTTTTCTGATACTACCACCACCATGAACTTGCCTCCACAGCCATCAGAAAGATCTTCAACACTCTGAAGTAAATATAAAATAATAAAACAATATTATGCTGACAAAGTAACAACTGGACAGCGAGGTAGGAAATTAATTTTTTTCCTGCTGGTCCAATTTCACAAACTGCTATTAAAAATATCAGAACTTTTCTGACAGCACAAAATCCCAAGTTCCAGATTTCCCACACAGAACTATTGGTGAATCAAGGGAGGCTACACAAATATCTGTATGAATGATAGAAAAGCTCAATATTTTTGTAAATCACAAATGCAGTAAGGATCTTTGCACACTTCAACAACCTCAACCACACCTCTGTACTCTAACACAAATGCCCAGTCTTTCATATAGGGAAGATTTCCTATGATAGGCCAGGGAAAAAGGTATTAGGGAATTTTCTTATGTCCCCCGGACCCTCCCTTAACTTGTACCTCTTACAATGATATGCCACCCCTCCCCCCAGGTCCTTTAATGAAGATTTCTGTCTTCCTCCATTGCCAATCGATAGTTTTCACGGCCGCCATGTTAGAGAAATTTAACAAATGATTCGTCATTAGTCTTTTGTTATATCCTCCAACATGGCCGCCGTTTCTTGTGTAATTACATTCTTTTGGGAATGATTGAAAGTTATCAATAAGCCTGCCATCAGCTTCAGTTTTGACCTAGTCCCCTTTATTATGAATCCTTGGTATCACGAATTAAAATTTGATGAGAAAGGACTAAGAATTCCAACATTCATCATTCATTTTTAGATCAATCATTCAAACTTCTCTTACCAAATGCAAAGGGTTGAATTCTTTCTTTAACTTTTCTTCGATTACTTTACCAATGTCTGAACTCATGTTTCAATCTTTTTGTACCCTGTTGAGCCCACAAAATAACGAACAGCGGCTCCTAACTATTACTCTATGCGCTAAAAAGTCTACGCATTTGTTATCGGGATTTCCGCTGGTCAGTCAAAAGTTTTTGTTTTCGATTTTTTTCAAGAAAAAGAAAATAAAAACATCGAAATAAAGCAAATATTATGGGCAAAAAACAGCACCAGAAGGACAAACTGTAAGTAAGATCATGAAATAAGAGTATTATTCTATTCACAGCCACTGATTATGGTTCGATATCCGTTTCAGATATATAACAAATAAGGAGTGGAAGGAAGAATGGGGAGGCAAGAAGAAAGGTTAGAAAAGTTTTCTGCAGAAATCATACGATTGATCGTGCATTTTATCAACGTTTTAAGATAATATAGTATTCTTTGTTTGATTGTTTAGATGTTGGGGAGAGAGCAGCATTCAGAAGACTGCCTTTCAGCTGTTGCAGGTCATCGTGCATTGATATCTGTAGCATAAACTTCCACACAGACAATACATAAATAGCAAAATTGAATAACTATTTTACTAGAGAAGCATGTCTGGTGTACTGCCAGCTAAGCATTAGCAAAAGGTCAAGGTTTGATCTACATGTACAGAGATTTCATGCACTTAAGTCATACATGTACATGTAGATACCGTTAAAACAGTAAAAGGGTGAAGTGTGTACCATCAGGTTACTAGGATACTATCCTCATAGCTGAAGTAATTGCCAACACTGAATTATTGTACTCAACTTACCAATAATTCTATTTGTCATGTACCTGATTGATATTGATTGTCAATCTTTTCTCTTTTACAGTATCTCTTTTCAGCCATTTGAACACCCTTTATGTACCAAAGATGGAGTGATATTTGATTTGTTGTAAGTAAAGATTTTCTGTAGGTGGTCGATTGCCAGGGTTCTTAAGGCATCCGTTGTCAGTTTCTTTCATGGTCCCTTCAATGCAGGGTGAGGTAGTATGGAGAGATGGGACCTTATATTTTATATGGCTAAAGCCACAACATGAAGGTCTAACCGTTTGTCTATGCCATTGGCATACAAGGCAGCACTTTCTCTTTAGGTATTTTAAGATTCTGAGTCTTGGTCTAGCCAACCTCTGGACTGACCAAGTCAATAGTAACAGAGGAAGGAAACCAGAAAACCAGGGACATACCCTTGAGTCAAGGGTGAAACCTGATGAACTTCTGCTCTGACACAGAGTTAGATAGATTAGATGTGATACAAGAATTCAGGAATCGAACCTGAGACTAGCCTATGAATAAGAGATATACTCTGCTATCCATTATTCTGCATTTCAAAATATAGCATATTAATCTATATTGATTTGTTTTTCCTTTAGGAATATTGTGCCTTATCTAAAGAAATACAAGTGTAATCCAGTAAATGGAGAGGTAAATAGTGTATCACCTGATAGAAAAGTAGCCTAAATATTATTACAAAATCAAATATGGAATAAAAACTAGAGTATAAATCAAAACTATAGGGAACTAAGATAAAATCCAGCTTCCCTACAGTAATCATGTGTATATAATGTCTAATAATCCCCATGAAACGTACTCAAAGGTTCTTTTTTCTAATCCAGTACTTTTTGTTTCAGCCTCTAGAGCTGAAAGACCTAATACGCTTACATTTTCACAAGAATTCAGATGGTAGGTGCTCTTATAAATAACATATAAATAAATAACATAGAATTATGTCAAATGATTAGGCAATGTAAAGATACATGAGAACCATGGGACGGTACATGGGAATAATTTTTTTTAATTTACAACTTTTAGTGGGTGTCAATCAGGAAGGATTTAATTGACAGAAGTCAGTGGTCCATTTGACTGTCACACCTTTTGTCTTGTCCAGTACAATGCAGTGAAACAGTGGTAACTTTAGACATTAAATGACATTAAATAAGAAATTTTCTTATTTCAGGGAAATATCACTGTCCTGTTACATTTAAAGTATTCAATGCCAATACCAACATAGTTGCCATCAAGACTACTGGTAATGTCTACTCCTTGGATGTAAGTCACCAGCAGACTACAATAGAGGTTTTGCAACATTACTTGCCAACTACCATAATACAGCTTGGGCTGTCTTTGGTTAGATAACAGAACAACAAATTACCTTTGTTCTTGGGAATTTTCCCTGCTGCCATTACATGGTGATGCAAAGCCATAAATATACATTTTATTTTGAAATTTTAGAAATAATCAATCAGACTTAGAGGTATGAAAACATTTTGATATGTGTTTTTTTACTCAGGCTGTGGAAGAATTAAACTTAAAAGCCAAAAATTTCAAAGATTTGATGACAGATGAGCCATTTACTAGGAAGGACATCATAACATTACAGGTATGGCTATAAAACTGTAAAAACTCTGTAAAAACCAACGTGAGTTGAGAGTCATATGCTTTGATTCATGGGGTCCCAGTTTATATTTCTCTCTCACAAAATAGATGATTGCATTTTACTTTTATTTTTTCGAAGGACCCCAAGAATTTGGAAAAGTTTAATATTTCAGCATTTCATCATCAAAGGAATAATCTTAAGGTTCCTGACAAAGGTTTGGACTTTTGGATATTACTCATGTATTGTTCTTTGCAAGCACTTAATTCCAAATGCCATTTCTCACATGTTTATACCCTGGTTTCAGAGGCGCTTAGTGGCAGGATAAAGGCAAAACAGAAGAGAGAGAAGGGAAAAAGAAAGTACCTTCTTTTTTTCCTTCTCTCTTCCTTATTCCCTTCTCTCTCTCCTACTGTTCTACCCACCACTAAGCACCACTAAATTTATATTTATTCCAGATGAAGAAAGAGCAATGAGAGACCCCAAATTTTATCTCAATAAGGCAAACAAAGAGACTGAAAGTGTGCTGAGTGAACTGGAAAAGACGTACAAGGAACCGGTATGTGTTACTTTCTGTCTCCTTCCTCTTTTTATCAATTTTTAAAAATTTTATTGCAATAATCTCATGCTTCATTTTATTTTATTTTTAAGGAAAAGAAACAGGCTGAGAAAAAGGAACTAGTAACTGACAGAAATGCAGTGAGTAGTATAGAATATAACAGTCATGGAACCTGGGGGGGGGGGGGTTCTCTTGCCTGTTTAGGGTAGGGATGTGCCGCTGAGCCCACTAAACCCTGACCCTGTTCCAGAGTAAAATCACTGAAATTCATACCCTGTTTCAGAGGAAGATCGCTGAAAATCATACCCTGTTCTGGTATTGCGAAAATGGATACCCTGTTCCAGAAGGAGAGAGCGTGATTTCACATACCCTGTCCTAGAACAAGGGTGATTTTATATACCCTGTTCCAGAGTAGAATCGCTGAAACCATACCCTATTTGGTGGCACATACCTGTATAGCGAATATCGGGGAGTACCCCTCGACCATGGAAATAAGAGTGGATTTTAAATGATGCAGAATTATTTACATGCTTTGTACGGATGACAATTTTTTGAGAATTAATGAGATCAAAGTGCTTTACAAAACAAAGCATTACCACAATTCATTTTTTCCACAAACTTTTCACACTTATTGTCATGCATTTTTTAATGAAGGCTCATTTTTCTACTGGAGCAGTTGCACAATCCTTCACATCAACAGCAAGTGACAGAGTTACTCAGCAAGTCACAGGTATGTACGAGATACAAGGTAGGGTAATGCAGTTACCTCTCAATCTTGAATCAATTATAGTGCTTTGCATAATATGCAAGTACAGTTTGTTAGGTAACTCCCCTTGATTCGACGGTTGTTCTTTTTCCTATCTCCACAAAACCTTTCAAGCTAAATTACAATATTTGAATCAAATTTAGTGTTCAGTAAGAAATTATAATTCTCAAACTTACAAATCTCATTATGCATAATGTATAAAAATACAGCCATTGATTAATTAATTCTTATGTTTGATAACAGCTGCTGTGGAAAAAGATGTTGTCAGATATCGAGAAGTGAAAAAGAAAGGTATAAAGACATACAAACGTACAAACATCATGTATCCATCTTTTACTGGTTAATTCAATGAATAATGAACATTCTTTTATTAAAGGTTATGTAAGGATACAGACAACTCATGGAGACCTTAACATGGAACTGCACTGTGATATGGTTTGTATAAACCTCTTTATCTTGGGTGCAATAATGTTTTACCATTTCAAACCATGTCATTCCCTAGAGTATCATTTCTTTGTTTAATGGATGCGCATGAGAAGGCACTCGAATAAGGATACAACTCAAACAAAGAAACTTATTCTCAAGAAAATCACATGTGGTCTGAGATGGGAAAACATTATACTTTTGAAGGTGCTTTATGAGTCTTGCACAAGTGAGTTGTACACAACAGAAAAAATCCACATCACCCTGGTTGGCCAAGTTGGGATTTCCTTTTTTTTTGAACAAAAACATGAAATAAATGTATGAGTGTTCAAGAACACCTCTAGTACTTTTCAGTGAGATCTAGAACCATGAAGCACTGGACAGAGAGCACCTAAGGAACCACTTTTGCCCCACCATGGAGGGGTGGGGGAGGTGTAGGGACAATCACTAAAGGCACTCCAAAGTTGTTTAATGTTTCATCTTTTATCTCTTTGAAGGTTCCAAAAACTTGTGAAAATTTCCTAAAGTTATGCAAAAAAGGATACTACGATAATACAAGTAATAATTAATATTCTAATAAATTTTCATATGGGGTTGGTGGTGTTTGGTTCCATTTTTAAGGGTTTTTATTTCCTGATACTGATATTCGGAATTATTTTCACAGTCTTCCACAGATCCATAAAGAATTTTATGGTAAGTAACTTTCCACTGAATTTAAAATTATTTCGTGAATATTATGAAGCATAAGTGTTACTGTATGTTCAGGCGATGTTATGAATATAATATCAATATTTTATTTTAGATACAAGGTGGAGATCCAACAGGAACCGGGAAAGGTGAGCCTGTCCATCAATCCATTCATTCCTCCATCCTTCCATCCATTCATTCCTCCATCCTTCCATGAATTCATTCCTCCACTTTTCCTTCTTTCCTTAAGTCCTTCCTTTTACCTGTCCTTCCATTCATCTTTCCTTCCATCTGTCCCTCTATTTGTACTTCCATCCATCCATTAATAACTGCCTGCCTGATTATTTGATAATTGTCTTATTTGTTGTTAGGCGGAGAGTCAGCATGGGGTGGCGCCTTCAAAGATGAGTTTAAGCCAAACCTGGTTCATCAAGGTAATGTCTATACTATGACATTCTTTGTCGTCCATCGATGTGGATAGTTATTCATTATCCTGCATTTCCTGACCACTTGTTCCATTATTTCTTTTCTTTCTATCTTCAGGTCGTGGTGTTCTCAGCATGGCTAACTCAGGAACCAACACAAACAAGTCTCAATTGTAAGCAATTGAATGCCTTTGAATATTGCTAACTTTTTTTCTTACAGTTGCAAATTCATTCAACAAAACTTTCCATAATACCTGGGTTTTTTTTCAATTTTGCTGCCTGTCAAATTTGGATGCATAACCTTGAGAAAACCTTGAGAAAAAGATGTATTCTAGAGGAAAAGAAATTCTTCTTTCCTTTTTTCTTCTTTTCTTTTTTAGTTTCATAACTTATAGATCTTGTCGCCATTTGGACCGAAAGCACTCAATTTTTGGGAAGTAAGTTTATCGTTATAATTGTCTCTATTCTATTTTATTTACAGTTCCTTTTTTTATCTTACACATTTTTGTGTATCATTTGTTCATTTTTTTATTACAATTCACAGGCTTGTAGGAGGACTTGAAACCCTTAGCGCAATGGAAAAGGTCGAAACAGATGACAAAGACCGACCGAAGGTAATCTTTTATGTACTACGATGATTGGAATCATCCATTCTTTCATTTAAGGGATTTTCTCCATGCTGCTCCATTTTTCCTCCCTCGATCTTCTTAAGGGAGCTCGTACATACAGAACTGCTCTGTTACTATAGCAACAACAAACTCTTGACGACATTTCCTTCTCGTTCACAGGAGACCATAAAAATCCTCAAAACAGTGGTGTTTACGGACCCTTTTGCTGAGGTGGACGAAGTTGTAAGTAATTCTAAGAAAACATTAGACCATTATTATTGAGCTGTAAATGAATCTTTTATGTCGTAAAGTTCTTTCAGCCCTTTAAATGCCATACACACGAATCTCAACGAAGGGAAAATTCCTTTTAGTAGAAATTCGATATTTTCTTCTCATTGCAGCTGAGACTCGAAAAAGAAAAAGAAGAAGAAGCAGAAAGACAGCGTCAGGTAGCTAAACATTTTGTTTTATTCCCGATTTGAGTCGGAAATAAAACGGCAAATTCGTACGACCTGGCGCACATTGCAGCTTCACCTTATTGTGATTGGATGAGTTGCACGAAGACAATAGAAAGCCATTCCAATGTTACGCCATGTCGTACTGTGTACGTGCTTTAACTTAGTACCGTATGTATCCATTTCAATACTGTAAGTCAAAACCTAAGTTTCCCACTCAGAGGAGAAAATAACCCTCTAGATTTCATTGTATTAAAGGAACAAGCTGATAAAGCAAGAAAAAGAGCCGCAGCTGAAAGCGGTCCAAAAGTTCATCGTCCAGGTGCTGTTGGTAAATACATACCTCGGAAAGCAGGGTAAGATGTCACGGGCCAAATACAATCAAAATAGACATTGTCACTGCTGTGTTCTTTCGCAACAGACTCGTGTATGATGGCCTGTCTAGGTACTGAACTTACGACCACATACAGCGCGAGCGGTAAGAGGGGTTAGTGAAGCAGGGATTGCGGAGGTGGGAAGGTTATAGGCTCCACATTTTTTCTTATATAGACATCTTACATTGATTTCCTAGAGGGATTGTTCTGGGGGACAAAACTATGGGCCGTCTTTTCTTATGCAAAAATACATATTCCATTGTTTTGTCCCCCAGGACAATTCCTCTCGGAACTCATAGTACAAGGGGTCTTTACATGTACACTGTTTTTTTCAAGCTCTCCCTTCACTTTTAGTCTTACTAATGCTAGTCTGCTATATTTTCCAATTAAAGCCTGACTACCACGGTTTGGGTATCCTGTGGTTCCTCGCAATGCTCCCAGATCATTCTTAGTTTAAAGAATGTAATAATTTCTTATTGACGATTTCTATTCCTTTCCTTGATCTTCGTAGGAAGTCAAGTCAGGATGACGATTCATTAGACCAACCTGTAAAGAAGAAAATTAAGGCGAGCGGATTCGGGGATTTCAGTTCGTGGTGACCCCTGTAATTAATCTGACATTTTGTATTTCCAACGAACATGAATGGGCACATCTACATCTAAAACCATGTGATCTACTTGAACTCCAAGACTGCAATAAAATGGCAAAGATTCGCTGTATCGAAGTGTGCGCGTTGATGATCTTATATTGTATATCGATAACTTTTTCTGGTGGACTTCAAGAAAGTGAAGCGAAAGAGCGCAATGTTCTGCTGGGAATAAATGGCCTGCATCTTGGACCACAGGTCATTGATGTGGTATCTTATTCTCTACACAACCGTACTTGGAACACACTTATACCCAACATCACTGATTACTCATATTCTACATGGTTTATACCGTCTTTCTTCACAGCTTATTGCTCAACGACTAGGGTATTCTACGTGTTAGTGGATGATAAAACTCAAAACAAACTCGTCGCTGTAGACGTGAGAAGAAGAAAGGTCATTGGGACAATGAAATTCGACGGCAGGTTGAAATATCAACATTGTGACGAGAAGACCGGAAATCTTGTGGGTCTTTTAGACACTTCGGGTGAACGGAACAGAAAACTCGTAATGATAGACTTTGGAGCTAGAAAAACGTCAACACTCTTTACATCAGCCCACGGGAATTTCCCATATTATGCAACGACTCTGGATATGACTGGGAAAAGGTTCTTTTTCAACACTGTTATTCCACATTCCGAGCCTCCGAACTATACTCTGGTAACGCTTGATTTTAAAAGACAGAAAACAGAGGTATCCCCTGTATATACTAACTATAGTATTGATGGACTTCTGTACGAAGATTCTACTAAGAAGCTCTACGGTTTTTTGCAAACCCCTTCAACAGGGTACGAAGGCCCCAAGTACAAGGCTGTGTTAGGTGACATGGACCCCACTGCCGGTACCTTTGAAGCTGTGAGCGATGTTTGGCCTGGGCAAGGGGCTTATTATGATGTAGGACTTACCCTCGACCCCAAGAAGAGGTTGATGTATATAATGTTATATGATAAGTTGATCACATTGTGTCTGAAGTCTGGGAAGACTTTGTATGTGGACGAGCAAGATCGAAAGGGGATTGAGCTCCACTTCGCAAGAATATAATGTTAATATTAATCTAATTTTATTCTAATATTACTTTCATTAAATCACCTCGTAAAATGTTTTCAAATGTAACTAAAATGATTTCCATCAAGTTTAATTAGATTTGGGCTCCCTGTGTTGGCCAGGTGTCAGCGCAAATATGAAAATTTATTACCCTGGGTGCCACACACGGCCTCTGGCACCCAGGGTAAAGATTCATATATTATAGCAAGAGAATTTTCTCTTGATCATGGTATATATTAATATGCCTTTCATTCTTTTCTTTTTCTTTCTTTTTACTTTTCTTTTTTAGCATCTTTAACCGTCACAGACCCTTTGTAGTAATAGACCCTTTTCGAGTTCCAAATTACCAGGCTAATCCTCGATTTTGTGAAGAATATTCACGTTTTCCAGTCAAGGTCCGTCGAGTTTCAAAGTGTTCGTATTGTTGAACTTAACTTGTGCATTCTTTACTTTACCATTGGTATTTGCGAGTAATTAGACACTGATTCGAGGCTTAGTCTGAGCAAATGAGTCTGTAATCAAGAAACACAGCGGTAATTTGGAACTCGAAAAGGGCTATTCTCCGAAAATAAATACAGTATTAAAAGGGGGAACGGGGGAACTGTGCTGACTTTTTAGGGTCATTTCTTAGTATTTTTGTCGGGGATTTTTTTCCTGTCCTTAAAAGCCAGGTGTCCGTACGAAGTAAACGTGAATAAACGAAATCAAACATTTCTTAGTTTCATATCTGTCTCGCTCTAATCTAAAGAACGAAACTTAAAAAATTCCAAGAAAAAATTCGTCAGTCATCAAAAAAACGAAAAAAATCCCACCGATCTTTTGACTAGAATTTTTTTTCAATTTAACAGTGATAATATCGTGCTTTGATAGATAAAATGATTATTTTAAACATGATTGGCATAAGCTCACGATATATTTATGCATATGATAAATGGTTACTCACGTACATCAAAAAAACGAAAAAATCCCACGGATCTTTTGACTAGAAGTTGTTTTTAATTTAACGGTAATAGTATCGTGCTTTGATAGTTAAAATGATTATTGAACATGATTGGCATAAACTCACGATATATTTATGCAAATGGTAAATGGTTACTCGCGTACCAGCGCTTCAGTCACGTTCAGTGAGAGTGGTTTAGATATCTCAAAACGCTTTGAAAATTGGATATAAATCGAAACGAACTAATTTGAATGATACAGAAAATATAGAATGGTGAAAATGAGGTGTAATTTCAATGATAAATTGAATGCTTTTCGCTTTTAAAACTGGTTTCCCAACCACGTTTTACTGGGACAGATATCGAGAGAAACTAAAACAGCTGGGTTTTTTTCTGGAAAAATTAAATTTATTAAGACTTTTAAATGAAGGGAAAAAGATAGCATGAACTATTTGTTTTGCTTTAAAACAGCTTGGAGTCAGGCACGCCGAGAAAATTAAACGAGAAATACTTCAAATGCCTGGAAAAAATCACCGACAAACGACGGACGTGACGGTCTTTTATTAATTCCTTACCAGTCCTCTATCTTAATCCAAAACAATCTGTGAACTCCTATCACGTAGCAACAGGGGCGTCTGAAAACTTCCTTTTATTCTTCATTTTCAAGGAAAAAAGAAACGTCATAACCTTTATGAAATAGTTTTAGAAGTACTTTTTTAGTTTTTTTAAATTTTTCTTAAAGATCTAGTGTTATTTATGGTAATTTTTGTTTCGTGTGAGGCGAGAGCGTACGTGTTGTGTGACTGGAATGCTAATAAGGTGGTATATAAAGCCAGGAAGAGAGCTGTTGTGCTCAGTATATTCAACGCGTACGCTAGGGTAAACACTGGCAGAGATCAAACTGTTGATCAGGGTTTACTAGCGTGTTTTTACCATGACAGAAGAAAAAAAGGTAAGAACTGGAAGGATGTTCCCAAACAATATTTTTTTAAAGATTTATAAATATGATTTTCGACGATCAGTTTGACTGGTTCTGGATATCAGTTTTTTATGAGTCTTTTGATCAATAAGACGACAATTGGAAGATAAGGCCTTGGTTTTTGTCGCTTCACTCGATAATACTGTGTTTTTAGACTCAAAAAATTCGTCTAATTTGCTTTCAAATTATAGCTAGAGTTTTATCGTATTTTATACTAGGATTCTTTACTAATCTTAATGTATGTGGTCGTCACGTCCACGATTCACGATTCACGTGAAAACTGATAACTATCAACAAAAAAAACAGCCCAAGTTCACATCCTGGTAATCACTTGAGTTTCAAAGCGTACAGAATTTATAAAAATAAGAACAGGAGTCGTTTTTCGACTAGATATTTGTGTTTTAGCTCAGTTTTTTTGACTCATAATACCAATAGAGTTAACAGAAAGTTAGTACGTGATGGTACTCTTCAATAAATTTGCATAAGTTTCCGGGTTTTCTCACGCAACCCCCTACTAGTAATCAAAAGGGGTAGATTTGTCAAGAATCACGAGACTAAAAGAAGACACGTAGCTTCTAGGCACGACTGGCCCTCAAATCAAAACTTGTGAAAACATCTATTATTTTAGCAAATCTCCTCGTCTTTTCAGTTAATCGTGCACAGTTAAACTGTTCATGGTGTTCGTACTTTGACAAAAAGTTATTATTACAGATTATTAAAAACCTCTTTTTCTTTTTTTAGCTTCCATCCATTGTTTCACTAAATGTGGGAGGGCATTTCTTCACCACTCGACTGGCCACTCTCATCTCCGACAACGACTCCATGTTATCTTCCATGTTTAGTGGAAGATTTCAACTTGAAGCAGACGAGGAAGGCAAGTACTTCATCGATCGTGATGGACAGTACTTCGGCCATATTCTCAACTACCTACGCGATCCTTCACTCCTACCGCCATCTTCAGTAGCGCTTCAAGTTTACCAAGAAGCAAAGTACTACCGAATAGAGGGACTGGTCGAACAACTTGAATGCTATCCTTCGGTGATACCACAAACTCGGCTAGAAGATCAGAAGTCTTCTATTGGGGAATATTATGAATACTGGAAACAAATGGCCATAGGTACCGCGCGCAAAAAGTACGGCGACGTCATGAAGTACTCCCTGGGCCAGGAATATATGGTAACTGCAGTCAGATACATCTCAAGAAAGGACTATTTATCCGCGGTGACAAAATGCAAACACAACTTCGACTTCTTCATGGAAGAGTCCGAAAAAAGCAAACCAACTCATAACTTTTTCTGCTCGGACGAGAACGGCAGTCGCTTGAGTTTTTACATTGGCTGTGACTTGCCGAACGTAGACTTTGTCATCCCCGAAGATGAGATCCCAGAAAGTCGTTTATTTACGTCTGTTTTGGAGAAAGACTTACTTAATGACGGGTTCTGTGTGAGCGCTCGTTCGTCGCATTCCTGGAAATGTTCTCGTTGCGAGATCGTGGGCTCCCTACATCAGATAGCATTCACTTGGTCATTTGCGCATGTGCACGAGCCGGTGATTCAGATGGAAAGTTAGAATGATCGTTCTCATATATATATATATCGCAAATATTATTATCAAATTTCATGAAGTGAATGACTAAGCTTTATTTTGACGGCATTTAATTCTTAGGAAGTTTTCAGAAGATGTATTTTTGAGAAGCTGAAATAACTCGATAATTCAAAATCTTATTAACTGGCTTTTTCGACTTTGTACCCCTACTTCGAAGATAACCAATACAAAATAGCTTTTTCCTTTTTGTTCTACTAGTAAGCGGTGCACTTAAGACTTAGAGTTATCGTGCCTGCTTTTAAAGCGGGCCTTATTGGGTCTAAAACGCAGCATCGAATAAAGTAAAGAAGTCTTTGCTGACCCTTGAAAATTAGTACCTAACCCTAAGTCAAATATCCTTAAACTAAATTCCCGCGAAACCGTTCTTTGAGAAATTTTGATTTGCACCTGTACTATTCCTCCCCTCCCCCTCCCCCAACTATTAGGCTAAATCACTAGGAACGCCTGCTTCCTTTAACCACTGAACAATGGATGAATGGCTTGCACTTAGTATTTTAAGTTAGTCCCTTTAGGGTTCTGATCGAATTGATCATGGCAGTTCGTCCACTAGTACAAGCATCATGGCTACAGCAGCAGCTTAAAGAAGGTGTCAAGCACCTTCGTGTATTAGATGGGTCCTGGTTCCTTCCAAGTGCCAAACGTGAACCCGAAAAAGAATTTTACCAAAAGCGAATCCCGGGAGCAAGATTCTTTGACATCGACGAGTGTAAAGCCAAATCTAGCAAGTACGAACACATGCTCCCTAGCAGTGACGAATTCAGCAAGTATGTGAGTAATCTTGGGATTACTAACGACAGCCATGTTGTTGTGTATGACAATAACGAGAAGTTAGGAGTCTTTTCTTCCCCTCGAGTCTGGTGGACCTTCCGTGTGTTTGGACACGATAAGGTCTCTGTTCTGGATGGAGGGCTGCCGAAATGGTGTGCTGAGGGATATCCTACCGAAAGTGGTCCTCTCAAAGAAGAATCATTTGAGAGTAAGTTTACGAAATGGAGTTATAGGTTAATATTCAGATTGTGACCTTTTTAAACACAAATGTAATGCAATAGCCCAATTTCGTACAGTTGTCAAAATGCGAATAATATGAGCTTATGTGAAAATTTTGTAGTAAAGTTTGAGCCAGTTTCTGTTGGCAGTGTTTCCCTTGACCTTGTATTGTGGCCATAAATCAGTATGACACACTGTTCTTCAAACCGTATAAAACTGCCATGTCATGCTTGCTAAGCCGTTGGAAACATTTACATATTAAGGAAAATAATATCCGAGCCCAAACCATGCATGTCCAACTGTGCTCATATACGGGGGCATAAGAGCCGAGCCAGCCCCCTTCCCCCTCATTTTGAGATACGACTTTTCAAATTTACAGTTTGTATTAATGCTTTTATAGTACACTCAACAAAATTACTCGACTCTGATTGGTCGAGAGGAGTACAATAAAACAATGTCAACAGCGGCCAAAAAATCTTTTTTTGCATTTCAGTTGCGTGATGGACTGAAAATCGGCCACCAAATAGACAAAGATGAACCAGAGTAGTCAATCGATAAAAATCGATAGAAATCAGCTGAGTTGTATCGATTTTTATGGGAAATCGTTTAAAATCGATAACAAAAATTGGTGTGAGTTCGATTTTTATCGATCAAGATTTGACCGCTTTAATTCGATCCAATAATGAGTACAATCATATAATCAGCTTTATTTCACGGAAAGTATTCGAAAATATCGATGATAGTGCAATAGATTTTATAACTATTAATTCACAAGTAGTAATATGTAGATCAGGCAGCAAGTTATCCAAGTACTCTTGCTGTCTGTTCACTGATCACTATCAAACTCCTAGTTTGTGTCAAGCTATGGTTACGAAAGAGTAATTTCCGGTGGTGTAAATCCGTAGCCACACGACCCTCGTACGATCATCGATAGAAATTGTTTAAGAGCATAAATCGAAAAAAAATCGATATGTATATAATCAATCAATCGATAAAAATTGATACAAAAATTTAGTGTGAGTTCGATTTTTAATGATTGATCGATACAATCGATATCAATCAAATCAGCGGTATCGATTGTTATTGATTTATTGATTGGCAAAATCGATTGACTACTCCGGGAGATGAACGGCGGCGCTTCGCATATTTTATTGAACTTTTGTTGAGTGAACTATAAACAAAAAATCGCACAATCTTCTTATACAATTTGAAAATAATAGATACTTGTATGGCTTGTGCAATTAAAGAACTTTTAAAACATAACTCGTGTCTATTAATTTCCAAATTGTACTCAAGATATTGTATTCACAATTATAAAACTTAATTCTTATTCAAAGCAGCTATAGCATTAGTTTTCTTTGCTATACTAATAATATATACACTGTAAAAATCAAATCCAATTTGCTAAACCGAATTTTCATTTTAGCAACACCTGTAATATGAGATATGGTAAATAGCAATGCAATCATATGTTTCTATGGTTTAATATAGCAAGATCTTTTTTTCTAATTCTTTGTTTTTTAGACAATCCTCCATTCAAAGCTGTTTTAAATGAGAGCTTGGTTTGTCACTTTGACTTTATGATGAAGAACATTGAATCCAATAATCCAGTCCAAGTGTACGATGCCCGTCCCATTGGTCGATTCACTGGTGAGGAACCAGAGCCACGCCGAGACCTCCCAAGTGGTCACATCCCGAAATCCAAGAGCCTTCCCTATGGCAAGTGTTTGGACCATAAAAAAAAGTGTTTCAAAGAGCCAGAAGAATTGAAAAAGCTGTTCACAGAAGCAGGTGTAGATTTTGCCAAGCCTTTGATAACTAGCTGTGGTTCTGGGGTTACTGGTACTGGGTTGTTGCTGGGGGCATTCTTGGCTGGCAAAACCGATGGTATCTTGTATGACGGTTCCTGGACGGAATACGTCCAACGAGTCAAACCAGATATGATTCTGAAAGGACAGGATTAATATTGATGCCTGTTTAATTCTATTCTCATCCATTTTACTGTCATTTAAGCTCTCATTACAAATGTCGTAATAAAAGTTGCTCCTTCATAAAAAAGTGAGGATGAAAAATCTTTATTTTACTTCATTTAAAATAGTCATTAATAGTACATGTCATACATTAACCATTTAGTTTTTCCTGGGTTTTCGAACTATTTTCTTACACTGCACCACTGAATCCACAGACAGACAATCAAAGCAAGACAGAGACTACATATACAGGAGAGCTGAGATGTATAGCCTCCCCTCTTTTAATTAATATCCAACAATTTTTTGACACCTCCCCCCCACTGTAAGTATTATACATAATAGCTTTTATGTTTTCAAATGTAAGCCTGCCCCTTTGAGCTGGATGCTTCAAGTTCTATCAAGATTTATTGAGACTACAAGGCTTACATTAGTGTGGGTCTATGACCTAAATTTAAAAAAATGCTCATAATTCACAATTGAAAGAATCAAGGCTCCCTGAAAATGCAGAACTGCAAGGCAGTTTCAAAAATGGGATAAAAACTCATTGCTAATCACCACAGCAAAGTACGAGCAGTTGTGCAGCTGGAACTGAAAGCATGTGTTGGCATCTCTGGCAGCCGCTATACAGTCCATGTATGACATAATGCAATGACTTAATTCAAGGGAATATTTGCAAGACACTTTCCTGATCGAACCATTTGTCATAGTGTGAGTCAAAAATATCCAGTGCAGTTGATTTGATGGCCAAAATCATTAAGAAACTGTACTCAGATATAAAGACAGTGACCAAAATTGTATTTAGTATCCAGTATCATCAGTATCCTTTCTGATCTGTTCTGACAATATGATGTTAATAAATAGTTTTGAATTAAAAAGGTCTTGTTCCATGAGAAGGAATGTCACTGGGCATATTCCTTTAGAAGCCGACCTGCTATAACGAGTCTCTGAATTTCACTTGTCCCCTCATATATTTCTGTTATCCTTGCATCTCTGTAGTGGCGTTCTGCTGGCATGTCAGTTACATAGCCCATCCCTCCAAGGATTTGAATGCACTGGAAACAGTTTTTAAGAGAGTCTGAGTTTAATGGTTGTGTATAGACTCATTAAATACACACAGGAGCTGCCAGAGCAGAGTTGTTTAAGGGGAAAATGGGGCAGGGATTACACTAATTAGGGGGCTAAAACACCATCAAGCACCCCTTGTTGTTTATTGGGGAGGGGGGTCACCACACCATACCCCCATTATGGCCACTAACATTGGAAGTCTAGATAAATGGTGATCACACTCATTCCAACTAAAAGACATTGAAAGGGCCACAACAGACCCTTTGCATAATGTTTAACCATTTCAGATCACATGTCATTCTCTTGAGAACTGGATTCTTTGTTTGGGCCTTCTCATGCACAACTGTTAAACAAAGAAATAGAACTCAAGGGAATGATGTGGTCTGTTAACGGAAAGCATCATCAAGCCCATAAGTATCTACTCTGTCCACTGAACAGGCAAAGTAATATGTTGATGATTTCGTTATGATGGGAACCACGAACACTGGGATACCCAATAGTCTAATCCAGGGAGTATAGAAAAGATTAAACTGTCAGTTTAGTTACATGAAAGATACTTAATTTACCTGATGTGAGACAAATGTTGCCACCTCTGATGCTTCTAGTTTAGCCATGGCTGCTTCCTGGTTCACAGAAGAAAACAATTAATCTTGCATAAAATGTTTCAACTTGCAATAATCATAACAGGGTTCAAATGACGCATATTGAAATGCCCAAAGTGTAAGTGCAGCCAAAGTATTTTATTTTATGATTTCCCCCCCATTCATTTCATTGTTCAGCGCACATTTTTTTGTTATCATTGGCTTTGTTCGTTTCATTTTTTTCCTTTGTTTAGTTTTCCCCGGGCTGATGTTTTTTGTACTTAATGCAAATTTATCTCAGGTTATAAATTAACTTTCGATTCAATTAGTCATTGCGAAGAAACTGTTGTGAAGAAACCGTTGTGAAGTTAATATTGCGGATAAATCCTTAGTATTGTGTTGGATTTTGCGAGAAGTTGTTGTATTTTCTTAACTCTCTTAGAGCCGGGACAGTTGGTAAGCAACATATAAATTTAATATATCTATTTTCTCTTTTTGTTTTTGCCTTTTTGAATTACTGTTAACTTGTGTTTTCTCTGTTAAGTCACGTTTAGGTTTAATAAACATAATCAGTATGGAAATGTCTCCACGCTTGCTCTATGCTCTAAGCTGAAGTTACACAAAGAGTAAACATATCCCGCAGCAGGCCCATCACTAGGTCCTTGAAAGCAGAGATCTTACTAATCTCGGTTGTGCCATTTCTTGAAAAACTAAAATAGCATTAAATTCCTATAAAGGAGAGGAGGTGAAGAGATTGGTTCGAACCATCAAACCACCACTAGCGACGGGCCTGCTTGACATGCATATAGCAATACTCATCATTATATACCTTAGTGAAGTTCTTTCCCGCATCTTTCAAGGCAGCAGCTTTCCATGTTAATAACCTTGCACTCTCTATTCTCGTTGCCATGTCAGCAAGCTTTATCTTCAAGATCAAAAACAATTATCAGGAAATACTGCAAGCTGTAGGTAGCTTGCCCTCAGGCTTAGCAAGCTAAAAGCTAGCAAGGAGGCAAAGAAAGTGTGGGAGGGACACTGGTAGTGGTAGTACATAATGTAGATGGTCTATTGCAACAAAATCTTTTAATACCTGAATTGATTGTAGTTGACTGATCTTCTGGTTGAAAGACTCCCTTTTCTCAGCATATCCTATGGCACAGTCGAAAGCTGCCTATAGGTTTGTTCAAAGCAAAAAGTAAGATTTCTGCTCAGGTCAAACGTCAAACTTCATGTGAGCCAAACCTAATTATTGGTTATAATATTACATTACCTGTGCAATTCCAAGAGCTTGTCCTGCTATCCCTATACGACCAGCATCTAATGTTTCCTTCAAACCATAACAAGTTTTTTATTAATCTTTTTATATAAGAGAAAATGACAAATTGAAGGGATATTTCATGGTGTATCAATTTCTTTTGTCCATACCCTGAAATAGCCTAGAGCTGGGCCAAAGCTAACTCACAGATAAAACCCTAAAACAGCCAATAAGCTAATAAAAGTCAGGGTACTGCTAACTCTCAGACTTAATTGGAAGTTAAAGTGTTAGGTGCAGAGGAAATTAAAACTTGAGAACCAAGGTAAAAAGCATTGAATCACAAAGACCTAAACAACTCTACTCACATGTGATGATAAATCTAGACTGTCACTCGTGTTTCCCTGCATGTATACATACCATGGCAATCTTGAACCCTCTGCCTGGCTCTCCTAGTAAGTTTTCTTTAGGAATTTTACAGTCTTCAAATATTAAATAACAAGTAGAAGAACCTCTTATGCCAAGTTTGTCTTCTTTCTTTCCCAACGACAGACCTTCACAAGGCTTAGGAATGACAAAAGCACTAATACCCTGGAAATAAAATGATGTCAACATTAATATCTAAAAACTGTATACCCAAAAAACATTATTTTATCTACTCGTTCTATGTACCAGTATATAAAAACAGGAACACTAGAAAATATGGGACTGCAAGTACCAGAAGAAAAGGTGTAAGTTAAAAAAGGTTACATTATTATTTATTTACTTCTCTTACTGTACTCAATCCAGCAGTTTACCTTGTGTTTTAGTGATCTGTCTGTTGTGGCGAAAACCTACAACTCAAACAAATCAAGTGTGTGACGTTAGAAATCTTGTTTTAATTTTAAAACTTGTGCAATTCAGTTGCCTCCAAATACCTGGAGGTTATGTTGGGGGACATCTACATTTACATATTAATATTTATTTTTTTCCGGTCTGGTATCCTAAAAAATCGTGCGTTCTGATTGGCTGTTTGAGCGGGCAGTATTTTGTAAGTATCTGCCTGCGCGTGTGGTCCTGTATCCTTTGCCGCTAAACGACAACACAAAACGATTACCAAAACAAGTAAAAAAAAACGGGAAAAAAATAAATAAGTTACTTACCGTCCTATAGTCGGTCCGGATAGGGAAAAACTGTGCCCTCGGTCTTGAACAAGGAACTCGGCCTAACGGCCTCGGTCCGTATATTCAAGACCTCGGGCACAGTTTTTCCCTATCCGGACCTCCTGGCCAGTAAATAACATATATAAATTGCCTTACAACAGCTGCTTCTGCTTCATAGCCATTGGTTATCCATGCTTTAGTACCATTAAGGATGTAATGATCACCATCCAGTACGGCTGTGGTCTTGGCAGCACCTGCATCACTGCCATTATCTAAACAGAATCCAGTAGATCTCAGTAATAAGTCTTTACATATAGAAGATTAGAGAGGGTCCACAATAGGGGTTCTCAGTTCCCGCTTTTCCACTCATTTTTGTTTGAAATCCCGCCATCCAGCCTGTTTTAATGTTCAATGGCCATTTCGTGCTCATTGATCTCCTCTCCGTATTCCTCTTCTTCTTAAGTGTTAATAGATATGTTTGGCAGGCATTTTTATGTAAATCAGATTACATCAACCAGGTCACAAGGTGAAGTTAAATTCTGTATCCTGTTGCAAATCCTCGCAATTTCCCGAATCCTGACACCTAAAAATCAAAAATTCCTGCTCCCGCCACTGATTCCGAATCCCACATCCTGCTTGGATTTCAGCTGAAATCCCTAATCCCGCCTTTGAAAAAAGGCAAATCCTACATCTCGCCAAACCTATTGTGGACCCTCATTAGACAGACTCCCCTAACGAGACTCACTTTAATACTAGTTTAAATCTTTAAATATTATCAACGAAATAATTTCATCGAGGTAATACCTGGTTCACTGAGACCAAAACATCCAACACGGTCACCATTGACAAAGGGTTTGATCCACTTTTCTTTCTGCTCCTCTGTTGCATTTTTTAGCAGTGGGCCAAGGTATAATGACTATGATGAAAAATAAGCCAGGTTAACTCTCTGACTAAAGAATTTTTATTGGATTGACAATGCAAGTTAAGAAGATTGCCCCTCTCCCTGGAACTTTGTATATTCCCAAAAATGTAGATACAAAATATCAACATAAGCTTTAAACCTTCAAAACAAAGATACAACCTCTGTGTCGATCTGAAGTCAGGGCACAGTTAACTCACAGTCCTGATAAGGTTTAGCTGAACGAGAAGGAATTAGCTCAGAGAACCTGAAAAACAAGGAAGAGACCTAACAAGCTCTGATCAAGCCTGAGATCCCAACATCCTTGATTTCTCAAAAACTCGTCCTGAAACACTTGAATCTGAGGCTCTGCTCAGAATATCTATTGTTGAAAACATTATGGCTGCAATATGAGACAGGTCCATATGATTGATATACTGAGGGCGTAATATATCTTACATTATTAACACTCATGATGACGCCTGCTGTTGCACAACCTCTACTGATTTCCTCCATTGCTATTGCATAAGCCAGAGAATCCATTCCTGTACCACCAAGGGATTCTGGAACTTCAACAGCCAAGAGACCTAGTTCACCAAGCATTTTGACCTGTAACAAAGATTACAATAGACAGTTGGTACAGTACGTTGGCTGGGCATTTGCCTGTTGGAAAGGAGGTTCTGGGTTCAAGCCTGCGACCGGACCAACACTCAGGATCTTAAAACATCTGGGTAGAAAATGTTAACTTTGTACTAACATTTCTGTGAATAAATGTACTTTTGCAGTACCTCAGAGAATCTCATAAAATGTAAAAATAGTGGTCTTGTTAAGATATGTTGGATACAGACAAACAAGGCTTTTTAACTTTACTTTACAACTTTTCTCTGGGATTTTTCTTGTAGTTCTTCATTGAAAAACCTTTTTTTCCACAAGGTCTGCAATCTTCTTTAGCTTATGCATAGTTAATAGAGGCTTAATTAACTATGGCTTATGTAATAGAATAATGTACTGTAAGCCCCTAAAATTCACCCAGACATGATATAATCGTGCTTGACTAACATTCCGCAAACAAAATTGCATTAACAAAAATCCCATTTCATAGAGAGAAAGAGAGAGAACAAACAGACCTGTTCTCGTGGATATTTATGCTCCTTGTCCACCATTCCTGCTATCGGTTTTAGTTCATTATCCGCGAAATCCGCGCACGTTTTACGCAACATTTCATGGGTTTCTGGTAGACCTGCTAATATAGACATGTTCTTCCCACATCGAACTTTAGAAGTACAAAGATTTAACTTCGGGTGTCCTTTCAAAAAGGGTGAAAATTGCCGGCCAAATCTCACAATAAAACCGGCCGACATTTTGAACTTCGTGCGACTTTTTTAGACTTTGGACCTGCTGGGGACCAGGCAAAGAGTAACCACAGGAGGACCAATGCTTTTCTTTTGTCTATCATGCGGATTTGCACTTTATTTTGAGCCTCATTTTTAAAGAAAAAGCTGCTTTTATGGTACGAAAACTAATTTTATTCATTCTACAATATATTTCTGTTACTATATCTTGATATTTTTACTGGATTTTATTTTTAGACAAGACGTAACTTGGACCTTTGCAACCTCTGAACATTTACAACATGGCTGCTCGAGTAGTAACCACACTTTGCCGCCAATGTCTTTCACTGTCCCCAAGAGTTTTAGCCAGAAGAACGATTACAAGGTTGCCTCTTAGTCAGCAAAGGCCAATCCTAGGATATGTAAGGCTAATTGGGGGTTGTACTAAAGAGTGCTGTGTGGAAAATCCGCCGAGATGTTGGAAGTGTGATGCAGAAATATTATCGTGTGGGCATTCGAAGTTTTTCTGTCGTGAATGTGAAGTTATCCAAGCCCCAGAAAAAGACGCCACTTATTTTGACTTATTTGGCAGGTTCGTGATAAATAGTATTTTTGATCCATTTGGTCAAGAAGTTGTATTTGTGAATGTGCTACTCCTATTGTAAGATGTTAGTGAAGATAATGTTGATGATAACGATGATGTAGTGATGATGACGATGATTATAGTGATGATGACGATGATGATAGTGGTTGGTGTTAATGGCTGATATGGTGATTGTGATGATAATGATGGTGAAGATGACAGATGATAGTGATGATAGCAATGATCTTGCTTATAGTGATGATGATAATGCCTGATGTAGTGTTCATGATGATGACGATGAATGATGACAGGGATGGTGATGGTACCATTGATAATCCAGATAGATTTTTTTTTTCTTACACAGCCCAGAGACATTTGATATTAATACAACACAGCTAAGTGATGTTTACAGACAGCTGCAATTTAAACTGCATCCAGACAGATTCAGCAAGTGTACAAAAGTGAGATACTGCTCTTGTATTCGTTTACCTACCCTTAGAAAAGTCCTAACGATGCTTCTAAATTATGGAATATTGAGGGCAGCATGTGTTCTTATAGTACTGTCTATGGAATGTCACTGAAATGCCTTGATTGACGTCCACCAAAACATTCGCAATTATGATCCATGTGTACTATATTCTATCATTGAGAAACGCAATAACCTACAATTACCTAAATTATTTTATGAGCTGTAATGATATATGAAACTCATATTACAATATTTTGTGGTTACAGGAGGAACAAAGTCTGTCAGCCATTCAGTCATCGCTAGTAAACAAAGCATACAACACACTTCTAAATCCTCTAAAGAGAGGGGTTTATCTGGTAAGGATTGAAAGAAAAAATGAATGAATAGTATAGCGAGAATGCCAGATACACGTTTTGGGGTGAGGGGGCAGGGGCATGGTGAGATTTTGGTCATAAGGGAGCGAGGGAGGGAAGAGGGGCAAATTTACCATTTTCAAACGAATACACATGCATATATGTTTCATGTTTAGATTTTCCCACCATATCAACAGCAATCATGCATGTCAATTGATAGAATTTGGGGCCAAGATACTAGGAGCAAAATAATAACTTGTAGTCATATCCAAAGAAAAACTATCAAATAAATAAGAAATTTTATTAGACTTATTACAAAAAATAAGAAGGTTTAAGAGATTTAAAAACCTTTATTAGGGACAATGACCCTCCCCCCAAGTCATTATGCCCCTACATGAAAGTTGCTGGCAAATCTACAGGTACCAATGATGCTGCCCCTGATGTTTTTCCTTGGAATGATGTAATTTTGAATTTGATTATATCTTATGTTTGTTAAATAAGTATTTTTCTTTACATAGTTAAGAATCCATGGCATATTCGTAGAAGAAGAAGATTCGCTATCAAGCCATGAGTTTTTGATGGAGATCATGGAAATCAATGAACGGCTTGAGAGTGCATCCAAATTACAAGCTATTCAAGATATTGAAACAGAAATCAAATGTGAGCTCCTTTCTCCTTTTTCTTTAGAGTGGGATTATCTTAGCTTGCGTGCATCTGAACCCAAACTTGTTGGTTAGGTTTTTCTGTGAATCAGTGACATTTCTTGTTCTAGACCCCAGCAATGTCCTAGATATATGCACTAAGTTGAGATTGGTTAATCCCTACACACTTCTTACATGCTCTTTCATTGGCTGGTTAGCATTACTTGAACCAGGTAGCCTAATTCAAATTCAATGAGTGGGAAAATAAGAATGTTTGGATGCACATATCTATTATTTAAAATACATACCACATATTTCAACTCACCACAGAGCTTATCAATGATTTGCTAATATTTTTTGCAGTGTGTATTAAGAAGAGCACGGATAAAGCTGCACATGCATTTAATGAAGGTAAATACACCCATTCATGATGATCATTGATTGTCATCACTGTTGATCTGCAGACCATTTATAATACTATTATTATGGACTTTTTGAAGTCTTTGTGGATTCTGCATTTTAAAGCACCATCTTTTTTGAACAAAAAATCCAAATCAAAAATAATTCCCTTGTATGATTGATTTTTTGGAGTTGAAGCTAAAATAGTGTGCTAGAAGAACCATGCTAGATAATAAAAGCAAGTGGGAAAGTCAATCAAATACAGTACATTATCATATGACCTGTATGGCCCTGCTCGCATGCTCTAAAAAAACATTTGGAAAAAGTCATACGGTTTTCTGTGAGTGAGCCAGAAAAACCAGCTCTGCCCTCCACAGTGTAGGCAGACTGTATTTATCAATATTATTTTAGCAGCATTTTTCAGTCTTTTTTACAACATATGTCCAGTACATAATTATTTTTTTCTTATCCCTTTGATTTCCTACATACTTCCCTTATGGTGTCGACTTTCATCTAAATTGGACTTCCTGTTTATTCTTCAATAACTGATCTATTTTATATCTGTGTTCCAGGGAACTACGTTGCAGCCAAAGATGCCCTCATAAAGCTGAGATACTACACTAATATAGAAAAACAGACTAAAGATAGAAAGATGTCGATGGAACTTTCAGGAGAACACTAAGAGTCTTTTTAAACATTTTGTAAATATTCCTTACCTGGTTTACTGTAGAATAATTTATAGGGTGGATAAGGTATTTTATAGTTCAAACTGCTATATCCCATAAACAGCAATAGAGTGAAGTCACTAAACCTGTAGACTAACCCATAGATCCTTAGACACATTAGTCAAATCCAACTAGTCGTCTATTATCAATGCTGCATTTTGATTTGATGAGCTACCAGCACTAAGGCTATAACGGTCATAGCCTACTAGTAGCGCAAAGTGCCAAAAAATGATTAATCTTTAATTCAAGACTTCTTTGCATCTAAATATTTGACCTATTTGGATTTGACTAAAACAATCAGTCCTCTTACCATCATGGCCTATGAGTCAATAGCCCTTATAGCCCATTCACTCTTGAGGACTAATTGGTAATAGGCCATTTGCATTATGGCGTCATTTACTACCATTACAGACTCCATTGCACACTGTCTTTTGTTCTGTTAATTAGCACCAATTGTCTAACTATTCCCATGAGGAACTACAAATTTGAATGAGAAAGAAAATTCACAAAGCATTTTGGTAGTGGTAGTAAAATGACGCCATAATGCAAATGGCCTATTGGTAGGCCCTAATTCTATTGCTCTCTTTTGTGTCTATTTAACTTTTACACGTTGACTGACAATTCTTAGTTTACGCGTTAAATGCCTTCACTCTAAGCTAGCACTATTTTGTACAATTTAGTGCAGATTCGATTTAGTACTGTTTCACCGTGAATGCACTCTAATATTTTAGTAAAACATTCCCATCATTTTTTATTGAGGTTTTATCGTTTGGCAATAAATAAACTTGAACTCTTAATATCTCTAGCTTAATACAAGTTTAAATAAGCCAAAATATTCACAATGAAATAAATCATCAAATAATGCAGATCTTTTCAGAGCATTTTCATTTGCATCCACATCAATCTTCACACAAGTACATTTTTACAAAATAGTCCAGAATAAGTTGATTTAGTACGCTTATCTTTCAGTATTCTTCCTTTTTTCCAGATAAGATAGTTAAAAAAGACCAGTTTGCATTTGCTGAGTTATGCTAAGTTGTCTGACTCTTTGGATGTTATCCGTTCCTCTTCTGCAAAGACTCCCCAGTTTACCAAACTCATCTTCGGTTTCGCTTCTTAGCTTATGGATCAGCTGCAAGAGAAATCTTCCATTTTATTGATTTCTGAAACAAACTCTGGGCGGATCTAAGTCAGGGCATGACTAACTCACACATCGAACCCTGAAACAACCTCTGGGCTGATCTAAGTCAGGGCATCATATAAATGTTTCCAGATCAAGAAGTTTCTCCTGACCCCAATTGATGCGCGCTTCCGCAATTATGATTTCTCTTGTCCTTTCAAATTGATTTTTTAATCGATTTCACCAGGACCATACTTCCAGACATCGAGTGCCGAACCGTCGTATGGCAGCGCGAAGCATTTACGGATACGCCAGAGGTTTCGTCCCTGACACCGCTATCCGGAGAATTGTATACAGACTGATCAGGAAGCTCGGCAGAATCCTAGGGGAAAAGTTAGTGGGCCCCCTATGACCAGCATACTCGAAAATTTAATTGTGATGCTGATGGCTTTGAATGCATACTCACTATCTTCCATGTGGGATGCATTTTGATACTAGATTTTACCGCAGTTTTCTCAAAAGGTCGTTTTTTGTCACGCGGTTTTTAGCGCAGTCGCATTTCTCCTTCGTTCGACAAACTGATTCGACTAAATGAATAGAAGTGTGGTCAGGGGAAAAGAGGTAATAAGAAATACCACGATCTTCGAGTGAAATTTTTTTAAATGTTTTGACTTACCCCTAGGAACTCCTCGAAGTCGATAGCTCCTGATCCATCCACGTCTATTTGCTGAAAGTATTCCTCCCTTGTTTTTTCATCAGAATTGTCTCCTAAATCGTCGAGTACCTGCATGCTACGAAACGAATAAATCCGCTAAGATATCATACACAAGCAGATGCCGACTGGACTTGCGCCCTCTCCGATGATGAGCAGCGCGGACGGAAACACCGCCCAGATAACTGTCTGATTTAATGGATAGATTCTTACATTTTTGCACACATAATGATATAATTCATAATGATATAACCAAATCTAATACAACCAACGCGAAATGTATATTTCTATTTTTGGAAATTTAAATTTTCAACCCTGACCCTAATCTCGTACACAGAGCTTTTATGTTTTACTGCGCATGCTCGACGAAATTTCGTTGAGCATGCGCAGTAAATTAAAGGCTGGGTACGAGCTCGAAATTAACCTGACTCTATAAAGAGTTTGAATACGGGGACTACCTAGTCCCTCGTAGAGTGAGAGCAGCTAGCAAGAATCTAAAGGTACTTACAGTTCACTAAAATCAATAATCCCATCCTGGTTGATGTCAAAAGTTTGGAATTGAAGTCTCAAATCTAATATGTCTGACATGTCAAAATTGGGATACTCTTCGGCCAACGTTTGGAAGTCTTTTTCGCCCATTTCTGAAAACCAATATGAATGATTTGAAAAATAATTTTGAGGAGAAAGATTATGTGGACATCAATTCTCAGATTATTTAGAGCTATTTCATTTTATTCTATTTTATTTTTGAGCCTAGACGAAAAGGCTTTGAAACCTCGTGGTAAAAATAATTAGCCTAGAGGCAGTAAAACTGATGTCGAATAGGAACAAAAAAAAAATGAAGAGCGGCTTATGCAATGGAACTTTAGGTTCAACAGAAATAAAGAAATCGTTGTAAATGACTGTGAAAAGCTTTGGGGTACCTTGCCGAACTGTGATGTTTTCTAGAATTTCGATTGAATGATTGATTTTTCCTCGCGCATTGATTAGTCTGGTGTACGTATGCCTTGCTGAGTGACGACTTCACTTGTTTACGAAACTAATAAGAGCCTTGACTTACCTTGGAATTTTCTTTTATTCAAAGCCATTTTCTTTCTTTCTTCGATTAGTTTGCTCCAATATTGAGCTTGAATTTTCTTAAATTCTGTGTCATCGAGTTCGCGGATATTCTTTCTTCGGTGACCTGTAGGTCATAATATCATGAGTTGTTCCATCATAAGTTTGAAAGGCAGAACAAAACCATTTCAAGAACTAACAGAGTATGCTCGAATACGAAGCGCGTACTATTTTCCCACCATTTTCCAAAATATACGCCTCTTTCACAGGATTGATATTTTCCCAGGAAATTCTGCGGGAGCGTTTTCGAACTCACGTGGACGCTGACACGTCCTATCTATCTATATCTTTCCCATATAGTATCGTTAATTTTTGTGCTTTATTGAAGAAATCAAGAATAAAAGAAGTGGTATTCAGACTACCGGAATCCACACATACCTGTGGCATTGAAGAGATATATTGGATTAAACAATATAGGACTTGTCTTTATTGGATAACTTGGGGCACATCCCATGACGCATTGTCGCAGAAATTACTTTTCTACCATCTCTATTACTTCCCGCAGATTAAAAATTTACTCGAAGTAAAAATTTCTATAGCGACGAATGAACAGGCGCGCGCCCAAAATTAGATAATGTATGCACATTGAAATATGACGTCATTAATCAATAATTAAAGCTTTTAAGTTGTGAAGGGAAGCGAGAAAGGTTCTAAACGATTTTTGACTCTACCTGAAACAATTTAAAATTTTGGGCAACAAATCCGATCATGAAGCCAAAGTACAGAATTTACAGGACTTGCACGAGCACTTTCGTAAATTTGCGAAAAATTATCAAAGTATCGATACTTTGTCTGAAACAAACAACTGATAAACAATTTCTTTATTTTTAATTACCCCGAAATAATAAAGGTAGAAACTTTAACAAACGTCAAAACAATAATATAAACAAAGCTAGTAAAAACAAATAAGAATATTTGAGCGTCTGCGGGTAGAGCTATATTATACTCTAAACAAGCATAAAAATCAAATGTTAGTTAGTGAAGCTATTAGGCTTATAGCAGACGTCGTTTGACAACATATGACTGCATTTTCAATTTATGTTTTTTTGCACAAGTTGTATGGTCATGATCTTTTAATCTGATAATTTGATGCCACGTTCTAACATGTTGGACACGTCAGTTATATTAGGATCACTGTATATCCAACGAGTGTTTTCAGTCATCTGATATGGAACCTTACGAACAATATTTCCATTGTAGACCACGTGTCATTCCATTGAGAATATGATTCTTCGTTTGAGTCACTACCATTTTGCATAAATCCTCAAAGACACTCACCAGTGACTAAGAAAATAATACTCAAAGGAATGACACGTGGTCTGAAATGGTAAATTGATTCGGTCTACATGTGGATATTTGAACGATAGCTGTCGCTCAAATGCGGGTCAATACTAAATCGCATTTTTTTCCAGATCGTTAATGGTTTGTTTAGATGGTGGATGGCCTCGCTGTAGCTTCTCGATAATCGTTAGATTTGCCTGGATGTTGGTGACTGCATCGTCATATGCTACATCAATCTGAAATTGAATAAATTGCATTGAAAAACGAACCCTTTTATCTAACTCACACTAACTAACACCACCAACCACCACTAGACACCACACCACCACTAGACACCACCACCACCACTAGACACCACCCACCATTCACTAGACACCACCACTACAACTAGGCCACCCCCACCAACCACTAGACACCACCACCACCACTAGACACCCACCCAACTCTACACTAGAACCCCACCACCAACCACTAGACCCACCACCACCACTAGGACACCACCACCACCACTAGACACCACCACTATCACTTAGACACCACCACCAACACTAGACACCACACACCACCACCACCACCACTAGACACCACCACTATCACTAGACACCACCACCAACACTAGACACCACCACCACCACCACCCCAACACAAACAACAACAACAACACCATTCCCCACCCCATAAACAACAATTCCAATGTATGCAGTACCTGAAAATTGTTGTCACCATGTGTTCCCATCTCGTCTGGTCGGATTCTCTTTGGTTCCAACTGAAATAATGTCATAACATCATTACATGCGTGAATCAGTATGCACAATAGCCATGCCAGTAAAAAATATCTTGGGACCCATAAGAAATGTTGGGATCCATAAAAAAATGTTGGGATCCATAAGAAATCTTGGGAACCAAAACATTTGGGTAAAGACCCAAATAAAAAGGAAACCATAGCTTAATCCCTGAATTCATTAATTCCTTTAGACCACAAGAGAACGACTAAGTTACAAAACTACCTGCTTGCGACTTGAGCGCGAGGACAACTTGGATGCCTCAGGCTTAAGCTGTAAAGATGGCGCGCCATTTGAACGATCCTCCTCAATATAGTCCTCGTGTTTGGGAACTAAATCTGCTGACTTGAGATAAGAAAGAAACCTCTCACTTGACTCGTATGCTGATTGGTCATTACTTTCGCCTTTCTGCTTCATTGGCTCAGTGTCGGTGAGCCCTGGAAGGGTATTTCTTTGAGGCCGTGACGTCGTGTCTTGATAGTAAGATGGCATCACCAGCGTTGATCGCATTTATTATTTCATCCATTTCCCATTGTCGTGATACACAAAGTACATTATGTGTTTTTATTGATTTGAATTGTTCATTCATTTTTGGGTTGTTGTCTTGTACTTGCTGAACAGCTTTCAATGACAACGAGGGCTTGGAATCACTATCTCTTAATGAAGCGTCCTCTTCGGATACCTTTGTCAGGGGGGTCACTCTACCACGTCGTACAGGGGGATACAACAGAGGCATGTTACCCCCTGTGTAGCTTATTGTCGGCACACTATTACTGCAACTTTTTCCATCAGCTCCATTGAGATGCATACCAGACGCGGCCACAACCTGCTTGGTGCCATAGTCTGTGTTGTTTACTGACACTGTAGGACGAATTTGTAAAGGTCTTGACTCACTGCCCTGTGGTCGGAGTTCTCTTTGAATCCCGTTTAGAGAAGAGGAAACTCCATTACCAACTCTGGCTGACAGAGTATTAGGGTCAGGAGGGGTAAACACGTAGGGAGGAGTGTAGCGAAGGCAGTGGTTGGTGTACATGAACGACAACTTGCCATCGATAGCAATATCCTTCATCAGCCGTCCAAGGGTGTTTTTCCCAGTCGCTTGTGGAGTATACCACACGCCAGTCTCCTTATAATGACGATTTGGAGTTTGAAAAAACCCTTCTATACACTCAGGGTTTCTCTTCTGGATGAAGAGTTTGAGGGCAGTCACTGGACATAGTGGGTTACCAGGAATTCCGTAAATCTTTTTCTTAGGTCTGGATAACTTCTTGTCAGCCGCAATACTGTCTCGTTTCGGATCATAGTAAACATATAGAAGGCTCGAATTCTCATCTCGATCAAAATACAGCATACTAGGTTTCAACAGATGCAAAGCAAGCCGTGATGTTATCCCAAAGTTAATCCCGAGTATCATGAATACATATCTGTGGAGTGCTTTAGGACTGGTAATACCGATAACTCCCTTGTCAAAGAGTTGTCGAATGTCGTCACAAGTCAACGCTCTTGCATTATCTTTGCTCTCTCTGCTGCCAGTGGCATCCTCTCCAAGCTGAATCAGTTCTTTTTGGCGATCTGAAATGACCTTGTTTGCGTCTTTGAACTGCTTATCTCGTGTGATGCTGATAGAGCGGTTGATTGATTGGCTGTTCAGGTGCTGGTTGATAGCAAAACGGAAGATTTTTAGTGAGCTTGGTTTCCATTGATGGCCGTCTTTTCGTTTACCATCCCTATAGAATTTCTTTAGCCATGAGCTCAACTCCTCTGCACTGCAGTACTCGAAGTCTGTCGGCAGTCCCTCTGATTTTAACCAATCTAAAAATCACAGTGAAACATATAAAGCTTAAAAGTAAATATATCTTATTAATTGGACATCTTAGGGTGCAGTACGGGTGAATATTTTTTTCGAGTTCAGGGCGAGGCAAAATCGCGTAGAAAGACGAGAAAACGTATCTACTCATACTGTACTCTAAAATGTCTAATTAGTGTAAAACTCTATACTTATATGTGATTGTAATTGGTCTACATTGGCGGCTCTTTACCAATTAAACTTATAGAAGAACTGTGACACCTTTTATTTTCAAATCACTGTCCCTTAGTTCTGAATATTCAAAATATTCGGTCTTTCCCAACTTGAAATCGTGGCTGACCACTAGCTACTAAAGCGCCACATTGTAAGCAAAACCCTTTTAATATATTCACAGTTATACCAAGATAAACTTTTTTCTTGTTCATACCCATATTGTTCAATGGGAAATGTTATAATATTCAATGCATATTCAAATTACAGTATATGAGAGTGATTTAGTAGTTCGGTTTGAGACGGATTGACGATGTATATCTATTCTGATATGCCTGTAAGTATATATAAACCCGCCAAAATTGTTTGCGTCGTTTGCACTGGAAGAGCGCGCATTTGCAAATATGCAGTGTTTTCATTTATTGGCAATATAATAAATATATATATTTCGGTTGGTCTTTCTAAGTTTAAAAACACCGCTTTCCACTACTGAAATAAAAAACGGTATGAATTGCTCATAAATCAATATTTTAGCCAGTGAAACTACGAAAAAAATATTAGTCAGCAACTTTTGCTTGTGCGTTTGCAAACGACAGTTTCATTCACGGAGCAGAATAAGTAAGCTTTTATTCTGCTGTACCAGTTCAAAATGCTTCTTAAATGGTCTTAGTGTCAGTAGTTATTTAAAATACGTTAAACAACCACCCGCTAACAGTCGGTTACGATATTATAACCTGCAATTAAAACGAAAACTATTGGTGGTTTAACGTATCGTAACTAGTGGTAAAAGACATTTTGCTTATAAACAAATGCAAATTTTCATCTATATCAGACAAAAAAAACCGGTTTTTACGAAATATTTCCACCATATTCAATATCCCAAACGAAATTATACTAACTTTCTTTGAAGTCATCGTTGATAATGTAATTTAAAACGATTTCAACTGGGCAATCAGTGATATATGTGAATAGGGACCTGTTAAGGTAGCATTTAAAGAAAAGTACTGAGTTAACCTCATTAATTATTTTGTGAATGATCAAACTATTGAGTTAAAAATGTTATTCATGTATACTCTTTTTCTTGTAATAAGCAAAAAGAATCGTTTCGCTATAAATAATCAGAATAGCTGGTCGTATTAAAAAATTTAGGATTGAATATCAAAATATACATTTAAGATAGTCGCTTCTTAAATGTAATTTTTACTTGAAGTATATATGTGTTGGTGTAGAGTATGGCACACCAAATCAAATGCTAGCGTGTGGGAAAAACCAAAAAGAGCCAACTCCTTGAGAAACCTAAAACAAAATTTATCGGTCTATATGAAGTTAATAGAATTATTTTTATGATCATATCACTACTGTGTATTATCATTACTGATATCAGCTGGCTGTTCGTTAACGGACCAGCGTTACTGTTTAAATAATATAAACTAACGTATGACGATAATGGTGGTTAATAATCTGACGACAGCCAGTCAAAAAGAGGTGTTTTGAAATCCATAATTACAAAAGTAAACTAACCAAATGTAGTTAAGAAAACGCTAATGTTATATAAGATATAAACTAGATTTTTGCTTGAATAAGAGGTCCATACCTTTGAAGACACGGACATGGGATTGATAGGTTTTTAGTGTCTTGGCGTTAGCAGTACTCGGCTCCGTCGAGTTTGGTCTTGACGAAGTTCCTTGCGGACTTTCCTCACAATCACTCATTTTCTCTACCTCATCAATAGCCATATCCTGTAAGACGTCCTCAGACTTATCCAGCATTTCCATTGCCGTACTGTTCAGTCTTGGGATTTTTTCATTCAGCGTCAAAGACTTGACCGCATTTTGATCTCTCTCTCTATACAATAAGACCTCTCGATCCACCTGAGGATCTCTGGACTCAAAACCGTCAGGACTTATTCTTGAGATGCCAGAAGGAAGAAATACGACTGAAATTTGACTCGACATCACTTAAGCAGTGATTTTCACAATATCACGTCCTTTGTGATCAAAAAAGAATATTTATCTTATTTTGTAACGTGGTTGGACTTATACTGTGCACTTTTAATCACTGAAATTTTTTTTTTTTTTCAAAAAAACGTGATTAGTCACCAGGTTCTCTCGATCTCCAAAACCTTGACTTGGTAACCAGGCAATTCGAATTCAAAATGGTGGACAATTTAATGTTTTGGTTTGTAATTCTTTCATTCACGGCTTCATGTCCGTTTATAATTGCTTTAATTTATTACCAGTACTGGAGAAATGAGGATAAGAAGGAGTTCAATGGAAAAAATGTGCTTATTTTGACTGCGCATCCAGATGACGAGTGCATGTTTTTTGCCCCCAGTATTTTGCAGCTTGCACGTTGTGCACAAGTTTATTTGTTATGCATTTCTACAGGTAAATAGGAAAAATTAAAAAAGCGAAGAATATATTTGAAGATGTCTGGGAAAATGAATTATTTCCAGCAGTTCCTTAGGGATACGTTAAAGTAAAAACACTAAGGGCGTGCAACACGTTGCAATATTCATCACTTATTAGACAATAAAAAACAATAGAATTAGCATAATTTGGCAATATTTAGTACTATTTAGGTTGCAAGGTTTTAGTATTTGTAATGTAATTTGCCCCTACCACCCACACTTCTACCCAGCCAGGACCACACCCTATGCTTTATAAAAAGCAAGGTGTGAAAGACAAACTCTATGTATAAGCCAGAAGGGTGTAACATTATGATGTGCTCACCCATTTTCCTCCTCTTAGATATAAGGAAATGCATGTATAATTTGGAAAGGGTGGAGAGGGATATTTTGTCGAGGCTAGTGGGAGGTAACCTCTATGGGAAATCTTACCTAATCCCTATGAGTATATATCAAGTATAAGTATTTATCTATATGGCCTAAAGGAAAGATAAAACTTTCAAAATTGATTTAATACAACCTCTCAACTGATCAAAGTCAGGGCAGGGATATTACTGGTTTTTCGCTGCCACCAGTCAAAAGACACAGAGTTTGCATGTTTATGAAAATTGCAGCAACTCACATATCAAATTGTAATTAAGTATCTTAGGTTTTGCAGATGGACAACCAGGAATTAAACCTACCATACTCACCTGTGATGATGGGTCCATGATTTGAATCAGAGACCCAATAGGTTAAAGCTCAGTGCACAAACTCTTCACCACTATTGATTCCCCAAATTCAAAAGCCAGCCATGACAGTTTATTAGCCAATGACTTGATGTTACCATTGGCGAGTTGGTTGAAGTCTTGATTCAATTATTATCCCAGGAAATTATTATAATCTTGGTGAAATAAGGAAAAAAGAGCTTCTGGCCAGCTGTGCTATTCTTGGAATACCTAAAAGCAACATAACAATACTGGACAATAAGTAAGTATATTTAAGGGTAAGGACAATAGGAATGACAAGGGAGGGGTAAGGAATTCTTGGTTTGTAGACCTTCAATCCCCTACCCAAATCTCTTGCAATTTCCCTTGGTAACCGTTTAATTTATTTAAACATAATTATTTACATTTTATATTCTTATTTTAACATATTTTTTCTTTTATATTTCGATCATATTTTTTATTACGTCTTCAGTGTACAGTTAGCTTAGTTTTTCAAATATTAAATATCTTCATCAAATTACTTGTAAATAATATTCATACTACATTGTATTAATAATATAACAATATTGTATGACCACATCAGCCCTATGGGTTGCCTTTCTTATAACCTACATAAAAAAATAAAATGATGAAAATGATGATGATTATACTCAGAAAACTAGCTATCAATCATTGCATCAAATTTCCAGAGGTCTTAGTTAGCAAGGTGCTATTCAATTTTAGAGAATTACAAGATGGAGGGTCATGGGATACTCACCTAGTCAGGAAAGAAATAAAATCTCACTGCAGAAATCATAATATTGAGACAGTAAGTATTTCTTTTTATTGGTTGACCCTTTGAAAATAAATGAATGCAAATAAATGCTTGTTTTTGGCTTTGAAACTTGTAATGAAGGTTTTCTTTTCACACTTCAGGTTATAACCTTTGATGATTATGGTGTATCTGGTCATCCAAACCACATAGCACTTTACAATGCTGTTAATATATCAGATGACAATACAGACATGTACAGTGACCCCAAGACCATCCCAGTCCTTGTGCTTGAAAGCGTTTTCATTTTTAGGAAGTATATTTTATTTTTTGACTTGGCAAATAGCATATCTGCGAGGTATGTGTAGACACTAAAGACAAGTGTCTTATTTTGGATTAAGGGTTGATGATTAAAAGTAGAGTGCAAACCATATATCATTGAAACAGATATAACTAAATAGTACAAAATAGCACCAATGAAGCATTTGAAAACGGAAGAAATAGATGTGTATAGTGCTATTTAGTTTTTGTCCTATTGCAGGGATATATGGTTTGCAGCCTATTTTATTTTATTTTTATTTATTTTATTTTATTTCTGAAAAAAAGTATTTTTTGTGATTGGTTGACTTTTTTCCCAGGTATGTCTTCTTATCTTCAGTAAAAGATTTCAAATTAGCTCAGGTATGTAGTTTTGTTTTTGTACAGTAACAGTAGTTCAAGTATATATCTATAGCCCATCCACAATATTTTATTTATTATCATTATTACTTATTACTATATTAGTAAAAAGAGATTTAAAGTCAAAGGTAGTGGGTATAACCACTACAGTGATATTCCTGTTAAACATTAAACATTAATAAAGTTAACATTAAACATTAATTAAGTGAGTTGAGAGCTGCACAGTCCTCGAATTTTCTTCCTCTATAAAATAGATCTCTATTCAGCGGCCACCTCTTGTTAAGCGGACACCAGACAAAACTCTGAAGGTGTCCACTTAATAGAGGAAAAACTGTATTTGGAATCAGCAAAGCAAAACTAAAGTGCCAGCTACTACATATTAAACAATATTTGACCAATCAATAGCTATAATTGACTGTGAATTTATTGAAATATTTCAGTACTTTTATCACCATTTAATTATATTTTTATCATTATTTTCTTTAAACAGAAAGCCATGGCTGCCCATGAAAGTCAGTTTGTGTGGTTTCGTCAACTTTACATCAAATTCTCTCGATACATGACTATCAACACGTTAGACATACATAGAAATTTAACATATGACTTAAAAGAATAAACTATGTTGAAAGCTCATATACCAGCAATTAAGATTCCATAGGTTTTGTTTTGAGAAATCAATTCTCTCTTTATGTGAAAGCATTTACAGTAATAATTGTTTCAGATCTATAACATTGCTTAAGACTCGTAGCTGTTGCTCTAGATGCTGACCAAGCAAAGACCAATAAATATTTCCCCAAATTTGCTCCAGTGGAAATATAGGAAACAATTTCTCCAAGTCAAAGTTGGATGAATACTCCAAATTATAGAACTAGTAAATTGTAAGGATACCAAACCAAGAGAATAAAAATATTGACCACAAATCTTAACTGTGAAATCTTTAATGGCCAAAGGTGTCACCACTTCATCATCTTGTTAGCTTTCTTGAAATGTCTCTTTTTGCCCAGACGTTTTAATAACTGTTTCTTATCTACTTTTTTACTGCTTTTAGTATTATTTTGTTGTGTAGTTTTATCTTGGTCCATTTCAATGTCACCTGAAAAGTTTACAAAATGGTAATAAAATTAGCAAACAATAGCCACTATGCATATGTATAATGCAAACCTTTAAACCATTTGAGGGAAGCACAAGTGGTGTGCTCTACGCTTAGCCTCTCACCTATTTGAGCCAGGTTTGAGTATTCGTAGTACTGCAGTGGCAGTAAAAAAAGATTTATTATTATTAGAGTGCAAACAATATAACTGTGAAACTTTAGTAATACTAAATAGCACAATTTCATGCAAATTCCATTGTTTTCTATTGTTTAATACGCACTATTTTGTACCATACATACTAATACACCTATCAATGTAAGTCACATGGGGGAGGGGGGTATTCAGGCAAGGGGTGGGGATTTGACAGCAATTATGTCCCCCTGGGTCGAGAATGTGATCACAACCTTGTCCCGTAGGTTGGCAATATTTGATATTTGAAAGTGCTCTGGATTCCTGTGGTAACATTCTAGGATAGGTCACTAAGCAAAACTTCATGGTATTTGAGCTGTTTTTCTTCACAGTGCAAATAATTTTGAGGAGCTCAAAGGAAAAAAGGTGATATATCTTGTTTTTTCTTAATACTTCTTTTACGCTCCATTGCAAATATTGCTTCCTGGGTAGGAATTTTTGAACAATTTGATTGAAAACTTCTTACCCACCCTGGGGCATTTGAATTTTGTGAAGAGCTTTTTTTCCATCCCTTGCCCGATAGCCCCCCCTCCCTCACGGGACTCACATTGATAGGTGCATAATAGTATAAACATTTCTTCCTATAAATCCTTATTGCAAACTAGGCGCAATATTGTGCACAAATAATTGAATCCTCTCTTTTATAAAAACATCTTAAAGCAGTCTTCTTTATGTATACACAGTAAATACTCAGAACACTCACTTGTTTTTTCTGTTGGTTCGACTTCCACGTGCTCAACAACGTTTTGATGATCTCTTTTATCGTCTTGCAAATCCTTCTCTTCAAGCGCAACAGACATAGCTTCGCCTTTTACTGCTTCATTGACTCCTAGAGTTTCAAGTAGCCTCTGTGTTTCTTTAACCTTGAACTTTTCTCTCCTTTCTCGGCGCATTTTTCGCTTTCTTTTTGATCGAAGACTTTTCGCCATCTTGAAATTTTACAACTGAGTGAGCATACCACAGGGAGCCCAATTTAGATAAAAGCGCTAAACGTAAGTAAAATACTTTAAATTAAGATATACTGGAGATTTAAAATATTGCGTTTACTAGTGAGTCTTAAAAATTGCTAAACAATATGAACCAACAAAAGGGTATTTTTGCCAGGGATTTTTTTTTCGTCCAATTTTTAAATAAAAAATTGGGCTCCCTGTGACATTACACAGGAAGCCCAGGAAGGTAATTTACCTTCAAGATGGCGGCTGGAGCAAGAACCGCAAAGCGTGTTTTAAATACTATTATAGATGCGCAGTATTTGGCTGATAATATTTTATTCATCAATAGTGAGTATAAGGGGTTTGATAGTTTATTTCTAGAGATTAGATCAGAAATGACTTTTTTTGTTTTACAGGAGACATAGTGGCATTAAACAAACCTTATGGGATAGCTGTGCATGGTGAGTTATCACTCCTGATGTTGCTGTTATTCCCTTGAGTATCATTTCTTTGTTTTTGAAATTATTGTTTTACATGAGATTCCTAAGAGCAATGGGATTTTATTGTACTGCCTTCTAACCACAGGCAGCCCAACCTGAATTATGGGTGTGGGCACATTATATTGCTTGAATGCTGTCTATTTTGCAGATGGTCCAGGGATACCTAAAAGTATTTCCAACTTTCTTGATGAATTTGCAACTATAAAAGATCTGGGCTGTAAACCTGAGCTTTCTCACCGACTTGACAAGTGAGTCATTTTTCATCTTTAATGGTTGCTTCATAAAAAAATACACTCAACCTTGTTATTAAAATATTTCCAGGGACTGCACAGGAGTTCTGCTTCTAACTAGGTGAGAATATATTCAGTCATTTGCCTTCCCTCTTCCACTTTCCTTTTCAAATTAATCTTTATCTGTTTACTTGTGTTTTCAGTCCTACTTGTTCTCTTTCATTTCCATTTAACACATTGACATTTCATTATCATTTCAATTTCCTCCCTTCCATTCTTCAATCTATTTCTTTTTCATTCCCATTCTGTACGAAACTGCTCATTTACCCGTTATTGTTCTCCAGAAATAGCCAAGCAGCTAAAAGAGTAGCTGAAATGTTTCGCAGCAAAAAAGTTATTAAAAAATACTGGGCAATCACAGTTGGGGTGCCCAAGTATGAAGAAGGCAAGATTAGTATACCTGTTGGATATGGTAAAGTTGGTCCCTGGAGTCGTATAGTGCTGAGAAGGGATCTCGTTGGAAAATCCTTGCATGTATGTTCTTCATGAATATTATCACACTGTACCACTATATTTTTATTGTTGTGCTGATCAAGGCATAGCCTCCTATGTGGACATTTTAGTGTCTGTCACTCATTGTTTCCCTTACTGCCAATCAAATGAATCCTGAGTAAAGAAATATAGGAGCCTTATTCAAATAATTCATTTGACAGTAGGCTACTGCCAATTAACTAATCGATACTAAATTTCCTTCTTCAGGAGATCAATCAAGCAGGATTCAATGATGCCATAACTAAATTCAAAGTCCTAGACACAAACCAGAAGACTTGTTCATTGTTGGAAATTGAACCAGTTACTGGTCATAAACAGCAGATAAGGGTACACATGGCAGATGGTTTAAGATGTCCTATTCTTGGAGATCACAAGTTTTCCTGTGAGCAGCCACAACCTCAGGTTGGTACACAGGTATTTAATATAAACCAAGGTAACCAAAACTGTTATAAGGTACACATGGCAGATAGCAAGACTCTCACCACCCAGTGAGCTTAGTTGGTTAGAGTGTTGCACTGTTATGCAGGAGGTGGTGGTTCATTACTTGGCCAGACCAACACTCAGGGTTCAAAAATAAATGAGAAGGTGCTTCCTGTGTAATTACATCTGCAAATGGTTAAACCTTCAAGTCTTCTCAGATAATAACTTTAAACTATAGGCCGTCTCCAAACCCTTCCTTATCTGCAGTAAAATGGGGAATATAAAAGAACCTGTTGAATTATTCAAGTGTAAGAGAAGGGTATTGTTTCCTGGTTCAAAAGCAATCTGGAGGCAGAACACTAATGTTATAACAATTCACTCATGATTGTAAGCTGCACAGTTGTTAATAGTGCCTTAATATGCAGCCCATAAAGTCCTCCACTGGTCATTTAATGTAAAGCGTATCAAGACAACTGTGAAGTGTACTGTAAACACAAATTTTAGTTATGGCACTGACTGTTAGGGCATTGCAAAACTATAAAACATTAGCCTTTGGCTAAATATACTCATCAATAATAATATTACCCAGCTTGAGATAAAACATTTTTATTTAGAGTAATTTTCTTACTGTCACTAATAAATTCTTTGACATTATATTGTCCTAGGTTCTACCATTACGGGTTCTCCAGCTTCTTCAAATCCGAGGTGTAAGAAGCACTAACGATAAAGAAAAGGGAGGCATAATAAGACCATGGCAACGAGGAATGATACCTCTGCACCTACACGCCAGAGAGCTTACTCTACCTGGGCTCAATTTAGGAAAGGACCTGGTAATAACAGCTCCTGCTCCACAGTTCTTTGAAGACAATTTAAACAAACTTAAATTGCATCCAAGAAGAAGTTCCATGTCACAGACAAGGGAAGAAGCAGAATACTACAGGTTACGGAGATTAGGAAAGTCTACAAAAAAGTTTATAGGTTTTTAAAGCTACTTAAAATATTGTTAAGAAAATTTGTTCGTCACAAATAAAAGGACTAACATGATTGGATGCTTTTGTTTGCCTACTGTTAACAGTTAATTACCTAATTATCATGTTTTCATGTTCTCCTGACATTATTTGAATGGAAGATGATTTTAATAAGCAGCAATTGCTTTTCTGAAGTACAAAAATAACCTATAAATCAACATAATCAAAATCTTCAGGGATCCCAAACACCTTATCTATTTCTTTTTCTTCAATACTGAACTTTGACTTGCACCAATGTTTGACAGAGAATATGTTATCTGTCCATCTTGAGACAGCTTCTTTTGCCATGTTGGTTTCATTCTTTAGCCCCTCAAGAACTTCTGGGTCACACTCTTTGTATCTCTGTAGGTCTTGTTCCATTTCTCGGCATTCCTTTTCCTTTTTAGCCAATGTCTGAAGCAATTTGTCTCTTTCATCCTTGAAGTATGAAGTAAACAAATTAACATGTAACCTTGGGCATAGTATTTTCCCATATCAGACCACATGTCATTCCCTAGAGTATCATTTCTTTGTTTAACCAAGACATTCTCTGTTAACAAAAGCTTACTGTGTCTTTCCTCTCCATGCTGGCTTGTTTTATTTTCTTCTCTGCGCTTGTAACTTTTTGTTCATAATCAGCAATAGCTGCAGTAAGATCTTCAATTTTTCGTTTTCTCTGTTGAAAGAAACAAGAGTTAGGCCACTTCAGGATTTTTAATCCATGCAGCAAATTTATATAAAAAAGGCAAAGAACATTAATATAAATAGACCAGAAAACATACTGTATGCATGGCTTTGCTTGGATAAGACCAAAAGTAAACTGATGTTCCAATTTTCTCTGTGTCCACGAGATTGTCATCAACCAAGCTCTGAAGCACTTCTTTCACGGACATTGAGGCTGATGATTGACAACATTAAAAGACTTATTCTTCTGCCAAAGCTTTAAATCAATCGAAGTGTTATTGTTCTAACTGCTGGAAAATTCCCATTGCAAGTAAGGAAATGTTTTGAGTCTATTTTCTTTTTTCTTTCATCCCAAGGATTTTCCATTGTCTATTTCTTTAGTAACACTAACCACCTACCCCCCCCCCCCCCCCCCCAGTGGCAGATCCAGGGTTAGTTCCATATATAGGTTCCAGGGAACCCAACTTCGTGTGAGAATTATGTTCTTTATGCTCAGTAGCATGAAATTAGAACCCTCTTTGTAAAACCAATTGCACCAGATTTTTCTGTGGCGGCAATTTTGGAACCCCTTTTTTAAAATCTTGTCTCTGCCACTGCCTGCCTCAACCTAAACACATAACAGATTTTCAATATACTTATTCCTTTTTCTTTTGGGGCTATTTTTTCTAGTTCCTTGAGTTGGAAAAAGTCTTTCTGTTAAGAATTTAAAAAAAGCAATTAACGTTTTTATAGATCATAACATATTTTGAGAGGCACATCGGGAAGATTGAGTTTGGCTAAGAAGATTATTTACATATTTCCCATATAACTCTTGTTTTCTATTTTCTTATGTATAACTAAACAGCAGGCCACCCACCTTTAAATTATCAGTCTGGTAACGGTGTACCCTGTCCAATAAAGTTGTTATTATCATTCTAATCTACATCCATATTTATTAAGTCCATCAAAGAGGGGTCCCATCACAGATAGAATATAAAAAATAAATCTATATACATAATAGATAATAAATAATTATATATTAAAAATATTAAATTGTACCCTACCATTCAACAAACTCACCTTCTCGAAAAACAGCTGTTGTAGTCTCTGTCTTTTTTCCTCGAAACTCAAGCCTCTCTTTTTCGACTGAAGCGTTTAGAAAGTCGAAAAAATGTCTTATAATGGGGATTTAAAAGAATGGTATTGCAAAAATTATTAAAGGTTAAATGAATCCTCACCATTTTCTAGTCCGTTTTCTTATGTAAAGAAGCAAAAAAAAAGGATTAAGAAGTAATTTTTTCCAAGATTTGTTTTTGTGGTTTGTATTTTGAAAAAGTTGGCGCGAAACTAGGCAGCCTGGCAATGACGTAGTTTAAATGCAGGGGAGAGTATCAGACACAGGGAGCCCATGATTACCCCTTTTTAATAAGACTGTAAAACCTCAGAATTATATTTACTTAAAAATTATAGTGTAAGGGGTGAATATAGCTACCAGTCAAAATCACACAGTCAGAAAATCGGTAAGAAAACTTTCTTTTGACATCCGTGTGATTGAAAACAAATATTGGGCTTCCTGTGGGTTTTCAGATATTGAATCTTCGTTCAGGGTCTTCTTCTGAGGTGGTCTTCGCCGAACCTGTAATGAACCAAATTAATGCATTTTAACCGATAATTTCAAAGTATTTTAAGCCAGTTTTTAATGTAATTCTAGGGTTCTAAAAATTCGTTTTTAACAACATGTTGAATGGTTTTATATTCAACTTCAAAACAGTGCTGCTAGTTATTGTTTTGATTTCTTTGCGAGAGACACTCCGTTTGATTCCCAAGGATGATTTGATCGAAACTAAAAAGTTCAGTTCTTCTCGTTGGCGATCTAGAGGGATTCTTCAACAGGTTAATGACACAGAATACTTGACATCCAAGCCGGAATCTTCTGCTACCGAGGTAAATTCTGGTTTCAGCTTATTCTTGTTTGTTTGTTTAATTTCCTGCTCCTTTGTCACTTTAAGTCCCGTAGGGGGTAGGGGGAGGGGAATTGGAATTTATGAGTATGAAAATCATTAAAAAAAGAATTGCTTGAGGGAGAGGAAACAGTTGACAAACAAATAGTAACAAAATTATCAAAATTATTATATTTAAGTCAAATGTTATTGTATCACTAATTCAAAAAATCAGTCTAATATTACAAGAACAGGCTGAACAAAATATATTTGCAACATATTTCCACATAATATAAATATAGACATTAGACATAGTCATTATATTCGTATAGTCCATATATGGGAGTACCCCCCCCCCTCTCACCCGGGAATGCTCTGGCAGAAGATAGGGATACGTCATGTTGTGCCAGGTCAGGAGGGATGAGTCTCATTTAATGTCCATTCAACAGCATTTGTTTGTCATTATCATGAGCCATTAACAATGAAAGACTCTTCTCGCAGTGAATATGCATGCATCCAAGCACCCACAAGGGAATAATTAGCCACAAAGTGAAACCCTGAGGGGGAGGGGGTACTCCCATATATGGACTATACGGGGATGACCCGCTGAACAGGGTATGGTTTTTCAAGCTGCTTGTCATAAACGGGGAATGCAATTTCACTCAAGTTCCAAGTTCTTCCTGCGTTTCCTGTCATATTCAGGGTTTCTACTTACGTATTGACCAAAACTGGTTATTTATTATGGTCATAAATATACGATACGCAAGATGACATGATAATTGAAACAAGAACTCAGTGCAATTAATTACATCTTTTGTCATAAACTCAGGGTACCCCTTTCAGAATCTCAGTGGAACACCCCTAACCAAATTCTGATGGAGAACCCCCTGAAACAACCATTCTTGTTACAGTTGTTATTGTCATCCTTATTATTTTATTTGTGTAAACAAGTGATAAATATACCTTTCTGTTTAAGTTTGATGTAAGCATGGCCCATGCCCTGGCACAATATTAATAAGAGCTGGTTAGGAAGATGCTTTGATTGTGATCTTTTGCAGTGCATTCATGTGATTTCCACGTACAACAGCTCATTGATATGCCACTATATCAAAACAACACCAGACTGTCAACTAGATGATGGGTTTATTCAGTATCTTTACCTCCCATACTGTATATTGCCTCGTAACTTTGCATTTTTTATTCTGGTAAGTTGAATTAGTGACTGGTCATAAAGTAAGGGGGTAGGGGGTAGGTTAAAGGTTAATACTGGATTTGAAAAACCTCTTTTTCTGCTGGCCCAATTTAATATGAGGTGGAAAATAATATAATGACCCCCTATAAGTTTCTATGCAGTAAATAAAAAAATGACCCACCTGTAATATACGACTTTATAGACAGCCCACCCCTTTTAAGAAGTTTAAAACTGTGTGACCCACCCCCTGTTTTTACCCTCCCCTCCCCCTTTACTTTATGACCAGATTTATATGAAAAGTCCTTGTGATGCTTTTTTTATCATATCATGTACTCCAGCTGAGAGGTGATTTTTGTTTTAGCCAGTCACAGTGTGTTTAGCTGTTTTGCCTCTGGCCCTTTTCCCCAGACTATCGTAACCCAACTTTTGCATATTTTTCTGTTTAAATTTAAATATATTGCCTACAAAAGCAGAAATATATAATATATAAAAAATTGAAACAATTTCACTTTACCACCATGTTTGCTTCATTCTTTTGAGCTTATTATGGCCTGTCATTTTATCCAATAATGCTTTGAGCACTGTGTTCACGGCTCAGCTGGATATAGGCCTAGTATTCTAGGAGTAGATCTCCTATACATGTATAATGTATGTGTGTTGCTAAGAGGTTCTTGGGGATTAATAAAATTAATTTTTCACAATTTTTTCTTTCATTTTCCATTTTTTTAATAGGCCATTTGGTTAATATATTTATTTATTGTTCTTGGCGTCACTGCAGATGATTAGTAAGTATATCAATAATGTAATTGAAAATTTAAGATATATTATCAGTATCTGAGAATTAAGAGAATGGTTTTAAATGATATGCTTTATATTTCATTCATTCATTCAGTCAGTCATTTAGTTTCTCCGTCTGTTATATATTCATTCAGTTGGTCAGTAAGTTGGTCAGTCAGTCGTCAGTCAGTCGTCAGTCAGTCAGTCATGATCAGTTAGTCACTCTATGGCATCCATCTACCCAGCAATCTATCCTTCCATCCATTCTTCCATCCATTTATCTTTCAGTTAGCCAGTCAGTCAGTTAGTCAGTCAGGTTGTCAGTTAACCAATCAATCAATAGATTAAGCAAACCAGCAATAAGGCAAGCAAATTTAAATAATAATTATTTAATAAAATAAATTATTTATTATGCAACGCAAGTGTTATACCACAGTTGCATAAAGTACTATTACCATCATTGTTCCCATATCCTTCTTCTGCCACAGGAAATTAGCATAGCTAGGGAGACAGCAGAGATCCCAGGAGTAAACTATAATTGAGCAAGAGGCTCTGAAATTATCTCCATTGTTTGAATATGGAAAGTGTTTGTTTCTAACATCAAATGAATAATGTTTTCTCCTTCCTTTTCTTCTATTTCAGTTTCTGTCCATCGCTTGCTGTTATCGCTAAAACTTTGAAGATGAGCCAAAATGTGGCTGTATCCTTTTGAATAACATCTTTAACCCATGCATATTGATACACTAGACATTTTACGAACAAAAGAACTAAAATACTAACAACTACAATAGCAATGACTTACGAAAGAGTGGGGGTGCTTGATATTGAGCTGCAGAGCTAGGTGATGTCAGGAACAGATATTTTTATTAATAGATGACCTTCACAGTTTCATAAGACCCTCAGCTTTAGGGTTGGTCAAGCCAAGACTTGAATCCATGACTTTGCACTACAGAACTATGCTCAACTATGCTTTACTCCTAAAAAATAAAAATAAAAATATATTAGTGAGGTTATCTATACTAGTATGCAGTTGTTGACTTAACTGATATCAAGGGTGTTACGTTCTTGGCTTATGGTAACGGAGCTCCAGACATTTTTAGTGCGATTGCTGCCTTTACCCACTCAGATATAGATAATAGTGCTGCAGAACTTGGAATACAGGCACTCCTTGGTTAGTAATTCCTTTAAATTCAAATATTGTACTTTGTATATTTTTAGGCTATCTCATAAGAGCTTCGATAGATAACTCGTTATCACAAATCAGCAGTGCAAGTGCAGGGGTGGGTGGTGCAGCTCTGCAGGGGGTCAGACTGAAAGCAATCGTGAATGCACATCTGGCAGCCTCTATATTCTCCTTCAATGGAAAGACTTGTAAATACCACAATCCTTTTTGAGTTTTTTTTTGAGTTTTTTTAAAAATATTTGAACTCTTTTGAGATTTGAAAGATAATTGTGTTAATTGGCTAGGGAACTATGAAAAGGGATCTGATAGCAGAGTTTTCAAAACCCTTAAACAACTGACCTGGCTGATCAAAATCAGGGCATGGTTACCCAGCAGGGCATGCCTAATTCACAGATTAATCCTGAATGTTGTGGCTTTTTTACCAGGTGCTGGCGTATTTGTGACAACTGTTGTGGTGGGCTGTATTTCTCTGTGTACTCCAAATGGTTTTGCGGTCACAAATCGGCCATTCACCAGGGATATTTTGTTCTACATTGCTGCTGTTGGATGGATGGTGATTGCGTTACATAACCAACAACTCAGCTTGCTTGAATCTATAGGTAAAATGTAAAATAATGCCACTAAAACACAAAAACAACCATCAATCAATAACTGATTTATCAGTGTATTTACCCCGTATTTCACACCGGCTCAGCTAGTAGAGCATCAGTAGTACAATTCGGAAGGTTGTGGGTTCAAATCCCAGCGAGGTCGGAAATTAATTTTTCCGAATTTAATTCCAAGGGCTGTTTCTCAAGCACTACAACTTACCTATATTTCTATATCTTCATTAGTGCAACGCGGTCCACATACTCTCATCACTGTCAGATTTATCAGACAACTTACTATGTCACAAGCTATGATAGTGTTATAATTAGTATACAATTAACTTTCCTTATGGTTTTTTTGATATACCCCCAATACTTTTCTTTTCCAGGTTTGATTATTCTGTACGTCGTTTACGTGATAGTGGTGATAGTGGGGCGCTACCTGTACCAGTACTGGAAGAAAAAGAAAAGACCAGGTATTAATTCCAGCTGTAATTGTTTAGGGTTGAGTCTTTGTGGATTTTTGTGACTGTGAAAAACCATAAAGCATATAATATTGATCATAGTCTCCTTTATGGGCAACTCTATTTGGAATTCTTTATTTTTGATTGGGATTCCTATGGATATGATTATTGTCTGGTCATTTTCCTCACCCTCCCCTCCCCCCTCATTAGCTCAATAATGCTTTCAGATCCACAGGGTGTCCAAATTTTAAAAAAACAATTATCTTCAGAGGAGGATATACCACTGCTATTATTACTACTTGTTGAACTTTTCTGCCGTTCTTTATTTGTAATTATATATTTATCATTATTTTATTATCATTAATTTTAAAATACTGCTGCATTTAATTAAAAAACAATCATTGTTTCTACAGAGAGAGCCAATAATGCCAATGAGAATGCTGAAGCAGTTAGAGTTATTTCATCTGTATTGGGAACCTCTAATTCTTCAATACGAGACTCCTATCAACAAGGTCTGATCTGTCTTCTAGCATCCATCCATCCACCCACCCACTTACCCACCCATCCATCCATCCATCCATCCATCCATCCACTCACCCACCCACTCATACATCCACCCACCCATCCACCCACCCAGCCATCCACTCACCCACCCACCCACCCATCAATCCATCCATCCTATCCATCCCTCCATTCCTCTTCCATCCATCCACGCCCATCCATTCATCCATCCAATCATCCATCCATTCATCTCCACCCATCCAATCAGTAATCTATATATATATATATATATATCCATCCATGCATCTATATATATCCATCCATGCACCCACCTATCTATCCATCTGAATTACAAAAGATAAGTACAGTTATATTATATAACATTCATTGGTTACGAAACATATAACCTCTCCACTCTATTGTACTCTCTTCTGAATGTCCTACCAATAGGTATTTGACTCTTATTTGTTTCCAGATGAGAAAACACCATTAATAAGACCAATACACACTCTTCACCACAGCTTGCCGCCAGGAAGAAAGCTATTACATGGCATACTACCCTTTACTTGCTCTGACTGGCAGCAGAGTGGCATTTTTGGCAAAATATTCATGGTGTTTAAGGCAAGTAAATAGAATGGTTTACATATAACATAAACCTGTGGATTACATGTGGTTAAATGTAATTTAGGCTAAGTTAGACTCGAGGTCAATGACATCTCGCAGTAGCATTGTCCCGACGCATACTGCTATCTCCGCTAACGCTAGCTTAATGCCAACCACGTGAACCTTTATTCGCCATCGCTATCTATCGCTGGCACTCGCTATACAACACTAGTTTAATTTCCCGCCCACCATCCCTACCATTGGTACAGGTAAGTAGAGGTAAGTATTCCATTGACTGGTCGCGGTCAATGTGACAGGTGTTCGGTGGGTGGTAACCATGGTTACCGCTAATTTGTGCCTGGCTCCGCCCATCCCACCAAATATGCACCTAACGCCAAGGTCATCATTAACGATGAGTTTAAACATATTTAACACTACTTCGACTAGTTCTTTTGTTCTTTTATTGCATTTATCAGAATATTACACTTTAGATTAAAAAAACTCATTAACAATTCATGAATGAAACACAATAGAAATCATGACCATGAAGTTGATTTTATATCTGATATAGATTCGTCCTAATTTGCATAAACTTTAACTTGGATTTTCTCTATCAAACTTGGTTCATTTAGTAAAGAATTCAGTACAATATGAGAACATACATATTCAGTTTTTTTAAGCTGTTCAATAAACTTGCAGATCATGTTTTATCAGGTCTAAAAACAGGAGGCATGAGTCCTACATGTTCAATAAACAGTACTTGGTAATGATTGGTGATGATCGTGATGATGAATCATTATTGCTTTTATTTTGTTCATTTATAATTTCAGGCACCAGTGGTATTTCTATTAAACATAACAGTGCCTACTATAGATTACTCTGAACCAGACCACAAATGGAACAAATGGCTTAATGTCATCCATTGCATAACAGGACCAGTATTTGTTGTCATGGCAATAAAAGGTAACATTTTAATATATACCATAAAATGAAGTATATTGGTCTGTTACAAGTTGTAGATTATTTTTCAAGCAATCTGATTGTTGGATAAATTTTTACCAGTTGTTGTGATTGGTTAAACACTGCAGCCAAATATTTTCTGCCCTGGGTACTGGAGGCCCATGAGGGGTTGGGGATGGCCCCTCACAGGACTTTGGCACCTGTAATGACTGCCAAGTACCCTAAATAGTGGAGGGGGGATAAAACTAAAAGTTAAAGGAAGGTTGTGATGAAATTTAGTGGATATTGGCAAAAGGTGACCCCTGACCCCCTGCCATCTCCATCGCCCCACCCCCTGTCATCTCTATTGCCCCACCCTCTGTTGTCTCCTTTGCCCTGCCCCAACGTTACCACATCCTGGTCAATTTAAATCTCATTTGCTACCCTATTGACTAAAGCAACATAATTTATAAAAATGCACTCATAGCATTAAGAATTACATTTAATTTTCCTTGTGCAGTCGGTACAAAGACATTGGCCAGTCATTTTCCAGTATGGGCATTAACATTATCCATAGCAGTCTTGCTTGCACTTGCTGTTGCTATACTGACGTCAAATGACCAACCACCAAGGTTTCATTGGGTGAGTTAATAATAGATGTTGAGGGTACGATTGTCACTGCCACGGGTTTCTTTACATCCTCAATAGTTCTTTTACCTTCCTCCAATATTGGTTAGTAATGATGAAGTGTGGGGACTATATGGGACTGTCATTTTATGTGACCATGCGAGCCACTTCTCTAACTATTTGTAGATTTTATGAGTGTTGCTCTGGCTAATTGAATAGAATAGAATCCACGACTCCCTGCACAACAATCTGATACAAACCAAGTTAACAGGATGTCAGGTGTTAGTGTCTGCTTTGTTTAAATTCTAATTCAAACTGGTAAGAGCTGTGCTCCGGGGTCATACGTGGACTGCATAGCAGCTGCCAGAGGCACCATCACATGCTTTCAGTTCAACTCTGTTGAGCTGTGCCATTGTTGTATGTTTTTCTTGGTGGTGATTAATTAGCATTATCACAGAGTTTTATGGCAAGGTTTTGGGCTTCCTATATCTTGTTAATGACGGGACCATCACAGGGGAGTGGGGCATGGTTGTTTATTTCATCAATAATTCCTGCTATATTTTGCTATTTAGGTATTTGCATACTTGGCTTTTATCGTAGCTGTTATCTGGATTTATGTCAGTGCCAATGAAATTGTTAATTTACTCCAGGTATGTCAATTTAATGATGGACTGATTGACAGACGTAATAAATAAACAGAGGGACAAAAGAGTACTGGATTAATTGACCTAATTCACTAGCTATGATGTCACTGCTTGTTTATGTGGGGGATAGAATTGCCAAATCCAATAGAAAATTCAACAAAATTTGCTCCTAGCAAAACAGATTAATCTAAAATGGCATGGTTTTCAGATATAATGTGTGTTAATATGTACTAAAAAATATTCTGAGCATTTGCTGGCTATTCTACTTCTCTTCGTGAATTGGTACAGGTCTTAGAACAATTTTCGGTGAATTTGCGTTGAATTGACCCCCTCAACCATGATCCTTTGCGTTTAAACAATAGATTGTTTTGATGTGACGGCATAGTGAAATAGGGCAATTCATTATTCTTCTAATATTTCACTGCAGACCTTTGGTGTAGTTTTCCACTTGAGTGATGCTATTCTTGGATTAACATTTCTGGCTTGGGGTAACAGCATTGGAGGTGAGAATTGCAAGGAGTGACAAATAGTTTTTCTCATGTTGTTGAATATACAGACCAAGCCCATTTTGGTTATAGCCTGTGTAATTTGATTACCAAAGTATTGACTGGATGACACAGGCTAATTTTGATGCCCAGAAAATTCTCCCATCAGCAAGTACTGCCTAGTAAGCATAAAATATTCAAAACAACAATCTAAATGTATGGAGACCTATAATGAATTCTAAAAATTCTGATTCTAAGAGTTCTTTCTTCGTTTTAGATCTGGTTTCCAATACAGCAATGGCTAGACAAGGATATCCAAATATGGCAGCGTCTGCATGCTTTGGGGGGCCAATGCTTAGTATCCTTAACTCTCAGCTTCAATATTTGCTTTCATTATTTGATGAATACCACGGTGTTAATTTTATGACAAAAGACTCATCTACATATGCTTAGCCTTCTTTAAGAGCAAATCATTTGCAAAAGTGTTATGTACAGCATGTGTAAGTTAGCTACTACTAGTATGTGAATAATTCTGTAATCTTCCAAAACAGTGGTATGTATTGAATGCCAAAAATGATCAAATTCTGATCAAAAATGATGGGTGAGGTATGCACATGTGAAAGGATCTCATTCTGTACTTAAACTCTGACACATTTTAATGGGTAACCGGTTGTTTCGCTACCACACACTTTCGCTACCACCCAGAGTCCTTTTGCTACCATTGGAAAATACTAAAACAAAACTTTGATGAGACTTGTTAAAAAGAAACAGTCTCTTGAAAAACATTTGTATATAATTTTAATGTTTATCACATCTCTCTCCACCCTGGTTGGCGAGATGTCCTCTTCCTCTAACGAGAATTCCACCAGTCTTATATCATCAATAATCCTTAATATTTTATCAAGATCTCCTCTTGGGTATTGGACTCGCATGTACTATAGTCTCAGCTCAAAAGGGCCACAGTGTTGTGGTAAGTGATTTATATGGTGAGGAGATTATCATCTGTAAGAGAAGAGAAAATTTGCAATCCAAATTATCATAGTACAGCAATTTGTGGTGTCGTGCAAATATTTTCACCGCTCAGGAATTGACCACATAGTAAGAGTGATTGTAAGCGATATCCAAAACATGAAAATCTTCTCCATCACACCAGTCGACATCTAACACTGTGCTACATATCGTTTGTTTTAGCTCCCTCATCGCTACCACCAGTATATCACCTCATCAGGTTTTCTCATGTTAAGCCTGGCCTCCTCAGGTATCGTCATTCCTCTGATGGGATTCAGAATCACCAGATCGTATGGTATTTATCTTCTGGTCCTCTACTTGTCCTATCTAACATTCTCAATCATAGCAGAGGTCAAACACATTTGAACAGTTGGGAAGCATTCTACCAGCAACATGAATGAAACTAGAAAAATTCTTATTTGTAAATGTAAGGGCTACTTTAAGAAACGAAAAATTATGCACGTCAAAGATTAATTTGTAAAAATTCTTTAAAAACATTTTAAATGTTATTGCAATGAATACTTTCACATCCACAACTTCGTCTACCATGGTACAGAAACTATTCTAGTTCACAAAATTTTAAGTTTTCTGTAAATAGATAAAGGGATATCGAGATATACATGAAAACTAACAATAATTCTTATTTAAAATGGTATAATTCACCATAATTCTAAGAAAAAAACGAAAATCAAAAGACTGAAGTATCATGAAAGTTTGTAAAAAAATGTACTGGTATATGAAATTTGTAAGGTTTTGGAGGTAAATGATTAGAATTTAAATAATTTTTATTTTAAAATGTGTAAAAATAAATATTATTAATTGTTTTTAAAAAACCGGTAATATGTAATGTAATTCTTAAAGCTCAAACATTAGGTATAGTATGAAAAAAGAATATAGCATAAATAAAGCTATAATAGTAAGAAAAAGTGTGAAAAAGCTACAACTGACCTCTGCATTCAGTTCTATGTGGGCTGCCTAGCTCAGTGGTTGGGGCGTTGAAAAAAAGAGAAGAAAGCAATGCTCTGCATACTGCAGTGTTGCAAAGATAAGAGAGGGAAAGGATTGCTCACTGCATACTGCAGTGTTGCAAAGAAAAGAGAGGGGAAGGATTGCTCTGCATACTGCAGTGTTGCAAAGAAAAGAAAGGGGAATGAGTGCTCTGCATACTGAAGTGTCTACCTTGCAGCATCACAGATATGATTTCACATGTTACTACGTATCTCAAATTTTTTTTAAACTGTGCATTAATAAGAGACTGGTCTAAAAGAACAAGCACATTTTATTAGCTTTATCATTATTTTCTCCTCATAACATTAAAAGTGAAGGCCAAATTCATCTTGCAGTTGGTAGTAAGCTCCTTTGGACGAGGCAGCAACAGAAGTATGCACACTTCTGGTAACAGCAAATTCAGGTTGGGGAGGGGAGGGATGGAGGAAACACAATAAGAGACGTGGACAAATCAACAGATGGGCGGACCTCTTAACCATTGTTTGTGGTGTTTATGTTGCTGACGGTGGATATGAGCGAGGCTGGTGGGTCCCTGAAACACAGAAATAATACTAATATTAGAACAGAAATTGAAGGTTTGATAATTATAAATAGAAATGAATAAAAGAAAAATGGAATAACTGAGAAGTGGTGTATGTAAAGTAAGTGTTTTGGGTTGTACTTTTATTATTTTATCCAGTTTTGAATTTAGAAATGCTGATTTAGTCTGGTTAGGGGAATAATGGCAGTTACCATCTTGATATATAAATTATATGAACCATAGACTTATCTCCACGCATCTACTATATTGTGCTCAGTCAAAAATATGTTCTCTGTCAAGTACTCGTTAGGTTTAGGGATACAGCCTGGGTTAGATTTATAGAGATTATCACATGTTAAGAACTTGATATCGTTTTTATTCACGAGTTTTTCTATCATATCGCGAACGAGCGAGTCCTCGAGCGAGTGAGCGATATGATACGGAAAAACTCGTGAATAAAAACGATATCAAGTTCTTAACATGTAATAATTTGTTTATGACACATTTAGTTCTGAATAGAACAAACAATGTGATTGGTTCAAGTAAAATATATCGCAAGATTTGATTGGACAGTTTACCGTGAAGTGATATCGTATCACTTCACTGATATGGTTTTTATTCATGGTCTTTATTTCAGGGATATCAAGCTTAAATGTGTAATAAAGTGTTATATTATATTATTAGTTTATATTATTAAATTAATTATTAATGTTATTATACTCAACATGCTGCATCTATCAATTTTTGAAAATTGATATTAGTTTGTTATTTCCTACATCACTTTATTGCTAGAATAACATCCTCTGAAACCCAGGGGTATAATTCTGTGTCTCGTTTGTCCCTACCATCAAGACATGAGAGACAGAATTGTAACCCTGGGTTCTGTGAGGATGCCAGAAAAACAGAATGGTCTACAAATCTGGGGATTTTAATGTTTATACTAAATTTAACCCATAAATAGCGCAAGAGGGTGAGTAATTTTAAATCATAGTACAGACGAACTGTTTACTGCAGTATTAGAAAATAATCCAAAGCACAGGTGGACAGGTGGCATAGTGGTGAGAGCTATTGGGAGTGTCCATATGAAACCTCATCCAGGCAACCAGGGTTCGATTCCGAAGCTAAGTATTGTATGTGAGTAGAATTGTAATTATTGTTCTCTCCTGTGCTTTGAATTTTTTTGACAGTTTTCCTCCCAACACAAAAATCAACTTGTAAATTCTAATCGTAATCCAGTGTAAGAAAAGTCACTCTGTAGAACCATTAATGTTCCCATTTATTTATTGATCATTTATTAACGACATGATTGTATGAAACTCCTGCTGACCTACAGTCTATCCCAATAGCACATGCAGGATTGTACAATTATTGCAACAAAATTAATTTTTTTGGTAAATACTGAAAGTTTTTTCATAACATTCTAGCCTGAAAAAGCTTTCAAGCTAATAACTATGGCCAGTGATTCTTCTCCAATTTATCTAGAATGCGAGGCTAAGATGGAAATTCAGAAGAAATGACACAAATTCCATGGACAAAAGTCTGATTTCTTAAGTTGGTGTGATATCTAATGATTTTACCAACTAAATAAAATATAGATGCAGATCTTCGTCTTAGCTCTAGCATCCAAGATAATTTTGAGATGGGTCAATTGCCTATGAAATGTAAAAAAATGCCTGATTGAGATCCCTCAAAACTTACTTTATTCAATGACAATTCTGCATTTGCTATCTATAATGACCGGCTGTAAAAAGAAGCTATTTTATTAACTAGTAGGCACTCTCTCCATAACTAAGGGGGGTGGGGGGTCACACATTAACATACATACAATGCACTTGGATGATGGTGCAAACTAACTACTTAACTCATTAGAGTCATTCATGAATGTCTTGATGTGTGCTGGATGGATGGATAGATGGAAGGAAGAAAGGAAGTGCTAGATGGATGAATGGGTGGATGGATGGAAGGATAAATGGATGGATGGAGGGATGGGTGGATGGATGGATGGGTGGGTGGGCGGGTGGATGCATGGATGGATGGGTGGATGGATGGAAGGAAGGTTGGATAGATGGGTGATAGACGGATGGGTGCTGTATGGATGGATGGTTGGCTGGCTGGCTGGATGGATGGATGAATGGATGGGTAGTTTATTTATTCAACTTACACTGGAACTGCGGTTGTTTCCTAGATGCAGCAAATCCAGCTTGTCCTGACCCCAAAAAGAGAATATTCATTGGACTCAACTGGGATTAACTACTATTGCTCAGTAACTAACAAAGGGAAACTTCTAATTCAAATAGTGAAGAGAGACATTATCTGTTGCTAAAATACCCAATGTCAGATTTCATAAATGCTGTATCTTTATCCTCTCCCGCCCATAAAAACTACTTCTTGGAGGGGATGAAATTCATTTGATTTCTTGACTGTTACCAATACTGGGGGATCACAGGCCAAGCATGCGTCATGATTTCACTTCTATTTTCTTTTCTTTTCTTTCTTTCTTCCTACCGTTTATGTTTCCTTTCTTTCTAGTCTACTATCGTACATTGAGGCTGCAATAGAGTTGTTTTAGTATGATTCAGAAGCCTACGACATGACTTACAGTTACGGTACTGTACATACCACATTCCACTCCTAAGAAAACGACTCTATTTTTTACAACATGAAATACTGGCTCATGGTTTAAAATGCATCGGTTAAAAAGTGCAGTTACTAGCAATGTTATTCAAGACAAGCTAGATGACAAAATAAAATCCAGTGTTTCTTTACCCTGTGATGTTTTATTTGCAAAATAAGAACCACCAGACAAAGATCAATTACTTTTGACAATAGTGTTACCCTAAAGTCAATAATTAACATGGAAGAAATTGATATTAACTTAACCAGAAACGAAAAATGTAACTTTGAGTCTAAAACGTCTATTCACACATATCTGTTCCAGTAGTCATCACGACAAAGTAGGCATTGGTGGATGTCGATTTCAAAGGATGTCAAAAATAATTAGTTTATTTATAGGTTCGTTATTTTCAAGATAGTAACCCAGACAACCAGCCTGTCAATCATGGAAAAGCCACTTCCAGGTCCAAAACGAAAAGTAGCTCTAAGATTTCATGACTGGATTTTAATACCCAAAGTTCTAAAGTCTTAGGTGGAGATTACAGCCTGTACTTCCTTTACAACATTTTTCACTATATTTGTAATTAACAGCTGGACCCAGAAATTTGTCACTATGTAACAGCTCCATACAACACATGGAGTTTTGCCTTCTTTTGACAGATGCCAAAGGACAAGACATCTAGATTGTGTATGGCTAACTAAACTATGAAAGCGGGTGTCAATAACTATTGTTTGCATGAAACATTTTTACTTCTAGTTAATAGAGAGAAGGAAGAATAGGACTCTGCAGACTTTGATTTTTTTTGATACATTGCTGATGACAACTATAGATAGAATAACCCGTTTTTCATATCAGGTTTACCAGAAATACTTTAGTCACACATGCAAATAGGAGGGAAAATGCAGTTAAGCCAACTATTTTCATGTTATACATGTTTGCATGTAGTAAATCATACAAAAATACTGATTGTTGCTAGGGGATGGTTTTTAGGTGATTGTTGCTAGGTGACTGTTGCTTGGTGATTGAGTATCACAAAGAAATAAAAAAAAAACAAGAAGAAATATGACCCTGACTTGTCTAACTGTTAAGTGTTTAAACCTGGACACTGACAGTGGTCTGTTCTTCCTGCCTGCTTCCCGCTCCTACATCTGCCTGTACAGTAGAATCCTGTCTGTCTGTCTTGCAAACACGATATGACGGCACCATGAAGGCACAATCTGACAAGTGGTAGTGGTACAAAACTCATTGACATACAAACCACAAATTTTGAGTATCATCAATTTTTGCATCCCAGGTAAATATTTAATTAATATTTCAGAATTATTTATCTTTTAAATAGCTAAATATTATTGATTGGAAAGTGTTTCTTACCTTGAATGTACGGATGCATCATGGGATTGCCTGGGGATCCTGATACCGGAATGCCAGCCATCGCTACAGTCTGCGGCCCCCCTTGCTGCGGCATCATTACCATATGGTTTGGTGGGGCCATCATTGCCTGGGGAATTGGAGGCTGGTTTCCTTGCTGTTGCTGAATAACTTGTGGTTGAAAATATTGTAGAAATTGTCCCTGGGTGGTTGGGCTTGGCTGTGGTGACCCCTGGTAGGGCGAAGATGGGGTCATTGGCATGGCACCACCACCTGTAATGTCCAGGGAGTGCATTGTTATAACCTCTCTTCTTTTTGTGGCCTATCGTTAATAACTTTCTGCAGTACTTGGGAATTATTAGACCTAATTCACTGTTTCCCCATTTCAGACCACATGTCATTCTCTAGAGTATCATTTCTTTGTTTAATGATTACACATGATAAGACACATGAATATGGATACTACTCAAACAAAGAATTTTATTCTCAAGGAAATGGTACTGGTCTAAAATAGGCAAAACATTATGGCAAAGTGGATTTGGTCCATTTTAAAATGTAGAACCAAAAACTCAGTTTATAAAAATTCAAGAGCCAACCCGTGTTGGTCCAAATTCACAGGGATTACACTTTGTTGCCTATCTGGAATGTTACCTGGGATAACTGAATTCTAAGGAGGTCTCAACTTACCATAAACAGGTACTGGAGTATTGTCTTGATAGGTTTGAGCCACACTCACTTGGACTGGTGTGTTGCCACCCTGGGAGAATATAGGAGTAATGAATTATTATAGCATAAAACAGGAAGGGAGTGGACTGTGGAGAGGATGGGAGGGAATAAGAGGGATAGGATGTGAGTGTAGAGGTATCTAAGGAAAGGGATTTGAAGGGAAGATATGATTTTTAATACATGATAGAAGAGACTGTGATAGATACATTTTTTAAAAGGATTGTTTGGGATTGGAATGGGATAGATATAGGATGCATCTTTAAAAGAAATAGAAAACTCCATTTAATTTTTGACCTGTCTTCTAACAGTAAGGCCTAGGGCTAACGTCGAACTTTCCATGCACCAAACTCATTAAAAACAATGGATATCAGGTAATAATGAGGCTGCATTCTTTGATATAATTAAGTTCGGTGCATGGAAAATTCAATGTTTGCCCTAGGCCTAAGTTATCAACTTACTGAATGAGGAACGATGTAATGTGGTTGGGCTCCCTGTGGTCCAGCAGGGACCATGAATGTGCCCTAAAATAAAGATCGCACATTGAGAGTGTGTCTTGTCTTGTAGTAATAGGGTAGACCATTTGCATGATCACGGTTGCGCTGCCCTATTGTTTACTTAATAGAGTTTTTCACAGTTACAAAAAATAGATATTGCAAAGCCTTGTGGGATCGACATGTGGACAAACTTTGTAAACACTTGATATGGTTACATGGAAAAGAAGATAAATATCAGTTCAAAGACCATAGTTTTTTCCAGGGATCCATGGATTAGAAAAAAGACAACTACACATCATAGCAGCATATTTTCATGTGCGCTGCTTATTCAACCTTCAATTCCATGATGCACGATTGACGTCATCTGTAGAAAACACTATTTGGGAATTGCTTTGTTAAATTCTAATTTGATCTGTGAGTTAGCCGTGCCCTGACTTAGATCAACCCAGAAGTTGTCTCAGGGTTTGATCTGTGAGTTAGCCGTGCCCTGACTAAGATCAGCCCAGAGGTTGTTTCAGGGTTCAATCTGTGAGTTAGCCATACCCTGACTTAGATCAGCCCAGAGGTTGTTTCAGGGTTCAATCTATGAGTAAGCCATGCCCTGACTTAGATCAGCAGAGGTTGTTTTAAGGTTTGAAGTGTTAGTTAGCCATACCCTGATTTTGATCAGCCCAGAGGCTGTTTCAGGGAATCACAGACAAAGTTTAAGGGTTATGTAGAACCTGTTGGATATTTCTCCCCCTTTGGAGTGGTCAAAAAATACCACTTGACATATCTACCTGTGGATTAGACATATGTAGCATTCCCCCATGGAACTGATGACCTTGCGGAAGCAAAATATGATGAGGATATCCTTGTGCAATGATTGGGTTTCCTGTGGCAGCAGCTGCAGACATCCCATGTGGATCACTAGGGTCACGGCTATGGAAGAATCTCTGAGCAGCTGAAAAGATTTATTGTGTACGGGGTTAACAATAATCTTTCTAATAACTGACAAAGAAACCATTAAGTATATAAGTGATGGGAATAAATTAATATACTGGTCTGTGAAGATCTTTTATGACTTAGCTTAATGCTTTTCCATTTCAGATTGTATCATTCCCTTAAGAATAAGGTTCTTTTTTTTGAGTAGTATCCATATTCATGTGTCTTCTCATTCACAACCATTAAACAAATAAATAATACTCTAAAATTGGAAAACATGTGTCAACATCATCTTGTGTCATCATCCTCACTCATCTTCATTATCATCATCATCAGCAGCAGTGTCTTTTTAAAATTCCATCCTTTCTACCCCCCCCCCCCCCCCCACACACACACACTCCACCCACATCAAAATACTTGGATACCACTTATCTATTTTAAACATATAGGAAAAATATTGGCTCTTACTAGGGGTAAAGGGTGAACGGGACTTCATTTGAGGTTGTTGGCGCATATGTGGGCCTGGACCACCAGGATGATAAGAAAGTTGATTTGGTGATGGTACAGGAGCATGCTGCCGCTGAGAGGCTGGTGGTGTCCTCTGGAGAATAAAAAAAGGATATCATAATATGTGCTACACTGGAACCACCCAAAAATATCCATATTACACTGTAGTTGAAAGAACAAAAGAACCGAGACTACTTCCCATTTACCCGAAAAAAAACGGATATTCCAGTTGGAAAAACAAATTGTACGTATCATTCAGATCGGAATGGTCGGTCTTCTGATAGAGGTTTCCACTTTTTTCACTTTGTGTACCATTTGTCAGATGTCTAGGCTTTCTGCTTTTCGTTCTTTCACCATTTGCAATCGAATTTGTAACTGAATGGATTGGTTCAAATGGTAAGCACGCCTGACCACCACCTAAGTTGACACAACCAACTTATGAACTCTTGAACTAAAGGTGCACCACAGAATATGGCAGCACCATCAACAGTAATTAACAACACAAGTTACCGGTAATGGTTGGCTAGGCTTGAATTCTGGTGCATTCACATTCAACTCGAACTTCCTTAAAAATATAAAAGACATGAATCTTGGTTAGCGGAAAGTTGAAAATTCTTAGAACAGCAACAATAACAGCAACAAAATACGACAACAGCAGCAACAACAGTAGCAGCAACAGCAGAAGCAGCAACAGCAGAAGCAGCAACAACAGCAGCAGCAACAACAGCAGCATCAGCAAAGGCAGCAACAACAGTAACCACAACAGCAGCAGCAGCAACAACAGCAGCAGCAACAACAGTAACCACAACAGCAGCAGCAGCAACAACAAGTATAGCACTCCACATGAGACAAAGCTAAAAGTTCTGAAAATTCAGGGACTGGAAAATAGAAACACTGTAGATCTTCTGTGAGTCCTACTTTACTTTTTCCAAGAACTATCTAAGCAAACATTTAAAAGGGTTTTATGCTTACTTTACTTTCTCTGTAGTCTTTGGTGGAGTATCTGTGCTTCTCTGTTGCTCTTGTACTGAATTAATGAAATAAAGATGTAAATAAAAGCAAATCATAATTCTTATTAAATTTCTATGATGAAAGCTCATTTCATATCAGTCTTTTATTCAGGTCCACATCTTTCCTAGAACTGGAATCCGGTGAGGAGAGGAAGTCACAGGTACTCAACAACCTTTCCTCAAACTACTACGCCGAGGTAGAGGTAAAATCTTGGAAGAAAGCTACATGTTTATTACCTGTAGGGGAATCCCTTTGTTGAGGTGGTTCTCCTTCACTTGTAGAAGAAGGAGCTTTCTCTTTAGGGGTAGATTGCTGGGCACTGGTAGTAGCAGGAGTTTCCTTCTTGAGCTTCTGTTCTGTATTAGGTTCTTCAGTTTCAGCTAACTAGAAACAAATAAAGCACAAAATCTCAATTTTTATTGATTACCTGAAACAATTGCTGGGTTCATTTAAGTCAGGGAACAGCTAACTCACACATCAAACCCTGGAACAACCTCTGGGCTGATCTAAGTCATGGCACAGCTAGCTCACAAATCAAACCCAGGAAAAGCCTCTGGGCTGATCTAAGTCAGGGCATCGGCAACCCAGTAAAACCAATGAAATGAGGGATAGATCAAAACATATTTACTCACTTGTGATGCTAGGTGTAATGAGTGCACTACCTCTGATTACCATCAAACTATTAATGAACCAAGAAAATAAACAAATGTTCAATATTACCTTAAATTTCTTTGAAAAATCTCTTAGTTCTTCAAGCTCTGTAAAAAAAGAAATAACAGACATGTTAAGTAATAATAATAATACTAATGCCAATAATAAAAATAGTACTACTACTACTAATAATAATAATTCCTAATCCAGATCGCCTGTCAGAACGTGGAGATTGTTTCATAATAATACCACCTAAGAAAGAATTTCATATCAAGTAGGTAGTATAATGCTCATGATAAAAATGCTTGACAATAAAATAAAATGAAAAAATGACAGGAAAGGATGCCATCTTACTGCAGAACCTTTTATCTTTCTTGGCTTTCATGGCATCAAAAGTCAAGAATACTTACCATTTTCTGATTTTTTCTTAGTTTCTTCTCTAGGTGTTTTCCCCTTGGGCTGTTTGGCATCTACATTAGTGTTGCTACTCTCTGCTGCTGATACCTGTGTCTTGGAATATCAAAAAATTAATGATAATAATTTTCTACTACTATTATTACAGCTATTACAGCTAGTAGGGCTATTATTAAGTAAAATTACTTCGCCAATGAAAAGAAGTTGTATAACTATATTAACTGCTACTGCTGCTTAACCCACTATTACTGCTACTACTACTACTGCTACTACTACTACTACTACTACTACTGCTGCTGCTACTGCTGCTACTACTGTTTCTGCTGCAAATAATACTGCTACTACTACTACTACTACTACTACTACCACCACTACTGCTACTGCTGCTACTACTGCTGCTACTACTGTTTCTGCTGCAAATAATACTGCTACTACTACTACTACTACTACTACCACCACCACTACTGCTACTGCTACTGCTGCTGCTGCTGCTGCTGCTACTACTGCTGCTACTACTGTTTCTGCTGCAAATAATACTGCTACTACTACTACTACTACCACTACCACTACTGCTACTGCTACTGCTACTGCTACTGCTACTGCTGCTACTACTGCTGCTACTACTGTTTCTGCTGCAAATAATACTGCTACTACTACTACTACTACTACTACCACTACTGCTACTGCTACTGCTACTACTACTGCTGCTACTACTGCTGCTACTACTGTTTCTGCTGCAAATAATACTGCTACTACTACTACTACCACTACCATTACTGCTACTGCTACTGCTACTGCTGCTACTACTGCTGCTACTACTGTTACTACTGTTTCTGCTGCAAATAATACTGCTACTGCTACTGCTACCACTAAGACTAGTTCTGTATACTGCTGTGATGTAATTGCTCCTGTTTCCAACACTACTAATAATACACTAATTATAACAAAATTATTGATTTCCATACCTTTGGTACAGGTTTGACAGAGGAACTTTCTGTTTTTGGTTCACATTCAGCTGATATAGTTTTAGTATCTCTTGATATCAATTTTACCTTTGGATTCTATATAGAAACAGGGTTGCCAATAACATTTTTGGTAGGCGGTTATGAAATTGAAATAGGTGGTAAACTATTGGTGGTAATATATATATATAGGTGGTAATACTTGTCACCAGTCTCACTCTTCTCACAAAAATTCAAGATGGCAGACAATGTAGTTTCGATTGCGTTGCAGTTTTCGTAGTACAGCAACAAAGATTGGGTTCAAATTTATTTCATTTACACAATATGCTAAGAACTTTAATCAAGATTTACAATTACATTGAGAATTGGCTGAGTAGGCGGCCGAATTAGTAAGAGTAGATGGCAGAATTTGCCGGTTGCCTGCTCCTATTGCTGCCTTCAGTCCCACAATTCACTGCAATACCAACTCAACCCAGGTTTTCCTACACCTTGGGAAGGCAAATACATAGTTACATTCTGACATTGTCACTCTTGTCATGGGCTAGTATCTATACTTCATATATATTTCATTGGGCAGCATTAAACCGGTTTGTAATAATACAAGGACATGTGCACATACCTGTTCAATAACTGCTGTAGGTTTAGGGGTATTGTCAGATAATCTGTCTCTTTCTTCTAGAAATGACAAAGATCAAAGTTTCATTTTCAACACTCTTCCTGGCTGCTTTTGTAAGAACATTTTGACTAGCATATTTGTTGCATAACTTGAGGGGCAATTTTAATTATGCAAATGTTATGCCAAATTAAAGGTGACAGATTGCAGCCAAGTCGTTGCAAAATCAAAGTTTAAAGCTGCACCAATTTCCGTGCAATCTATCATCATAGAATTAACAGTGAAATTGCTGATCTAGTTACATAACACAATTGCTGGTGTAAAAAGGTGTTGGAATGTATGGAATTTGCCTGGGACATAAATGATCTAACGGAGCAGGTGTAGGGTTTTGCACCACCATGTGACAGCAGACATGTAAGATGGCAGGAACAATACAACCATTTCACATAAGAATGAATTAAATTCATGAGAGCATTGTTCATTGTTCTGTTATCTAACCACAGGCTGTATTATCGGCATGGGTATGTAATGGTGCAAAACATCTATTTCTTCCCTTGAGCATCATAATTTCTATACTTAAAAGTAGCACTTATGGGTTACAAAAATACAAGTTCATACTTGGGACCCTCTGTGGTTTGGGTGGGCTGACTGCAGGAAGATCCTTTGCAGGAACTACATCCCGTTTATTTTCATCTCTACTGCTAGCTCCTTGTACTTTAGACTTCCCTACTGCTGGTGAAGCCCTTGCTACTGCTGAAAAGAGCTCCTCTTCTGTCTTACCACTGTCAACTTCACTACGGTCTGAATGTGAGTTTTCCTTTGAGAAATAAGAAAAGAAAAAATTTTAACCATCGCTGATTCAACTTGGAGGAATATGTCACCTTTCCAGGTAAGTGGTTTATAGTGCAACAAGAAAAAGTATGACCACCTTTAAAGTATTCACACACATCTATGCACAGGATTTTGAATGTTAAATCAACAAATTTCAATGAAAAGTTGGCTGGTTTTACCAAATAGGAGTTTAAAAGTTTATTTTGCAGAGCAAAGTTCAGTCAGTGAGTAAGCTGTGCCATGTCTTTGATCAGCCCAGAACTTGTTGCAGGGTTTGATCTGTGAGCTAGCTGTGCCCTGAATTAGATCAGCCCAGAGGTTGTTTCAGGGTTTGGTCTGTGAGTTAGCCATACCCTGACTTAGATCAGCCCGGGGGTTGTTTCAGGGTTTGATCTGTGAGTTAGCAGTGCCATGACTTTGATCAGCCCAAGCCTGGTTGTTTCATTGATCTTATTTGAAGGTATGAAGATTTAGAGGTAAGAGGTCACAGCTATATTCAATTAACACTGGGCACTGTATCCCTACCTTCTCAATTTCTCTTGCTAAAAGTTCAGCTCTGTCTTCAAGTTCTTTTGAACCTTCTACAGGGGTACTATACAAAAAATTCAAATGCTGCATTAACATTAACACAGTTGTATTCTAAATACAGTAAGGTATATATGTATTTCTATTTAGTACAAGTAGCTTTTCCAGTCAAGCTCTTCACCACAGTTACATATCATTATTTTACTGATATCACAGTTTCATTGTCAGAAACAATAATTACACTTGATATTATCTAATTTGATATTGAAATTAGTTTGGGCATAATATTTTCCACATACATGATTGTGGATACAACTCAAACAACGAATCTCATTCTCAAGATAAGTGACACATGGTCTGAAATGGGCAAAACATTACACCCTTTGAAGTGGATTCGGTCCGTATAAATTTCATTATTAATCACAGACTTACGTGTAAGATAACATTTTATGATCATACGATGATGTGACACCATATTTCTCTTTATTAGTAGCAAACATTTCATCAGGATCGAGACCATTTTTCTAAAAGGTAGAACTTTGTCAGCGAATTTCATAAAATAAGTTAAATTTCTATGAGCTTTGCATCCCTGCCATGCATTGTACTGCTATATACCATGGCCAGGAACCAATAACATCAAGCCGGAAGTTAAGTTTGAGTTTTAAATTATTACAAACTGAAATATATGTGAAGAAACTCATTAACCTTAAAAGCAACATATCATGAGGGTTAAGTGCAATATATATATATATATATTTACATTAAAAAACCTTTTACTAAAATCTCTCCAAGATTAATATTGTTTTGTTTTGTTTTCTCTTTTTGTAACTGCTTCATCTTAAGAACACTAAAATAAAAGCTTTATGGTTCAATAAGAGGAAACAAAAACAAATATTATTATGTGAGGTTGAAGTCAATCAAACTATGGACAACTTGCTTTGCTCTAATGGACTCATCATTCAGTCATAACTGCTAAGTACTTTGGATATAATTTTAGCTGTTTTTGTCAATGTCACTGTTTTTCAATATTGTAAGGAATCACAACTTTAAACCAACCTCTGCCTTAACTTGTACTTCTGCGCCAGAAGGAACCAGCTGAGCTATTTGCTGTCCCATAACCTCTATGCCATTATTAGATCAAAAACTATCACCGATGCTAGATACATTCAATTAGAAGTAACTACCAATGATGAATGCCTAGCCATTTCCTTCTCCTAAATTATTTCAAGATATTAAATACTTGAAATGCCAGTTTTTCTACTTTTAAACTTAAATGTGAAATTGTTTTTTTTTTTTCAATATTATTTTAGTACTGATTTATAAGCTCCTAAGTAAGAATAAGAGTTATTTAGAGGTATAAAAGGGTACTTAAAAACCACTGGCTGGTTTTGTATTATTGAAACAAAGAGGTGCTGGTGGCAAGCTATTTAACATTTGTAAACAAACTAGAATTTGGGGGATTGACAACTCCTACTGGTAAAGACAGTGTATTGATAACTTGTGGTAAAGAGTTTTTTTGACAGGTTCAACTGGTCTTTTGAACTTTTCTTTTTATCCTAAGGGAAATTTTAATTGTGTTTGTGAAGAGGGGTAATATGAAGAGATATCTTGTAATTATCAAAAATTATTTACATCATATTTCAGTCACATGATCGACATTAAAAACAAATGAAAAGGAATGTATTATTGAAATTATTTCATTACTTTGAACCACATTTTTTTATGATTTTAAAATACTTTTAATATATATGAAATGTCCTGCACTAGGGCTGGTTTTTGTCAGAGATTTTCTATATTTTGATGAGTATGATATTCAATGAATAAATGAAAAGATTTGCTAATGCAAATATAAGTTTAAAAGTAATTTAAAGAAAATGTGTTTAAATCTATGCTGTATACTACCATTATTTGCACTCTAAAATTATCTACATTGAATAATTAATGATAAATAATAGTTACTAATAAATGAATATAATTATCATTGACAATTTTTCGTTCAAACTCTTCTAGTGAATTTATATCAGAATTTAAAGATTGGGGACAAACCAGCAAAACTGGAAGGAAAACTCAGACCATAGCCAACAACGAGCATTCACATCTGCTCACACAGTTTTACAAAACAATGTCCCTAAAATTGTGTCAAAACATACCATGGATGAATCTTCAAGCACACCAGCAATCTCTTCATGCTCTCCAGATGGATCTTCCCATTTCTATCCAAAGTTTATTATTGAAAAATGTAAAAAAGACTTACTTCTTACTAGTCATTTGGGTTTAAGCTAGGAAGGATTTTGTCATAGCAACCATTGTACTGCTATCTTTCTTCTCTTCTTAGATTCAATGTTGAGGTAGAAAAAAGAAACTCGGTGCAATTGATGGTTGCACAAAAGAAGGAAGGATTATCCAGCCGGTCTGAGTCAAAATGTTAGCCAATCAGAAAATTTGCAAAACTGAGGCGTAACTTTTCCTTTATTTAAATTTTTGCAGCCTTCATGACACCCCCCTTTGGAAGTGTCGTCATTTGTATGTCACTATTTCAGTTCAGCTTAATGCAAATTATTTCGAAAACAAAATTTTTTTTTCATTTCCTGGAAATCAATTTTTCATTCTCATTTAAGATTAAATTGCATGAAAGAGTGACTGGAAGTAGGAAACAATTTCTTTTGTTGCAGTATTAGGACATAATAAATAGAACTATCAAATCAAACCCTCTAATTAGATCAAATAGGTTTTATTGATCCCCTAAAGGTTGAATAGGAACCCCTGAATAAGAAGCTAGAAGCTGCTTTTTTGTGTGTGTGTTCTAATTTTGTGGGGCCCACCAGTTTGAACTGCCTAGTGAAAAACCTGGTGTGTCTGCCTGGTACTATAAGGAAAATACCAACATTTTGATATGAATATCTGACCTGTAGTTGTCGTTCATGGCCAGCTTGTCCATTCAGCCTACTGCTGATAGCAGTATCTGTGAAGTTTTCTGCAAAATTGAAAGAAAAAAATCAGGAAGTTATTATATCTTGTACTCATTATTAAAAATGAGATTGTTTAGAAAGGTGTAAATTAACTCTTATTCACTGTTCAAAATAAGCTTCAATGATAAATGAAGGCACAACTCCATCATGACTACAATATCTACTTCTTAGATGCCTGTGATTTGACGTGAAATTAAGTACAAACCGGGAAAGAGTATTCCTGTAGCTGAAACACTCTTGAGAATGTGTATCCAAAGAGACAACAATGACAGTGACTACAAACATTACAACATTCGCTTTGTTACTGACACTAATAATTATCTTAGAAAAGTTCTATTATGTCTACCTATCCAGAGGAAAACCCTTATGGGTGAAACAAACTCAATTCAAACATGCAGCTTATCTGAGAATCAAACCTACATCCACAGGCTTGAACTATACAGTGACGAGAAAGCACTATAGCAATACACAATCCCACATTTATTGTTCTACCTCCCTAGTTACTGTTGCTAGGTCTGACAAGATGAAATGCGTTTTTGTTATACAGCATGGAATAGACACTGATTTCTGTAAATTGTGAATGCTGCTTTAGAATAACCCTTAGATTCAATGCATTCTAAATGAACATTAAGGGAAAAAATCAATAACTACTGAATAATCTTCTGACTTTGAGTTTGTTGGTCGGACATTCTGTATTCCATTGGGAAAACTACCCATTGTTTGGGTGGGCACTCAAGCATGGCCGGGATCGGTGTAGTCATGACACCCATATCATGTCATCATAACAAATTGAGAATCACAGTTACAGTGATATAGTCATCACCAGTTTACCTTTCTTGATCTCTTCCAGGTCAACATCCTTTGCAGCAATACACACAATATGTTTTAAACCAATCACAAGGGTTTCTATTGTGCATTCTTTTGAAGGTACTGGTGTATACTCCTAGAAAACAATTAAAAAATACATAAATCCTTTATGAAGGCTGAGAATTTTTAACAACAATACAGAGACTAGAGTGGGCTTCAAAGCAGCCATGTTGTATGACAAAGTTATTTTTTTCATATTATTATCTATTAAATCTCTTTTAGATCAAAAATATTGCTGTTTCAGCCCAAACAACATGACTGTTTTGCAACCTTCTGCATGTAAAATTGCTCTCTTACCTCTATTTTCTGTTGGCCACTTTTCTTTTGAAATATATGGGCAATTTCAAGGGTCACATCCAACTAGAATCAAGATGGTAAGTTAATATTTTAATTTGAATAAATACTAAAATAGGGGAATTGTAGTTTTTATTATTATTTTCATTATTTGAGATTTTGCCTGCAGACTGGAGCTGCACAATAGGATATAGGGTCCCCTTCGAGATAAATTGCACCAATTTTCAACCCCGTAAAATCCCCATACCCATCCCACAATCAACCCTTTCAAGAAGTCATTAGTAAAGGCCAGACACTGAGGGTGGTCACTGCCAGGGTTTCTTTAGTGGTTCTTTAACCTCCCTCTGTTGCAAGGGGAGGGATTGTGGAGAGACAGGGCCAACATTTTACATGGTCATCCAAGCCATGTGAGGGTCTAACCATTTGTACTTGTTATTACAAAGGCAGCACCTTCTCCTTAGTTATTTTAAGACCCTGATTGTTGGTCTAGCCGGGACTCCAACCACTACCTCCCTCAAGTAGCCTTGGTGTTGCTCAAGATAACAGCATAATTAAAAAGTCTATAACTTCGTAACAGTGAGTTTTGATGGATTATAGCACAGTTTCTGTACTGTAAAAAGGTGGTGCTTTTTCTGCATTTATCCTTGCTTACCGTTTGGGACACAGTCTTGAGAACACCCTTATAAACTGTTCCATTAGTTACAGTAACCTCGACAAAACAGCCCTGTGAGGATTCAGTAAACTATAGTTAATCAATATATGACAGCTATCAGTCCAGTATTGTATTGACGTGCCAGGGGTATAGTGCATGAAGTGGGGTTCCTATAGTAACTGTGAACACTCTTCCCTTGAATAGTGTATTTGTATTTTCAATTTTTTTTTGTGGGAAGGGGGGAGGAGGGGGAAGAGGATAGGAGGGAGGGCAGGGAGGGATGATTTCTTGTGGTTAAAGGTAAGTTATTATTATTATTACTATTATCAAAAAATTTACAACAACAATCACACTTCTAATTCTAGATCTCTTTTATTAAAACCACATACTACACTAAAAACTTGCATAGCAGAATTGTTCAGAATCATAAGAAGCTAGAAGCAAGTAACTTTATGTCATCAGAAAATGTGAGACCTACAAGTCAACTCAACTGGCCTGTTACTGAAAATTACCAAAAGTCCTATGAAATAGAAGTTTTAAAAATATGTATTATGACTTATGTTCAAAATTATTCAAATCTTGGTGTAGATATCATCCCTAATCCGTTAATTATCTTTCAGACATCTGTCTACCATAGCAGGCCATTGACATACAGTTATGTAAGAAGTGTAATGTAGTGTAACATCAAGCAGTGTCTAGTCAATGTTATTAAAAGGTACACAACGTCATCAAATACTGTATGTGCAAATAACCTAAAATTTAGGATAACACCATTGTTTCTAATGAAGATATTTTAATGAGATCCAATGACACACAACCAAAGATGCATTTCAGACAAAGAGAACAAAACCTTTAATACTACACGGTCATTCACAATGCAATGACCTGTATACGTTGATGCGGAAACCATCACCAAGTAGAAAACAAACAAAAAAGTTGGAGGTTGCATCATCATTAAGTTTTGAATTGAAATTAAGGGATGCGTCAAAGTAATTATTGAGAACTTTTACACACATAAATATCAGATTCCCAGAAGTTACTAACCATATTCTCTCACATACTATACACAACTTACCAATAATGATACGATGGAGTGGACTAGATATGGATTTTGATAAATATCAACCATGGACTGTTTAAGATCATCATTCTGTAGATCGAAATTAAGCCATTTTGTCATAAAACTATAAAACAAAGCCCAATACAATAAGATATCTCTTCAAACTTGAGAATCAATTTGCTGTCAAAATGACGATACATGGATTTCTCTTAGTACTTTTAAGCCAAAAAGGTTATTTTTATAATAATATCTTTGGTTAAAAGTTAAGTACAATGAAGCTTTGGTATTCAATATAACAATGAAATCTAAAGGAAGAAAAAGATTTTTAGCCATGAGAAAAGTATAAGATAAATTTAAGCTTAGTTCATTGAAAACATCTCTGACAACTCTTCATACCTGGTGCGACTGATTAAGATTTTGTCCCCTGTTTCGTCCCCTAGAAAAAAAGTAAGTTTATAAACATACGATGTGAGTATTTTTACCGGTTTAAAAAACGCGATTAGGCGTTTTGGAGCGTTCAGGAAGCAACCAGGAAGCATGTGCAAAAAAGTGTGCCAATTTTACTTCAGTGACCATGTGAACCAACTTCTCTCAAAGAATGAAGTGGTTTTTCGAGCTTTCCGGGTTAAAACAACAACTAAACCAAACAGGGAAATCTTCTCTTAACCATTATCACAATTAAAAATGACAGATGGATCTGAAATAATTACACTAGGGTCAAGATAATTCAGTTTGTTGCGAGAATTTGTGCGAGGCAGACGACATTGGTAGCTAGAAGTAGTCGTGATGTGAAACAAGCTTCCCAGTTTCACTTGTGGATTAGGTAGAGTCATGCGATGTAAGCTTAAACAAGGTGTTTATTTTCGAAGAGTCTCCTACTTAATCGTTTAAGTTAAATATACTAGTAGGATGGAGAGCAAATCTGTAAATCACACGAGTGTGTGAGAGTCGGCATAACACCGGTTGCGCAAAGATCCAAGGCGGCCATTATCAACAGCTTCACAAGGCCTCTACGAACACATTTCCAAAACGTTTATGCTCTAAACACCATTAGTCTTTCATTTAGAATAAAATCCGTGCCATACCTGTTGAATCCACCGGATCCACGACCCTTAATGCGTTTAGTTTGATTCATGATTGAGAAAAGTTAGAACAAGTTGGCATTCCACGAACTGATAAACGCAACACCATATTGTAATAAATAAATTTAAAAAACGCCTATGGCGTTTGGGACTTCGAGCTTTAAGGAAATTGAAGCCAAACTCTTCTACTTGAGCATCAAGAAGGTGAAGGTTTCTTATGAAAACATTTAGGCAGCCACAGCTTTGACTTCCTTTCACTTCTCAAATCCTGCGTATCGCGCGTTACCACACTCTCTTTGCACTGGGGAGAATCTACGATTTGATCCAATCAATCGACCACTACTTTCATTTTTAAGCCTTGAGGGGGGAAATCTTATTTGATTCACATTAATTTCAGAAAACTTATGCCACTACTTGAGAAATAATTTTATAACAATTTATTGTCTTTTTGGTTGATTAAGGCATGGTAGGACGGATAGGACTGTTCCTACAGTATCAGTTTTCCTTTTTCAAAAAAAGAATTGCTTAAATCTTTTATCCTTTCATATTTATTATACCAAATGATGCATGGATCGTTTATCTTAAAGCCATCCTATCATCTTATGTTTCAAAGGAAGATTTTACGGGAAGATAAATTTACTTTGAAACGGCTTTAATTTATCAAATTCTCTTTACATTGTACGCTAGACTTACTTAGGTATACCAGAATGCATTGAGGGTAAAGGAATCCCGCAGGAAACCCGTATGACGACAGGAAAAACGAATGAAAAATGAAATTGCCCTACTCCGCAGGCAACTCTATAAACTCTCACATACTATATCCCAGACTCCGGCTCATTATAGCTAGAGATTTTAGCTACAAATTAGTCGTAGTTGATTTTGATAGATTCTTTTTTGTACATATGTAGCTTTCATTTTCTAAAAAATAATTCCTATTAGAAGTCCGAATAGCTATATGTTTTAGTCGACACAAAACAAAACAAAACAAAAAAATTTAGAATACACAAAAATAATTTTGGTATACGAGCTGCTTTTAGGGTCCTTTCACTGGATGTGAACTCTTAGACAGTGAAAGAACCTTATTATAATCGAAAATCTATATGCTTTAGTCAACGCAAAACAAGTAGAAATACCAAAAACCAGCAGACAAAACTTATAAAAAACATGAATTAATAAAAGAGACAAAGGATGCCACAGGGAGTCCAACCAAAAAGTTCAATCGTAGTACCCGTGGGGGAGGGCGTGAACAATGGCTTGCAAGTGGCCTGTTGTTGATACTTTTGATACTCGTAAAAACCCTCACTTTTTACGAAAAAAAACAAAACAAATTACACCACTGATACGTATTTTTATTGCCCTTTTAGAATTTGGTAGATTTAACCTTAAAATCCAAAATTGTGGAATTTAAGGATCTGGATTACCCCTTGGAATCGGACTTTTTTTAGGTGGAGTGTCGGATCGAACTAAATAATTACTGTGGAATTTCAACTCAAAATCAATGTAAAAATTCTAGCATTACTTGAAGAATTGCTTTTACGCAGTTAATTTCAGAAATTAATGGAAAATATGGCTTTTATAAGAAGGAAACGGTTAAGTGAGAATCGCACTAATTTTACCATTTCTTTTCATCTCTATCAAACAATAAATAACAATTACATGATTAAAATTCGTCAATATATTGTGAGCGCCATACTAGATTACAAGCTAAAATAGAAAGAAAGAAGTCGTACAGTTACCATAGATAACACAAAGGGTAAAAAGAAAGTCTTTATTTCAAAGGGATGGATATTCTGATATGCTGTACGATATCACCTCGCCAATGCTTTGCAAGTGAATACAGAAAACGTAAGTCTGTTTAAAAAAGATGTTTTCGATTGAAGTATGGGCTACCTATGATGCGACGAATGTCCAGATACCACAGGGAGCCCATCATCTTTTCTATAATCATTTTGATTCACCTTCGAAAAAAGATTGCAATTTTAAAATGATTCGAGAGCGCGGTCTGTGGACTGGCCTCTTTTCTAGCCTCTTCCTTAAAAAATTGCATATGTTTATTTTTTCGCACCCATTGAAAGGACATTTTTGTGCGTTAACCATATAATGCAGTTTTGACATTAAAAATTCACTTCTATCGCCGAGTTACTACTGCTCAGGGGTTTAAGAAGCGTTCAGGCGCCAATCACATTCTATTTCCCTTGCAAATTTTCTATTCTCTCTTACATCTTTTTATTATGTTGGTATTGTTTCTCTTAGTACAATCTCTTATTTTTCCGCAAATTTTCCTCTATTTTCTGCATCTTCCCCGTTTCTTTGCTCTGGAATCGTGAAACGTAAGCACTTTTTTGCGCATTTACGTCGACAGTGAAAGCCGAACTCGACGTGTTTAGGAACTTTTTTTCCGTCTTGAAAATTTTGAAATAGTGATCAAAATGTCAGCATGATGGCTTAATTTAGGCTACCTTTATCTGAGATTGATGAATGATTTTGAGCAAGTTTCAGAGACATCACGGTATCAGATACCGGATTGCCTATGACTGTACAGTATAATCTTTTTATTAGGGAGTGGTGAAGTAAGTCGGCAAAATTTGTTGTGCGCAAGCGTATAAGTAAAGTTGGTATTTGCGGGTGTGTATATATAAGAAAATTTTGAGGGGCAGGGATTAATAAATCCCCAGATGCTCTATGCTTTTTGTTCTTTAGTGTTTTAAACTTTTACAGTGATTAATACCTCTAGAAGTCTCTACACACGGCCCTCGCAAATGTCATGTGTTCAACATACTTCAATAGAATACTGAGCGCACAGAGTCGTCTATTAATGAATCACTGTGCTTGAGATTTTAACACAAACAAATAACAGCCAAGAGAAAATGAACTAGGAGAAGGGATCCCCGTGCCCGCCCCATCATGTGCATACTTTGATGCTATTTTTTGAATGTATTCTAAAAATAACATTTACTTGATCATTTGATTTTCTGCACGCACATATTACAATAATATCACGAAATATATTACTACATGATTAAAACAATTTGAACTCAGTTTTGATTATTCTACTGATCAGTTATCTTAAGACAATGCAAAAAGGAACAATTATATATATTTAGGATCTAGTTTACAGTGTTTTTAACACAATAAAAGTTAGCTATGAATCTGTTAATTTTGGACTATTGGTCACTGAAATAATGATCTTTGACATTAAATGGCTGTTAGTGACTTCATGATAGAGATAGCAGCTGGTCTGTAACTACTGCCAAAATGGTTCCTGAAAAAAAAGAAAAATTGAAATGACATAAAATAAAAGAGATTTCTGAGTTTCTGCAGCTTTTCTGCACGGTACTCAGTTGTATTAATATTCATGTGTCTTCTCATGCACAACTGTTAAACAAAGAAATTATATTCTAGGGAATGATACATGATCTAAAATGGGAAAACATTACACCCAAGGTAAGAGGTCTATTCTAAATATCGTCTAGGAATAGCATTTTGTTGTTGTCAAATTTCCAGACAACACAAACAGGAATGGGTGGCCAGGTAATTTTACTTCACCTCACCCCACCTTACTTTGCCTCACCTTGCCCCACCTCCTGCTCACCTCACCTCTTCTTACCTCAGTTCACCCCACTTTACCCCACCTCACCCCATCTCTGCATGCTCGTTAGTGCATAAGGCCTTGATACTTCTTACTGAGATTTAAGATCCAGTAATCTTACAAAACTTGTGTAAAGTTGACAGCTTACCAGTGATTAATATAGTGAAACAACTGGTACAGTTTCTGCCTTTCTTCAAATCCAGGAGCCTTGGGAATCAGTTGGTGATAGGCATTGTAGAACTCAGTACTAAACCCTCCAAACATACCAGCAATTGCCAACTCAAATTCATGATGTCCATAGAAGGAAGCAGGATCAAAGATAACTGTTGAAAGTGAAGACATTCAGAAGATAAAATATGAGGACGATGGCGAATTTTTTGCAGATTTTGTGTCAGTATTCATACACAATATTATGGTAGATATTAATCAGATAAATGTTACTAATGGAAGTGCCCAAGTAGTGCAATGTATTGGAGTGTATTAAAGACAACTTGTAATGTTTATAATCTTTTACTGCCTAGAGCAGAATGTTAAAATAAAATCATAAAACATGATTATCATCACGTGGTAAGGATCGATACAGATTTCATAACAGTTAAAAACCCCTTTTGGGGGGTTTCTGATAAAGGGAAGGAAAGAATATATGTGGACTGGGAAATTTGAAATAGAAATTGGAATCAGACTTTCTAAGCCAGCTCTATAATATGCCTGTTTCATTAAGTTCTTTGAGCGTGAGAAAAAAATATGGATACCATGAAACAACTTCTCTGCTGATCAAAGTCAGGGCAAGGCTAGCTCACAGATCTAATTAAGGTTTAGAATGTTAGCTAGGTTTTGCAGAGGGAGGAAAACCAGAGAACCTAAAAAAAATTCCTACAATTAAGGTAAAGATGTAACGAACTCTACTCACATACTATTGGAGATGCATACAACTCCCTGCTCAAGGGTTACAGTTCACACTAAAGCTATAGATAAATACCTGGCCCTGAATCAATCTCTCCCACGTTACCACCCCACAGGTCACCATGAAGAAGGGAAGGTTTGATTTCCAAACCCGTAAAATATTCAGGGATTTTACTCTTAAGCTTTGCCCAAAAATCCTGGAGTTCCTGGTCTTGATTCTGAAGAAGACAATATGTGTAAAAGAGTTAAGCTGCTGTATGAAAACATGTAAGAGTGTGTGTCTTGAGACATGCATGTAAAGCCGCTCAGAGTGTCACACGGAACAAATTCTCACCCACATTGTCTCATGAATTGCAATTGCACAAGACCATGACACATACACAATTTTGGTTGCCATTTGTCTTGCGGGGGGGGGGGGGGATGTTGCAAATTAGACCTGTCATGTGAAAAATGTTGCATATAACTTTTTGTTGCAAAAAGTACAAGCCCATTATAGTTTTTGTGCAGCCAGAAAATGAAACATTCAAGTTGCCCGAGGGTGAGGGGGTGTCAAAGGTGAAAAATGCATATGCAACTTGTAAATGTTTTTTGTATGAGACAAGTTGTACAGTGTATGATATATCATTCCATGTGATACAGCCTTATGGAGAGAGAGTTGTAACTCAGCTGTCAACAACTTTCAATATTCTACCTCTTTTAACACCATTTGAATCCTATTTTCCAACCTCTGATTTACATAAAAATCCTGTAGAAATGCAAATTTAAAAGAATCAGTTCTATTACTGTAAGTTGGATTTCATAAATGAATTCAGGCTTCCCACTACTGAGAGATGAAAAAATTACAGGACTTTCCAAGGCATAAATATAAAAGTTTCAGGGCCAGAACTCATATGTTAAGTCGCATTTACAGAAAAAGAGCCGTGTAACAACCCCTTGAAATTTGTCTCTCTACGCCACTGCAAGCAACTTTCAGCTAAAAGTTTCAATGTGTAACAGGGTCTTTAATCAACCTTCAGTTAGCCACCTTCTTCTGAAATCTATGTAAGTGATTATGCTTGACTAGGTTACCTAAACTTTAATTTTGGCGTATTTTAAGAGGACTTTACATTGGGCATGTTAGATATATTTCATTTTGGCAGATGTATTTGTAGGCACATGCCCTTCAGCTAGAAAAGTGTTGTGTTTCTTATGAAAATTTGATTTTCAACCCCTCTCACTCTCCCTCACTTTTCATTTCACTCCACTGCAGATATCATATTGTATTCTGTCATTTACCATCCAGTCATCTTTCCATTCATTCGTTAGGGAAATATATCCACAGCAGGTGGCTCCAGAGAAACCAAATTTGCTAACAGCATCACCATCTCCCTTGTTTAGCTTCTCAATGTTATGCAAATGCAGTCTAAACAAAGAAGAAATCAGCAAAAGGTCAGAAATACAGTGGTACCTCTATTGCCTTTAGGATCTTAATTTGTATCCATTGAAAGAGGGTGCTTAATTTATAGTACGTAAGGAAAGGAAAAAAATGTAATTATTCGCTAAAACCAGTATACCAATTTATTTCAGTGCCAATTCACAGCCATAGTCTTTGTACCATGTCATTACCTTGCCAATTGCTGTCCAAGAGCAGCTTGAAAATCAGGATTTTTCAGGCCCCTAAGGTCAAGATGTTCCATGACTAGCATTGCCCCATTTCCATCAGGATGGTCCAACACCTACAAGTGAAATGACAACCAAAATCAAGCAATCTTTTAGGTATATGTGGTGCATTATAAAAAAGGGTAGATCTAGGTTTAATTTTGGGATGGGTGTGAGAGTTAAAATCTAAAATCTACCAGCTTTGGCTGCTATATCACAGCATGGGACAATTACAAATGGAACACTTAGTTCAGGAATGCTAGTGAAAGCACAAAGATGTAATTCAAATTTAGTAGTTGATTTCTTAAGGAAGGAGAAAAAACAGAGAACTTGGAGAAAAACCCCCACATAACTCCAACCAAGTTGTGTTATAAGAGAAAGTTTCTAACTAGATCGATTTTATGGTTTCACTCCTGTAAAAAATTTTTTGTGCCTGAAGGGGGGGGGGGGATCCCTTTGTTCAGGTGGTAGGGTTATCAGTGGTCGATTTTTAAAATGGCCCCTAAAAGGTCACATATTATTAAATAAAAAGGCTCTTAAAACCAAACTGATTTCAAACCCTAAAAGGTACAGCTTTATTTCAGTAATTTACTATTAACCCTGGCTATCACTGCCTGTTTAACAAATAACAGGACAGCATATAATAAGATTATATTGATGATTATATTAAAGAAATATTTAGTGCATCATTGTAAAGTAAACAGCAGCAAAGCATGGATAACGTGCATACTAAATGACCCCAAAAGGTACAGAGTTATGTTACATAATTGACATTGAGCCAGAACCCCTAAAAGGTCCACAAAGGGAACATTTTCAACCCTAAAAGGAGCACTGATCACCCCTACCACCTGAACAAAGGGAGTACCCCCCTCCCCCTAGTTTTTGTGCCTCATACATTATATTTTGCACATTGCTCCCGAGCTGCTATCACTCCACTGACCCCCACTCCCCAACCTAAAAAGGTATTAAGGCATTTGATAGGTGGGGGGTTGGTCCCCCAAACCTACCCCTCCTTGCTCATTATTAGCTATTGCAAAATCTTTGGAAGACAATATACAGATTCCAATTTTCCATTAATGGAAAAAATTGAAACGCTTGCAAAAATGATAAATTTGTCTTTGGAGAGTATCTTCAAGTAATACGAGATCCCTATAATTTCTTCACGGTAAAAGACCGTTTGTTTACCTTGACTGGTCTCGGGACTCGCACAGTATTCGTCTTCATCAGTGCTTCAAGCGAGTTAAACTCCCCTTCAAACATCACCCTTGACTGATGCAAACAATAAATAAAAAATACATAAGACTTAAAAATGCAACCACCCCAAAAATCCCCAAGGGATTAAAGCCGAAAACGTCTGCAGAGAAAACGGTTATTACTTCATGTAAGACTCCATGAGTTGTCCCGGCATTTTATGGATTCCCTAAGTATTCCCCTGCATTCCCCTGTGATCTCCTGTATTCCCTTGTATTCCCCTGTGTTCCCCTGCATTCCCCTGTGTTCCCCTGTTTCCCCCTGCATTCCTCTGTGTTCCCCTGTGTTCTCCTGTGTTCCCCTGTGTTCACCTGCATTCCCCTGTGATCCCCTGCATTCCTCTGTGTTCCCCAGTGTTCCCCTGTATTCCCCTGTGATCCCCAGTGTTCCCCTGTGTTCACCTGTATTCTCATGTGTTCCGCTGTGTTCCCATGTGATCCCTTGTATTCCCCTGTGTTCCCCTGTGTTCACCTGTTTCCCCATGTGTTCACCTGCATTCCCCTGTGATCCCCTGCATTCCTCTGTGTTCCCCTGCATTCCTCTGTGTTCCCGTGATTCCCTGTGTTCATCCGTGCTCCCCTGCATTCCTCTGTGTTCCCCTGTATTCCCCTGTGATCCCCTGTATTCTCATGTGTTCCCCTGTGTTCACCTGTAATCCCCTGTGATTCCCCTGTATTCTCATGTGTTCCGCTGTGTTACCATGTGATCCCTTGTATTCCCCTGTGTTCACCTGTTTTCCCATGTGTTCACCTGCATTCCCCTGTGTTCCCATGTGTTCACCTGCATAACCCTGTGATCACCTGTGTTCACCTGCATTCCCCTGTGTTCCCTTGAAATCCCTTGCGTTCCCCTTTGTTAAGCTGCATTCCCCTGTGTTCCCCCGCCTTCCCCTGCATTCCTCTGTGATCCCGTGTTCCCCTGCATTCCTCTGTGCTCCCATGTGATCCCCAGTGTTCCCATGTGATCCCCTGTGTTCCTCTGTGTTCTCATGTGATCCAATGCATTCCCATGTGTTCCCATGTGATCCCCTGTTAATCCCCTGCGTTCCCATATATTTGTCTGTGTTCCCTTCAATTTTCTGTGACAAGGTTTCCCTTCTATTATCAGTTTTTATGTTTTTCATTTTTGTTCTTTTGTGCTCCCCTGTTTTTATGAGTTATGTTTCGCATCCTCTTGTGATTAGTTCTGTTTTCTTTATTTCTTATGGGTTACTTATGAATCCCTTTCTGGGCCGTAGCAATATTTTTGTCAACTGCGGTGCTTTCAATATCTATTATATGGGCATGGCCTTCCTATGGCTCTGCCTTTTCCCCTCATGCCTCAAAATGTTTGTTTATGATTTTCAGGGAATGATGAAATCTTGGCATCATTAATAATAGTTGACAGAACTATAAGAAAAAACTATAAAAAACAAACAAAAATCATGGTACTTTGATTGAAATATCATATGGGATAGCAGACGAACACATGTAAATTACATGGAATGTATATATAGCATATGGGAGAAAAACTCAAATACAAATGAATATTATGAGATGTAAATGGACCCTTAGGATCATAGGGGTGGACATGGGAACACAGGTCCAAACCAGGGACCTCAGAAATATACAAGGGATTGCAGGGGAACCCCAGTGCGCACTGAAGATCACAGTGATTCACAAGTGAACATAGGGAATTGCAGAGACAAAAAGGGCCACTAAGGTAGCATAGGAGAACAATGTGAATCACAGGGAACACTTGTTAAGTCGGGAATTCATACATGGCAGCACAGGAGAACACAACGGGAACGAAGGCGAATACAGAGGAACACAGGAGATTACAGGGGAACATGGGAATACAGGAGATCACAGGGGATCACATGGGAACACTGGGGATAACATGGGAACACAGGGGAATGCAAGGGAACACAGGGGAACACAGGTGAACACAGGAGAACACATGAGAATATAGGGGATCACACAGGAATGCAGGGGAACACAGGGGTATGCAGGGGAACACAGGGGAACACTGGGGAACACTGGGGATCACAGGGGAACACAGGGGAATACAGGGGAATACAGGGGAACGTGTGGGAACACACGGGAACGCAGGGAAACGCAGGGGGACGCAGGTGAACACAGGGGAATACTTAAGGAATCCATAAAATGCCGGGACAATTCATGTAGTCTTACATGAAGTAGCGACCGAGAAAACTCAGCAGCAGAGAGAAAAATCAATCCTACTCCAGCATGTTTGTTGGTCTTCACAAACACAACTCCAGTGTCTGTCTTGAAACTCTGTCCCTCGTTAATGCATCCTCCGCCAAAGTGACCTGTGTATTCCAAAGTTTTAGTATTAAGTTCTTGTTTGAGGAGTTTTTCTAGGATTTCGTTGGACACGACACGCGCCATGTTTGCTGACTGTGCTTGGAGTAAACGAGCCTGTGATAACAACACCCAGCGGGCTTGTGTATCGAGAATGCGCAGTGCAAAGAGAGTCGACCTCATTCAAAAAATGGCGCGTTAGGATGCAAAGGAATGTCAAACTTTATCAAACTTTATCTGCAATAATTCTTGATATTTTATCTAAGTTTTGATATTCAAAGCTTATATGTTAATACTTTGTTACATTGGATTGTTCGTGGATGGGAGATTTGTGCAATATCGAGGATTGTTGTCGTGTGATTTGTAAGCTATTGTATTCATGAAGGTGAAACCTTTGGTTTTGTTTTGAAGGGAAGTCAAGCTTACGATCTTTCTGTTCCTTCGATCTGGCTTTAAATAATATCTCTATGGATTAGAGGATCAAGGTTATAGAAATATGGATCCTTTATTTTGGAGCAATGATAAATCCACAGGGTATCAAAAAGAGAACAGCCCGCCAGGTGCGTCGGATGTTCACGAGAATCCAGTTGCAAAACTATCTATAGCCACAGCTGATGTACTGTCTTTAAATAATGCAAATCAAGGACAAACGGCTGCGTTCAAGCCTTTCCAAGAAAATGTTAGAAAACTTGACGATAATATAGGTAAGTTCTCCCACACTTACTTGTACTTCGTACAATCTTGTATATTGTCATTTGTTGATCTGATCAGACAATTTAAAATCATTATCTTTGATCTTTGTACATATACTCACATAAAAAAGTTAACTTGTTTCCCTCATAGTTCAACAGCTACAACAACCTCTTCAACCAAGGAACAGCCTTATCCAAACAAACAAGCAAAATGAAAAAGTTCAACCAGAGTTGTTAAAGAAATTTAGACAACTACGCCAATGGCAGCAGCAACAACAAGAGAGCATGTATAAACAACAACAGGAGCAAATGGCAACTCTCAAAATGCAACAAGAAAAGCTACAATTGCTGTACCAGAAGGCTGTGGTTACTACTGGATCCCCTAGCACAACAGCTAATGGTCCTGGAGACTGTCAGAGAACAGGCAAGCCATCTCCATACCACATTATAAATGGAAAAGAAATAAATGAACAAAAAAGTAATACCTCAATGGAATCATTTTTCAAATCTTTAAAACCCCAAGAAAAGATAGAAACATCTTTGGTTAATCCAGCTCCGTATGTTGGACAACAAGACATCTATCACATACAGGGATCACCACCTATTAATTCCTGTGCACAAAGTCCTGTGCTAATGACTCCAATGCAGTTCATGAGTCCAACATCTTACAGTAGACCTCATATTTGTAGCCCTGAAGATTTTGGTCCAAGTGGACCTACTAATCCTTTAATGCAGCAGAATGCCCTGAATCTAGTAAGTTTGTTAATTTTTGACATAGGAAAAAATCCACTTCTCCCTCTGTCTCCAAATTGTTTGATACATGCTACCAAACCTTGAAGATGTATATCAAAACTCATATTTTTTCATCATCCCTTACTTTTTATTTGAGCCAGTTTTGAAAAGTTATGTAAACTTTAGCCAATGATGAAGGATGAGGATCATACTGACTTGATCCTTATTTATTGAGTCTGTCTCACCCTGGAATGCATTGTTGTTTTTGTTCTCTGTTATGATTGATTAACTTTGTCAAAGATGTCTCAGTTAGATAACTGTCTGCTTTGTAGTTTAGTTACCTTTAGACTAAATGGCGATTTTAAAAATACTATGTTTCTTCAAGTCTCCCAATCAAGCACTACAGAGAAAAATTCCAGAATATGAGAAAGAAAGAGTATTTGATGCAATGTCCGTAGATGATCAAAGTGATCTTGAATCTCAACCTGATGACCAATCTGATTGTGATACGATGAGTGGGGTTTATCCTATCCAAGATGATGTCTCTGAAACCTGCAGCACAGAGATATGGAATGAGCAAAGAAGAATGGATGTTGAACAAGAAGACGAAGATGAAGATGGGAATTCAGACCTGGAAAACACTGTCCGTGAAAGGGTGGATCCTGGTCATACCAAGGTAAGATTACTATATGAGAATGTGTGATGGATTTTCTGCACTTTATCAATAATTACATTTAAAAAAATCATTTTTTTTTGTTCTGTTCTCAGGCTGAAATGAATGATGAAGAACGTCCAATCAACCCTGGAATAGGTAAGGTTGATAAAAATAGGTATATTAATTTAAATAAAGGTTTAGATTACTTCGATTTTGAAGATTTTGAATCATTGATGATGGTGATGATGATAAAGATGTGGTGACTTGAGTACTGATTAAACAGGATATTAAATTGAATTCTGATGATGATGGTCATGATGATGACAAAGCTAATGATAATAGTAATAAAATATGATGACTGATTTTAATGACTTGACATTTTGGGGATACTTTAGGTGCTGCTAAAGCAACTACATTTGAAGAACTCTTGGAAAGAAAACTGTCAAATGAACAGGTAAAAATTTGCCATTTATTTATTTTAACTCTTGAATTTTCAAATTGCGTCTTCAAATCAGCTTTTCCGTTACACCTCTTTCCTACTTCCACCATTTTTTCACAAGCATTTTTAGAATTTACATATTATTAACACTACTTGTTTCTCTGCTTTTAAAGAACCAAGGTACACAGCAAAAATCTCCAAGTCCAGTCAAACCACAAAAGAAATTCCTAAGAAAAGGTCAAGGGTTAGCACGATTCAACATGAAGCCAACAAACGTAAACAAACAAAAAACTGTCAATCAAAAACCATCTTTGGGCCTTCCTTCATTACAGCAGGTGTCAAGAATGCATGAAGAAGAAAGAAATATAATAAACAATCCCTCTGTTAGACAGGAACCTAAGGGATCTACTAAACAGCTGCTGGCTGTACCTCAAAACAAGGTAAAGTATTTAGAAAATAAATTTCCTCATTCACAGGCAAAAAAATAAAATAAACATTTAAAAAAATATGTGGTATGCTTTAGAGTTATAAGTTAGTGGAGCCATGTATCCTCCATACACACTCATTACTACTAGAGAATATTCTATCGACACACACCACTCTAAACTCACATGTTGATTTTTATGGAGGGAGGAAAACTGGAGAACCTGGAGAAAAACCCTTGTGGCAAGGGAAAGGAGGACACATCAAACGAACACAATTCACATGTGGTGTCTGAGGGGCTTGAACCAGCGACCCAACCAATTAGACTCAGCGGTGAAAGAGGATGTATTAGCAGCGTATGTCTTGAGGGACTGTGGACTAGCTCCCTGACTTGGGAACACAGATGAAGTAATGAGACTTGTAGTATGACATACTCTCATCCAATCAAGAAGAGAGCATGATTAGTAGAGTCTAATATGATTTATCTTTCGTCTTCAGGTTCAAAGGAAGATTGCTGGCAGAACAGCACCCTCTGCACCAAGCAATCAACTTCCTAAGCCATCTTCCCAGGCTTATGGATCTAGTGTGCTAGCATCACGTGTTATTGGACCATTCAGCTCTTTGCCTTATGGCATACCTATCACCAAGACAGCAGGAGCTGTTACCAAGACAGCAGGAGCTGTTACCAAGACAACAGGAGCCGTTACCAAGACAACACTCACCTCTGTTAGGTATGTTTATAACGGGTTATTGAGATTGATAGATTTAATGATGGATGGACAGATTAATCCATGGATGGTAAAATTAAGGGATAGATGTTTAATATATAAATGGTAGGATGGATGAATGTGTAGATGGATAGAAGGTAAATAATTGGATGGATGGATGAAGAAATGGGCAGATGGAAAAATCGATGGGCAAATGAATGTACGGATGTATAGGTGAATCGATAAATAAATGGTAATAGATGGATGGGGATAGATGGGATGGATGGATAGATTGGAATAGATGGATGCATGGGAATGGATGCATAGATGGGAATGGATGGATAGATTGGAATAGATGGATGCATGGGAATGGATGGATAGATTGGAATGGATGCATGGGAATGGATGCATAGATTGGAATGGATGCATGGGGATGGATGCATGGGAATGGATGCATAGATGGAAATGGACGCATGGGAATGGATGCATAGATGGGAATGGATGGATTTTCCAAAAGGGTAAATTAGGATATAATTTCCAATGTAATGCTATGTTGTTTCTTTACAGAAGAGATGGATCACTCTTACTGTCTCCTCTTACCAGTTTAGATGTTTCTTTTGACAAACAAGAAAAAGAATGGGAAGAAATAGTAAGCAATTTCCATTCTCTACTAACTTCTAGAGCATTTACAAGTCAAGAGAAGGAATCACTTCATTTTGAATATAAGTAATATGTGTTAACTGCTTGTGTTTTTCTTGGTTTTATCAGAAAGAGGATGAAGACCTTGAAGAGTTTGAAATGCTTGAACAGGCAGCTGCTAATGCTTCATTCTCGTCTAACTCATCCCTCGTTGTCAAGGTCCTAGAAAAGGCGAGGACACAAAAGCCAGGACATCAAACTGCTTTTGTCAGGAAAATGGAGAATATTATTACAACGAGCAGAGGTATGGCATTTGATTACACATCATTTAAACATATCAGTTTGTGCAAAAATAATCATTCCCTTTTAAAAACATTTGGCAATGCCTTAAGTGTTAGGTGCATTATTTTGAACATTTTCATGTTTATCTAAAATTAATAGAAGAATTGAATTCATATTTCGTAGTTGCTTTCACAGATATTCGATCATCAAAACCAGTTTGGGAACAAATTATCAATTTTCTCTTGCTAATTAAATTGTACAAAAAAATCTGGCAGTCAGTCCTGAAATCACTGGAGAAGCATTTATAATTTTGGTTGTTTGGTTTTGTCCACAGATTCCCAGGTGCCCAGTATCCTAAGTCCTGTAGACACAGGCTATGGCAGTGGAGAAGGAAGGGGTACTGGCTCAATTATCATTGGTAGCCGGGCAGGCAGCATGTCATCTGTTGAAGATGCCAGCACAACAGGTAAAAATTTTGTCAAATACCTCAACATCCTCCCCTCCCTTAAAAGACGTATCTAACCTGGACACAATCAAACAAAAATCAAAAATGTTCTCTGATACTTGTATCAGGATTTCGTTTGATAAAGCGCACAATGGCCCCTTTGTTTGCACTTGTAAGTCTCGTTTTTCTAGTTACATTGACCCACATTTAAAGTGATTCAAAGTTCGTTTTGTCTGATTGACTTGATTACATCAACAGACAATGAAAGCAATGAAGAAGAAGAAGACGATGATAACGATACCACATTACAAGAGATAGACTCAGATGACGATGAATCCTCTTCCCCCGACACCGATCAACTCCCCCCTGATATGAACCAACCTCAACATGGATCTTGCGCTCCAGGTATCAAAAACTATTCCTTTGGGGAATCAAGTTACATGTTAAGTATTCTATTTCTGCAGTTATTAAACCAATCATTTTCTTTTCTAGAGGCTTCAGTACAACCGTCAGTTCCTGCATTGACGTCACCAGATGATTTTGATGACCAAGAAGCCTGGGGAGAGATAAAAGCGCAAACGAACCCAAATGACTCCGAGAGTGATGAAGACAGCGATGATACTGACGTGACCATTAGTGACATATTTCCATTGAACACTACCTTAAAAACGATTATACCACGTGATTCAACCAACAGAAGTGAATATCAGCAAACGAGTAGTCCTGGTAACAAGAGTGACGTCACGTCCACTCCTCCGACCTCTGCACTGGTGTCAAAGCTTTTCCCTAAGCTAAAGCCAAAGCCGAAGGTAGTAATTAACAACTTCAGAAAGATAGAAACTTAGCTTTTTTTGTTCATCTGACTTTCAGTACGAAGAAAATTCATTCAGCTATTAGAGAGTTTCAGATTTACGTTCACGGCAAACGTGAAACGTCAGTTGACCAGTAAAATATTCTTTTGAATTACTGAAAAAGAATCGCAAAAACGTCCAAGTAATAGGAAAAAAAAGAGTATTTGCGCTTGTAAAATATAGGAAAACGATGAAAACGTGGTCACGTTTTCCGTTTGTGGGGAGAAAAAGAAGTCAATCCTAAGACTCTCTATTGCCGATGAAATACTTATGGTTTTGAAATAATTTGCGGGGCAAGGTAACGGTATGGTTCAGCCCGCTTTCGTTCGTTTGCTTGGTTTTTGTATTCGTTTGTTCCTTTTTTTTTTTTTTTTTTTTTTTTTGAAGTTCGTATAAAATTTACATTATGTAAAGTGCCATGTCCCAGCACTCGCATTGGACAGAAAGAAATCTTGTGTCTGATGCACTAAACTTCGTACCTTGAAGGTACCATCTGTAATTTTCCTCACACACTCTATGCTGAAGTCAGTGCTTTGCTAGTCTATTCATTTAACTTTGTCGCTCTATGTGTAGGTTGAAGAAAACCAAGTCAACAATCCACCTACTGTCCCTGTTGTAACAGACAGCGGACCATGCAGAGAAGTTCAAGAGAAACTTAAAGAACTCGAAGAAGAGATCAGCAAGTTCCGTTCTGAGAACAAGGCGTTGGCCAAAATAAGAAGCGAACGAGACGAGGTACCACTAACACTACGCTTAGTACAAGTCAAGTTTTTGTCTTCTACTGTTTACTACACTCAGTTTAGTTTGACTGATGACGTCAGCCGATTTTAAATCCAAGGGTTTTTCCCCTCCGATTGATTTTCTCTGCACAGCGCTCGCTCGGAATTTTATCATTGGGTTACTTCAGCAGCACAACTTATCGTTACCTAGTTTTGCGCAATAAAGATATTTTCAACAAAACAAAAACAAAAAAAAGCGATGAGTAAAGCAAATTCAAAAAAATGGTAGATGAAAAGTCACGCATATGCAAAATAAGGCCCCGCAAGATTAAGATGAATTCGCTCAAATTAATATCTTTGTATTGTCAGGGTCTAAAGAGATTCCAGAAAGAAATCGATTCGTTCGAAAAACAGAAGACAGAGGAATTAGAGCGTCTCGAGAAGTTCAGAGAAGAAGAGATGCAGAAGCTACGGTGAGTCAGAGAACGAGAACTAGAGAAAGAAGGAGGATAGTACAAGGTGCAATAGCTCAAAAATCATAATCTTGGGTTTTTTTTCTAGACGAGAACGAAGGACATTTGAAAAGTATCAAAAAGCGACCAGAAATAATCCTGATAAAAAAGAGCGCGAAGAGATAGAGGCACTACGGTCACAGGTGTGTGGATATTTATTTGCATATTGTTGGAAGATGCGGTATATTTATTTTCGCGGCCTGGAGTATGGCGCACACTTTATAGTAGGTGCCCTGTACAACGCACACAGCGTATGGTGCGTTATACTGTGTGCCAAGCGTCGTAGAAGTTGCGCTTCATGCACTATGTAATAGATTGACACTCTGGTGTGTTCATTCACCGTAGCATCCATTAAACGTTTTGCTGTTATGTAGTTGTATTTGCACTTTCTGTAGTTATTTTCTGAATTTGCAAGGCGTGATTAGAGTGTTGCGTGTAGTTCTATTACTCCATAGAAGCTGCGCTTTTCGTTGTAGCAAGACGACTGGCGTATTGTGCGCTGGGTGTGTTTTTCTCCGCAAAGTGGTAACGATACTTTGTGGTGCATTACTGAAACAAATATTACATACATTTCCAGGTAGCAGAGTTGCAAGAGGAAATAAAGCGCCGTGAATCTCGATGGTCAGCGGCAAGTTCTCGGTATCGTAGCCGAATCGAGGCTTTGGAAGAACAGAACAAAGAGCTCCAGGAAGAAGTGAAATTACTGGAAAAATATCGACTGGAAAAATGGAGAAATGACGAAATGAAGGTTGGATGTTAATACGTGCTGTTGCCGAATAAAGTAGTTTTCCGCACATGTATCGTAGTCGGGAGGAGGGTCGGAAGCAGTTTCTGCATGAAATCGCAAGCGAACCGGCAGCGCTTGTCATAAGCAGATAAAAAGTAAACCTTCCGATTTCAAAGCCCTTCTGACTCCGAATATTACTCCTGCTGCTGCTTTCGCCTACGATTTAGATTCCGCCATTTGTGATAGCCATCTTTAAGAAACATGAAAAAAGAAAACAGCTCTAACCGGCTTATTATATTTTACATTTTTAGGCTAAGGAGAACGAAGAAGCAAAGCCAAGAGATGTGGCGCTCCGTAAGACGATAAAACCTGCAGAACCAGGTAAGATATCTTGTAACCTTCTAAAGGGATAAAAGGAGAGAAACAAGTTCTCACATTTTCTAAAATATCCTTCTGCAGCTAGGAACGAAGCCCTCAACCATCCACTAAACTATGAAGTGATGCAAAAAGAGGAAACTATCAGACAATCACCGCAGTACAAGCCAAGCTCTCTGAAACGGTACGTTGACTTACAAACGCCAAACCATAGCGGCGCGAGTGCAAAAATCTACTGATAGCTGGTTTATTAAAAATATGCCCTACGAAAAACAAACAAACAGCCGAATAAATTATAGAAATTATCATCTGCTCGCTTTTAAGACTACCCTGCAGCAAGCGCGCATCTTTTCCTGTTAGCGCCATAAAGGATTTTTGGCAGGAAAGGAACTCCCCGGCAAGCGCGCGTGCTTTCATGTTCGCGCCAATACGGGGAAGTTACATCACATTATTGATTGTAGAGACTAATAATAAATGCCTTTAATATTTAGCCATGCAAACACAGTGATAGATATGAACAATAACAATAAGACAATAGCGAATGAATCGACCAGTAAACAGTCACCCCGAGGTAAAAGCATGGTAGATACGAGCGATGCTGGCCTAAAACAACCAGAGAGTGGAGAACTGTTGAAAAGTAAAAACAATATCACAGGAATTGCGTCAGTTATTCCTGGAATGAAGAGACTGGCTTTACAAGAAATTGAGCACCCAGATGGCAAGGTATGACAGCCAATTTTATTTAACAGCCAGTTGTCCCTTTGTGTGTCTCGGGAGAGCACTGATTATGTTCAACAAAGTATCGGTACTTTTTCATGATCTGCTCGTAGCCTCATCGCATTGCTTTGTTTCATTCAAAATTTGAACCAGAAAATGTATTTTTCTTTCCGTGTTTCTCGTCTTTTGGACCGGTTTTCGTTGACTTCGAAAAACGTGAACATCGTAAGGAGAACCTTGTTGTAAACTGACTAGCTATGTCGAGTCAAGGAATGAAGCCCGAGAAACCAGAGGGATAGGCGAGTGCACTATCGCCACACCACCGTTGGAACCAGGTTTTACTACGCATTGCTTTTTGTGTTTAGGTCGAACATGTAAAGCCTGATGGGTCACGTGTCATCATGTTTTCTAACGGCACAAGGAAAGAGATCAGTACCGATGGACAGACTATTATCGTGTCTTTCTTCAATGGAGACATCAAGCAAGTTTTCCCTGACCAGCGAGTGGTATGTACAGTGGTTACATCCGTGATCACCGCGTACTTCATCAATATTAACCCCCTACGCAGACTTTCTTTGGTTCGTCACGCAACTTTTTCTTCCTAAAAGAAATATTGCGTGACGACGTGACGACCCTAGTAACGTCGGCGTGGGAGGCCAGAAATCACCTAGCTGAAGTAAATCTCATGAATGTCCAGCAGTGTTTATGCGCGGGTAAAACTGTGTGGGCAAACTCATCGTCTTACCTCTTAATACAAAGCTGCGTACCGTTAAATATTTTTGTTTCTGAAAACATGGTGGTTGCACAAGAAAGGCTCGTATCCTTGCGCAATGCGAATATAATGTCTATGTTTTATTACTCATCTTAGGTGTACTACTACTCTGATGCCAAAACAACACACACCACATATCCAGATGGACTGGAGGTCCTGCAGTTCCCAAAGTAAGAAAGTATACCAATTATAATTAGTGAAGTGATCCAAGGGGATTCAGAATAAAAAAATATTTCAGAGAGGCATTGGCATGGGTTTGGTTCTCGGTGTTTTTTATGGGGGGGAGGGGAGATGGCAGTGGGAAATATTCATTATTCCATGTCAGCCAATCGAATGGATGTTCTACTGGACAAAATCTTAGAGGGCAAAAAGTCCAAATCATAACATTTTCTCTATTGTTCTTTTTCTCATTTTCCCTCCCATCATTGTTTGACATGCGTTCGTGGCGAAAGGGCACAAAAGCTGCGTGAGTTCAATCTCCGAACCCCTCCGGTCATGGTCGCTATGCTAGTGTTCTCTGATCAGTAACGTTATATATTCATTTCTGTAGTAACCAAATCGAGAAACACTACGTGGATGGAACCAAGGAAATCATCTTCCCAGACCAGACCATCAAGTACTTGTACGTCGATGGCACTGAGGAATGCGTGTTTGCGGACGGTACCATCCAGCGCATGCGTGCTGGAGACGGGGAAAGAATCATAGAATTCCCCAACGGCCAAAGGGAGGTCCACACCAAGCACTATAAGGTATTAATTACTACATCAACAGCACTTACACTAGTGAACCTCGATACTGGGTGTTCGTAGTGACTGTTTAATACAAAATTGGTTAGCATTCCTTGAAACAGATTGTTTATTCATTTATTCATTTTCGTTTTTGATCACTAGAGGCGTGAATATCCAGACGGTACCGTCAAGACAGTTTACCCTGACGGAAGAACAGAAACAAGATACAGTACAGGAAGACTACGTGTGAAAGACCATGATGGGCGTGTCCTCGTGGACACCGCTGAACGACTACTGCAAGAATAAAGCAGGTTTTCCCCCGGTATGATTGGGAACGACAGACCCTGTTTTCTTAGTGAGATACGATGCAACAAATTCGCGGTCGTACTATATCCGAGTCGTATTTTTCGGATTTCTTAACTGTATAAATATAATTAAAGATAGCTGGAGTCATTTCTATGTTTGAATAAATTGTTTCCTGCTGATATGAAATCCTTTCCAATACCTGTAAATATCACATAAATATCTCTATAATTTAAACGAACAAGGATAAATAAATTATTTAGCTTCAATGGTATGTACAGATCGTAATTATAAACATGCAATATAAGGAGTGGACCACCATTTTCACTTTTGCGCTACATCATATTAAATTGTATCAGGATACAACCAGAAGTCAAATAAATACCATGATTGAACCTTGTTTCCCCACAGTAATATCAGAATATATGACACCATTTCATCCAGTAATATTATCGGGATATTTGGTACCATTTCATCCAGTAATATTATCAGGATATTTGATACCATTTCATCCAGTAATATGGGGATATTTCGTACCATTTCATCCAGTAAGATTATCAGGACATTTGCTAATATCAGGATATTTGTACCATTTCATCCAGTAATATTATCGGGATATTTGGTACCATTTCATCCAGTAATATTATCAGGATATTTGATACCATTTCATCCAGTAATATGGGGATATTTCGTACCATTTGGCTTGAACCACAACCTCCCGCACAACAGACCTCCATTCTTACCAACTGAGCTAACCGGGTGGCTTAATGACTATGGTAACCACCTGTGAGATAACCTTCAAAATTTTAATGAGAAACACAAAGCATACTACAGTAAGTTCAAGAAGGCAAAGCCCTATTAGCAATTTTGACAAATTAAAGTTTGATAGGACGAATGCGATCTCTATTCTTGGGTTCCCTGTGGTAAACGCGCCCGCAATATCTCGTACATTCCTGTAAAACAAAACAACAATTTTCAAACGGTCTTCGAATTTTCTCATTTTCTCCTAAAATCTTTTTATTTTCTTAATAACAACTACTAATACACCAGGTCCAAATGTATTTGTTGTTATTTTAATTGAGGTTTTGGGCATTTTTTAAAACGTGGAAGGAATTTTGGCGGAAATAGTAACAAGCATCGTCAAGGACGCCATTACACGCTACAGTGAGCTCTATTTATTATGATCTGGTTTGAAAGAGCTGCTTGACTTTCTGCAAAAATAATATGGATCCAGGTAAAATAATGAATGATTTGTATTGATTCATGACTTTATCTTAGTCCTAGGCATAGAGTAGTTACTGCTTTTTTCCTGCTCGATGTATCGTGCAGGACTTATAGTCTCAAATGAATTCAACTTTGATCTTTTTTTTCTCTTTCTTTCGAAAAGACTATAAGCTCAATTATTTTTCTAAAATTCTTTATTATTTGCAGTATACTAGCCCTGGTTTCAATACATTCGAAGAAACGATAAAAGCCGGCTTTCTTTTGTCAAGAAGCCAGCACAAAAAGTGAATAAGCTTGATTTCAAATCAGCTGTTTCGTAAATTTGAATAAGTTAATTATCAAAAAAAGTTTGAATCTTATTTTATTTCATTTAGTTTTTAAGCTTACTGTGATATACTTTAGTGATTTATATTTGAAATAAAAAGCCTGGCTAGGAACATATTGAGTTCAGGTTATTGTATGTGTTCTCGTTTGATTGTTATTGTATTCAAAAGTTGGGAATATTTATTTTGTGAATAATTTCAAGGTTCTGCCAAGAAAAAGAAACACAGAAGATCGAAATCTAACTTGCAAACTCAGGTATCTAGAAAATCAAAGAATATTATACTACCCTTAAAAGTTAAAAGTTCATTACAGCTATCAATATTTCAGGGGGTATAAAATATTTTATTTCACTATTCATATCTTTACTCAAAAAAGAAACCATTCCTAATGAGCTTTGTATCCTCATTTATTATATGACCGTGAATCTTAGAGCCTGGACACTAGCAAATCGAGCAATCTTATTGATCAAATCGCGGACTGATCTAGATTCTCCCGTATTAACTGGTCAAATCACATATTAATCTTACAGCGAAAACATTTGTTCTTTTCAATGAAAAGTGGTCATATAATAAAACTCTTATCGACCCAGCTTGGTCGGTCTGTACGGGATAATCTTGACCTCGGTCGGGTACAGACCTCAGTCAAGATTATCCAGTACAGACCGACCATGCTCGGTTAATAAAATCTAAATATCAAAATCCCACCGCACTTGTGCAGAATGAAGGTTGGGGCTTTTCCAATTTTTAAGAGAATGACAATTTAAATTTCTTTATTTAGAGTTGGTTATGAATAACATTTTTTTCTAAACTGGAAATTTTACTCAAATATATTTGTGCATGATATATTCCATGTTTCTTTCTTTTTCATTGTTTTTTTTTTCCTTTTTCTTTGTTGTCATTTTCCTCTAGGCTGAAATAGCAGGATCAACTGACCAATGTGAGTATCACAGCAACAACACAATAGGAATTATTAAAAACAGATCCAGAAAATTAGCTGAAAGTTTGGTATTTTCCCACCACATGGGTTGCCTGTGTACTCATTATTATACAGTAAACCCATACCGCAAAATAAATATTTTGAAATTTTAATGTTATAAAATTTTCTCTTTAATTAGGCTTCTTTCTCATGTATGTTTTAAATACATTCATTAATTCTAGAAATAATTGTAATTTTGTGGTTCAATATTCAAGTACTTTCAGGAGACGATGATTCTAGGGTGCAAAAAGCAAGACAAAGGACAAAAGCAAGATTTGAGTCATTTTTACAAGATGCTGTGTCAGAAAATAGGTAAAGTGATTGAATCAATAAGATTGAAAATAAGCCAGTGAACACAAAGAGAAGTCCATCTGTTTACATGCCTACAATATTTTTTTATTATTTTTCTCTGTAGTCTCCAAAATTCTGGAAAAAAGAAGAAAAAAAAGAGGACACATACTGCTGATTCCGTGGTGAGATATTGTCATGGTATTTCTTTCGAATGCACTTGTTTGTTATTTTCAATGTCGAGAATCACTTTGCAGTTCAACATTGTACAATATGCCATGTGTATTGAAGGTGTACACAGGTGTACACAAAATATATACTATGTTTTAATTGCAGCTTGAAACAATCAGAACTGGTAGTCCAATTGCAAAGACACCATCCAAGTCAGAAGAGAGTCTTATCCAGGCAAATCTTTACAAAGAAGGTAGGATCTGTTAAAAATACTATTTATTTCATGTACACAGGCATATTATTTGTTGCTTTGAACCACAATTGTAGAATTTGTGATATAGGAAGCACTCTACATTACTAAAAGTGCTGTGAAAGGCCTTCCTGAGATATGAGGTATCCTGGCCACACCCAGTGACTATCCCATTTTTTGTTGATTAATTTACCCATAAAGATCGCATGTCATTCACTTGAAATAAGAGAATAATATTTTCTTCTCAATACACGACTGTTAGCAAAGAAAATATTACTCTCGGGAAATACACATGGAGGTCTGAAATGGGCAAACATTATGCCAAATATAAAGTGGTTTGATCAGAAAACTATAAATGGTTTGTCTTCAATTGTTTTTCACACACAGATCACACCACTCCAGGGAAAGAAAGCAAAGCAAGTTATAGATCATTAATGCAAGAAAATGAAAACAATGTACTCAGCAGTCAAGAGATCACACCCAAAAAAACTAAATCAAGAAGATCAAAGTCCTCTCAAAATGGGTGAGTTTAACTATTAGTTGCCTCTAACAGCAGCAATAAATGTGATGATTATTAATATAACAAATTGAAGTCTTTCTGTTGCCTGTATTAGCCATTCTGAGGTTGAAAAAAACTTAGGTCAAGTTGGCTTTGCAGAGCATTGCTGGGCTGGTTTAGGGGACATATTTGCCAGACGGCAGCTTTACTGGCCCCAAAATCCACTGCTATGCCACAGAATCGACCCAGTTATTTCCTGAAACTCAGAATGGCTAATAGTTGAACTTTTTGCTTTGTGGACACCTTAACAAGATTGAAATGAAATTCCTAATATTTATTGTCAAATCTTTAGAGAATTATCTGTGACCCCTGGTGAAAATGACCAGTCAAAAAGAAGAAAAAAGACAGGTACCCCAGGAAAATTAGCATTCAATGAAGACAGTGGAAAAGAAAATCTGGCATTTGAGGATGAAGACCAGAAACATGTTGATGAGGTTTGTGCACTAAGATCTGTCCATTTATCTTTCTATTTATTCCATCTATTCATTTATCTAGCCACTCCTCCATCCATCCAACTATCCTATTCCATTTATACATTCATGTACCTACTTGTCCATCCACCCATCCTATTTCATCTATTCATTTATCTACCCATGCCTCCATCCATCCATCTATCCTATTCCATTAATACATTTATGTACCTACTTGTCCATCCACCCATCCTATTTCATCTATTCATTTATCTACCCGTGCCTCCATCCATCTATCTATCCTATTCCATTTATACATTTATTTATCTACTTGTCCATCCATCCATTTATCCTATTCCATTTATACATTTATGTACTTACCTGTCCATCCATCCATCCGTCCATTAATCCTATTTCATCCATTTATTTATCTACCCATTCCTCCATCCATGAATGCATCAATTCACCTATCCATCCATCCTTTTTTGCACTATCAATTTTTTGTTTACTGACTCACTCAAGCATTCATTCATTATCCACTTTTTCATTCACTCATATCATAATTCTATTTACTTTTAGACTGAGGCCTCCAAGGCTTCAAAAAGTCCTAAACGAAGAGGAGAAAGAGTAAGAAGAAAGCTACATCATGGTAAATAAATAACAAGGAAATTATATTTTTTAACCCACTACCCTCTCAGTGATTGATTAACTTTGTGAATATGGTCCCTTTTAGTGCATCTGTATTGTAATCCCTTTATGAGGCAAAATTTAGAAGAATATGGGAGAGGAGTGGGGAGGGGGGGTGGGATCCCATAAGGTGTCCAAGTTTCCCTCACACTTACGAGTACTACATTTAACATCCATCACATACCACACCCATCAGACTTAATGATTTCCATGTTGAATGTCATTTTTTAAAAGATGGAGAGAAGTCGCGAAAAAGAACCAATGATGACTTTATTTTCTCTGTTACCATCCACCGTGCTGACAGACTTAAGCCAGACCTACAGATATCTCACCCAATGGTTCGTGTCCACGTAGTTGACAGTGAAACTGGAAACTATGTCAAGAAATCTTCTGAGTAAGTGTAAAGTAATTTCAAATGCAATGGAAAGTAGTGCAGTATTTTAGTTTCCTAAAATCATTATTTCATTTTTGTTCAGGAATAGGAATGTTACATCATTTTACGAGAGTAAGCACGATACCCCGGTGGATTACATCATGCCTGTCATGACACAACCATTTGACTTCAAGACGCATAAGTAAGTCACGTAACTTATTAGACCAAGAAAATAATACTGAAAAATTAAAATTTTGTGCAGTGAAATATTGAATAATTATAGCCATTGGAGCTCTGCATTCAATTTTTTTCAAAATGAGATGGGACCACTGGCTAATTTTATGAGGCAATCTGTAACACAACAAAGTTCTATTGATTTGCACATATTTTTAGAGCAAAAGGCAGCCCTTCTACTCAATTAGGGCACTGCCAGTCATCAAATGCCTGCGCACTTGGGCAAGTTGGTTTTGAATGGAAAATGCCCTTAGATTTTGAACTCATACAAAATTAAACTGCTGAAACGTTGGAATCATTCATTCTCAGGAATGAATGAGTCAAAGGATGCTTTTCTAGGGGATTTACAAGGTGTACCTAATTTAATAAATTTGGTTTAGCAGGGGATGACAAGGGGGGTTGCCAGGCACCTCTATATACCATACATATTGTATGACCTTCAAATAGAGTGTGATTTTATTCCATCAACAGGTGCGTCGTTCCATCCTGGGAAGAAGTGCTGATTTTTAACGAATCTTACTCATATTTTTGAGTCTTAAAGATGCAGATCCAAAAATTATTATCTTTTTTGAGGTATGTGTATTTCAGATTGATCATCATTTCTTGAGATTACCAGGAACCTAAACTTCGATTTTTTTTTCGTTTTAAGGTGGTTGACTTCTTGAGCATGACAGCATCAAACAGACAACATGAAAATGAAAAAGGATGGTATCGAATAGCATGGGCTTTTTTAAAGGTAAACATAACGAACCTCTTAAGCTTGAGTGTACTCAATGCTTTCCCATGTCATGGCGCATGTCATTCCCTTAAGTATTATTTCTTTGCTTTTAAATTGGTAATGCTTGGATTATCTAAGATTATCTTAGGCTTTTCTGTACGATGTTGCTTATTTTGTGTGTCTGTGTTATGAGTGTTTTTCCTTTTTTGTGGGTGTTTTTTGTTCACTGCAAATATAGATTGCGTGACCGGCGTGAAGTGGTTCGTTCCTCTTGCACTACAAATGAATGTAATTGCGTGACTTTCTAGTTTTTCTTATTGCACTCTAGTAGAGATTCCTGGGTAGGGTTGCTTCTTGTAAACTGCTAGGAAAGATCGCGTGACTTGACCTTTATCACCAACATTTTATTTCATTCATTCGTTTCATGTACTACATTTACTTCAATGACGACCATAATTAATGGTCGTTACAGAAAAGGTCTTAACACCCTCTCTGCACGATCTTAGGCCTCTCTTTTTCACAGACATAGCCTAATTTAGTGGTCCACAGACACAAAAGATCATTCCACTTCATGTCATGTAATTTAGTCAAATATATCGATCCGCAGTCTTCATCTTTCGCGTGAGCATTGTTCGGTTCATCGGTGCCCCAGTTCGAGTACTGCTTGACCAGGGGGGTGCCATCCACCCAGGTGAATTTGCGCTTCGCATCTGAAATCATCAAAACTTAGTCTGGATTACTAATATACGAATAAAGATATAACTTTTGGCATCTATAGACCGATTTAGCTTGGGCGTAAAGTTTTCCCGAATCAAACCACTCACTTTCCTTAGAAAATAAGATTCTTTGTTTGAATTGTATCCATATTCATGTGTCTTAAACGAAGAAAAGATACTATTAGAAATAACAAGTGGTCTGGATTGGGAAAGCACAAAAGAAAATGAACTCTCTTAGAAAATTAAAGTACAAACATTACAAGTGTGAAACATAAATACCACTAAATTATGTTAATCCTATTGTTTTCTATTGTTTAATTAGCACTATTTACTACTTAATAGTGCAAAGTGTTGCACACTTTTAGTGTTTGTACTCTAGTACACCTGAGCTAAATTGGTCTATTGCTTAAAATCTTAAAAAATTTGGAAACTGGAGGACGTGCGCTGCTAATACGCGTCGTCTCTTACTGGACCTCACATCACATATGGTTACAGTTACTTGTTCATTTTCTCACGTGCCTTGAGAATTTTTCAGCTTTTCGTCCCACTGCGGAAAGCTTAAACACGAGCCTCTTTCTCACCAACCACTTCCTTCTTATACATTTACCACTCCTAGTTGGACGGCTTAATGTCTAACAGGTTTTGCAACTCAATAGATAAGACAACCATAGATCGAATTGGGATTTAGAAGTTTATTTTTGTGGAGGGAGGAAAAATCGGAGAACCCGGAGGAGAAAACCTTCGAAGTACTGGAGAGAACTAACGAACAACTCTACTCAACTTAACTCTAACTCTACTCACATATAACACGGTGCCTGGCAGGGCTCCAACCCAAGCTGTATTGGTGAGAGGTTACGCTTTAGCAGCGCAGTGTTTAGTTGTGTGATTGGTGTAATACTTAGCGAATTTTTACTAAACCAGAAGGGAAAAATCAGGTGAACCCTGGGGTTTCGAAATTTCTCTTCAAAGGATTGTTAACATAACTGACCTGCCAGGAATCCAATCCACATAAAACTGGTTGACGGGAAGTACGTATGAACAAGCATGGCCACGTAGTTGTTCTCTTGAGTCGAGGTGATCTTCACGAGGTCACTCCCCATGGAAAGACATATTTTACGGGCTTCGTACCAGTTGTTGGTAGGGTGCGGTGGTACTTTGTAGCAGGATGATGAACCTTCGTAGGTCACCCAGCCATGGGGACACGGCTCTGAAGCAAAAGGCGAAACGTTTTCATAACCATTCGTCATTCATAGAAACAAGTTTCTGCGTTGACCTCAAATTTGAAAATTCTACAAACACCTTCCACTCCGTAAAAACTATAAAAAATAGACAAAACTGCAGATAAAGCTATTGCTATCCTCAATCATTTGCAGCATTTCGTGTTCTTTTTATTATTATTATTATTATTTTATTATTATTATCTAATATTCCATGATAGTGCAGAACATAAATGAGACTTACGATAAACCACGCCAGGCAGCATCTTTGAGCTTGCTGCAGCATCAGTTTTGCTGGGTCCAAACAAAAAAACGTTTTCCATCAGAACCATAACAGTCAACAACAGAACCTTGTACATATTTGTTCGATCTTTCAGTGACTGATCACAAACGTGTCGTACGAATTGGAGACTCGGGGAGAAGTAATTTTTCATAGTAGAGTGAACGATCTTTTTGCACAAAACAAAATGGCAGATGATGCTTCTCCAACGTGTTCAAACAAGAACAAACAACACAAACATGTTAAATTTTACGTACCAAGACTGATCTACAGACGTCAGATTCAGTGCAAGTTTAAAATATGACAGCCCATTATTTTATTATCATATAGAGAACCACGAGCTTATCTTATCAGTTTTAACTGTCAACTGTTATCCTCTCTGATACCAGAGGAGTAAGATTTCGATGAGTGTGAAGTCGTAATGAAGAAAAAAGGACATGCTTTTGCAAAACCAAATGTGCATCTTTGTAAATCACACCATATTGTTTTTCTTTTGTCTCACCAGGTCGTTGGAGGGAATGGTACCGTAAACACAGATAGGAAAGTTCGCTTACAGTTATTCTATCCATATCGATCTGCATTCAGAAACAAAAACCCTGGTCACTTAGAGGTAAGATTGACACGTTATGGGATGTCTGTGGTGGTCTGCGTTCTTTTTTCCAGCGGATTGGCCGAAGGGATTAAAAAAGGGGAGCAGAGATTTTATATTTTTGAGTTGATAAAATGGGATTTCGGTATCTGAGAATGGCAAATGATGGTGTTAGTGATGTGTTAGTGATGGTTCAAAGCGACCATCAATGAAATATGACACTTCATTAGTATTGTTTTTAACATACGTCTAATATTTATTATTTCTTTTATTATGAAACGCCATGAATTTTGATATGTGCGCTATATCAGTTCCATTATTATTATGATGATGGAGATGATGATTGATGATGATCAGGTAATGATTGATGATGATGGAGATGATGATTGATGATGATCAGGTAATGATTGATGATGATGGAGGTGATGATTGATGATGATCAGGTAATGATTGATGGTGGTGGTGATGTTAATGATGATGATAAAGATGATGGTAATGATCACAGATTATGGGGATGATACAGTAATGATGATAATAATGATGACGACGATAAGGATGATGCTTATTATTATTATTATATTATTATTATTATATTATATTATTATTATTATTATATTATTATTATTATTATTATTATTATCATTGTTATTATTATTATTATTATTATTATTATTATTATTTACAAGGTATATCACTGGTGGAAGCAGTCTCAACGAGTGCCCTACCCTTCTACCTTATACGTAACTCTCAAAGGCGTTCAACCTCCAAAGAAACTAGATCCTGCCCTGCGTTCAATGTACGCCATACAGCAGGTAACCTCTTAGTAAAATCGACAATTTGAATGACTGGGAGAGAGGTAGCCCCACCCCCTTCCCCCTTTCTCTCTCGCCCTCCAACCTCTCCCCGGCCCATTACAGAGGGAGGCTGCACAGGGTATCCATAGTTCTGCTCAGATCTGGTTAAATCATTCTACCTTCTATTATTTTACAGGAAAAAGGACGAGTGACGTTTGAAGAGTTGACTACTGACGCCGAAAGAAGAGCCTACGGATTGACGTAATTATCACGTGATATATAGATTAGTATTGATAGCACGATGGAGAATGGAATGTAATACACTTCTCGGAGATTGTTCTGACTACGACTCTAACCGAAGTAGCGGCTTACAAATCAAACAGTTTTAATTGTAGTGGTTGTGTATTGGTTTATTATCGCGCTTGGGTGTCAGTCAGAAGTGCCCCCACCCCCTCCCTCCCCCTTTAGCAATGTTGTTCTATGAAGTATTCTACCCTATGAAGCGGTTGGATATTAAAATGAATACCGAGGCAACAATGCTACGGGGGGAATAGGATGGTTATCCAGAGTGCAAGGCGGCACATTTTATTTTACAGGGGATTGTAGTTTCCTCTGCACGCGTAGCTGTTGGGATTCTCTGGACTTAATATTGGGAACCCTGTGGCTTTAAGTTTGTCTTTAGCATGGTAGTGCGCAATGCGAATCTGCGTGCAGTCCAACTTTGATCGTCTAAACCAGAGTTAATGTCTGGCTGCATTCACGCTAATGGGGTCTAACGATGCCATTTTTTCTTGCTCGTTTTATTGTACGCACACGTGTAGTGATAACAAAGATAACGAGAACCAACCTCCAAACTGGACAAGACTTCCTGGACAGGTAAGATATGGAGCAGCTTAATATTGTACTCCCGTGCGGAGTATCCATAGTCGTACGCAGCCATCAATAATCCCCAAATTTTCTAGAGCAGTTTTGGTTTGCGTTTAAATCATCATTCTGGCTTGCAGTACTTGAACTTCACATTGAAATGGTTTTCAAATGTTTTCACGTTGGCCATCCAATCAAAACGCATGACTTCGTCAAAATAAGGCACGAATTCTCCCACTTATACGAAATCCCTGACATGTTCGAGTAACAGTTAGTATCTGTGTTTATCCACAGGTTAATCGCATTCCCAATAAACAGATGCTCTCTCTTCGGTCAGGGAAAAGAGGTTGTTTTGTCGTCAAGTTTTCACATAACGGAAGGTAAGTAATGGCTTCATGTGAGACCAAAGAAAAACATTTTAGTACGAAACATTTTATTGGCTTCTGATCTGAACCAATTAAAAAGCAACACAAAACACGCTTTGTATTCAGTTTTGATTATGGGAAACCATTTCGTGGTCGGGGCATTCCAATCAGACAAAGAGGTAAAGAAAAATAGAATTACCGTAATATCAGTTGAACTTTGAGTATTGAGTATAAGTCATGCGTTTTTGTTTTTGTTCGCTTTTTTGTATATTGTGGCGTATGCTGGCTTGCTGGCTTGCTTGTTAACGTACTGTATTAAGCAATTAATGCTCTCTCATATTTTAAATTCATTAATGGTTCATTATCAGGTATTTAGCTTGTGGGTGTGCCGACATGGACAGCTTTCCTGTCATCGTTTACGAGGTAAGATTTAATTCGTATAATTTAGCCACAACCCTTGTCTAAAGCGTTATAAAATAAAATTTGTGAATCTCGCGTTCTGATTCTTTGGGAGCTCGTGCTTTATAAGAGCGCACAGTACGCGCAACGTCCTCGTGCTTCTAACACATTCCTTGTGTTCTACCATGCCAACTCTGCGTGCTTTTATAACTCCACGCAGCACGTGCGGTAGTTTTCTATTTCTTTAACAGTTTTTAACAATCATTTGTCTTTCAGATTCCTTCCGGTAACTGCCGTGGCGAACTGTTAGGACATTTCAGTATTATCTACGATCTTTGCTGGTCAGCGGATGATTCAGAACTGATTTCCTCCTCCTCAGACGGAACAGTGAGGTAAAAAACCCAGTCAGTTCGCCTGCGCCAGTACGACTTTGTTAGATCTGTTGCGAACGCAACATTGTTGGGCTTACGCTTCGTTGACCGCGAAAAAAGAGAAATGATGGGACTTGTTGGCTCGAAAGTTTGACGAGTTTCAAACTTCACCCAACAACATCCAACAACGTCCAACAAGTCCCAACAACACGCATAATGGTGTTCAAACGCTCCCAACATGTTGAGCCCAATAATGTTGGATATTGTTTGCCAACAATGTTGCGTGTGTTTGCACGGGCCTTAACAGTTCCCTTTGAGTTTATTTAGTTTATCCTTTTTATATTTCCTTTCCCATTTCCTTTCCATTTCCCAATTTTCAACTTTACTCCGCAATCATAAATCCATAAAAGTTTCATACTGTTTAAGTTTATTTACTTTTCTTCCAATTTTATTTCCCATTTTATTTCCCATTTGCTCACTTCAACATTCCCATTATTTTATGTATTCTTTACAGGATGTGGGAAACGAAGACCATGATGACCAGCTTTATCAAAGTCTTTCCTCATCCCTGTTTTGTATATTCAGCCCAGTATCACCCCAGCTCACCATACATCATAGTAACGGGCGGGTATGACCGTCTAATCAGAGTATGGACCAGTGCGTGTGAGGGTATTAATGGTCAGGTATGGATTAGGCATATATATAGAAACCGCGCGCTCGCGCGCTTTTGTGTAAGTCATAAAGCACTTAGGGATTGGCAGAAAAAGAGAGTAGTGTTAGGAAAGGCCCAATAATTCTCGAGTTTTCTGTCCATCCCCAAGTGCTTTATAACTGCACACAGCAAAGCGAGCAAGTTTATTTTACAATAACCGTTGTTTAAAAAAAAGAAAGTATTATAGAAAGCGCGCGCGCGTGCTATAAAAGTTATGTTTATAAATATTTATTTATTCCTTAATTATTATTTATCTCTTGTTATTTATAGTAACAGTATTGTACTATTTTCCCTTCTCAGCTCGTAAGGGAAATTGACGGACACAACGGCTTTATCAACAGCATATGCTTTGGTCAACAAGGTATATTTTGATTTCCTCTCAGATGGGATAGCGTGTCGTTGTTGTTGTTGGATTCCTGTGGAAGAAAACGACGAGACAAAGTGTTCCTAAGCTTTTTTTTGTCAGCTCGTCCTTTCTTCCACAGGGAACCCAGCCGCGCATTTGATCTTACGTCATGGAATTGGCGCGAAATAAGAAATTGAATTATTCTTATAAATTATCATTATTTTGCATGTATCTTTAGGGAATATGATGTTTTCTGCTGACAGCGCAGGCTCTATAATTATGTGGCAGACGTCTATTGATCCAGCTTCCAATGTCAAGCGAAAGAAGAAAACCCCTTTAGGTATATTCCTTTCTCTTCTGTGCATATGACATTTTAAATGCAGATTGATAGTCACAGCTGTCTAACTGAGACTCAACCCTATGTGACTTATGTGAGTCATACGACCAACTGCGAGGGTCTAAGTAATGTCTCAGTTGTTCGTGGATAACAGCAGAAGGATGCTTTGCCCTAGCGTTTGAACCTTTGTTTATAATTCATTTTGCTTTTGAATTACAAAGATCATGTCAAAAATTGGATGACGATAAAACACATAAAAGAAGAAGAACTTCAGGTAAAAATCAACTTTACATTGAACTAAAATGGCTGTCAGCATAAGTGTATGTGATGCGAGTAACTGTATCTGATGTTCACCAGGGTAACGTCATCAACTCGTTAGAAATTCATCCCGGTGGATTGAAGCTATTGGTCCATACTCGAAATAGTGCGCTTTATATGATCGACCTCCGCAGGTAAGCTTTATATATTGTACCTCTTTCAAGAAAGTTTGTAGGAAGCAGAGGATACAGGAAGTAATATTTCAAACACGCGAGAGAGTTCTTCCTTCGATTTCCAAACACCGAAAAGTGAGTTGAAAAAAACGAAGCGCAGCCGAGTTTTTTAAACTGACTTTGAGGTGTTTGGAAATCATTACATCACATTCGTTCCGTGACCGTGCCGTGTGTCACCCAAAATAACGTCCAGGTGATCTCTCTCGTTCTTTCAGTTTCACAATAATGACGCGCTACCTGGGAGCGTCGAACTTCAAGGAGCACATTCACAGCACGTTGAGCGCGTGCGGGAGCTTCGTGTTCTCAGGATCTGAAGATGGTGTTGCATATGTCTGGAATACTGAGACGGGTAGGAAAGTTTTAGTTTTGCTGTACTGCTATTTTTAGCGCGCATGAATCCCTTATTCCTCTGGGAAGAAAATGTCAAGAAATTTGGTTGTCATGTTGGTAGAAAAAGAAAACAGGTTCAAATCGTTTTATAACCATGTGGCTATGACGTCACATGCACCATCCATGAAGTCATAGCTCCACTGTGAAGAATGTTGCTTCTCGTTTTTATACTTTTTTACGTATTACGTCACAACTTTCCGCGTGTTGTATTTCGCAAGTAAAACAAAAATGAACAGACTATGAAAATACTTGGAAAGGCCATGGACTGCGTCTAATTAAAAACAGATTTCGTCAGCATCCATGATGAAAAGTCATCTGGGAAGCACGGGTAGTGTGCTGTAAATGCGTCCTAGGTTCAGTCCCCAGACCCACCATCATATGTGAGCAGAGTCGTTTGTTGGTTCTCTTCTGTTCTTCGCTCAAGGTTCTCTGGCTTTCCTTTCGCCGCAAAAACCACCCCTTCCAGATTTCACTCCGACCATCGAACAAGGCTCACATCATGTTTGTGTGGACCATTTTATCTCTATTTCAGGAAACATAGTGTCCATCTACACAAGTCTTACTTACGAGAATGCAGTATCAGACGTGGACTTCCATCCCTTAGATCACATCATTGTCTTCTGCTCGTTTGGGAACAGTCAACCTGTGTTGGTCTATAAATATGATGCCAAGGGTAAGTTACCATGACAATAGTGACGTCACACATACTATAGGGACGTCATGCATGCTATAGTGACGTCACGCATGCTTGTCCTTCGCCTCCCACCTCATTCATTCCTGTTCTTCTTTCAGCCGCAAAGGTTGAAGCCAAGCGCATGTTCACGCCACCTACCACGCCCATCAAGGTTGCAACACCCGTTGCAACGGAAACGTTGCAGGAGGAGTCAGCACGTCACTTGGGTGACGTCACGCAAGATGTGATTCGGATGCAGCGAGTGAAGAACAAGCTGGACTCGGTCTTGGTAAGAGGAAACAGGGGATCGGAAAACCTCCTCATTTCTAACAGAGAAAAAAATTGGGTGCAATGAGAATCATAAACAATGAAAAACAGAGCTTGCGTGATGGAAGTGGGATCAGGATAGCCGTGCCCTGACGTTAATCAGCCCAGAGGATGTTAAAATTTGAAGGTTCTAAACTAATTATCATTTCTATTTTGTAGAATACTCCTGGTTCATCCCGTGTACTTGATACAGCTATACTTAAGACTCCAGGTCACAATGGTAGCTATCCATTCCAAACACCTTCGATGTATCAGAGTGGAGCAAGTAGTACGATGTATTCGACTCCAGCGTCGCCTCAACCTGGGCAGGTCACCTTTCAGTTACCGGACAGCACGATGAGGACGTTCCGCCAGGGGATGGGGACGCACGATACCATGTCTACCTGGGGGTCTGACTTTAGTCCGACAGGTTACGGGACAACACCAGTCCAGGTTAGATATGTATGCACTTAAAAGCACAATGGTTGTTATCATGATTACCCTTCATTCAGTCAAATGAATGCGAGTAGAGTTTACAAGATCTCTCCCTTGATTCGAGGGTTTTTCTTCTGGTTCTCCCTGACTTAGATCAGCCCAGAGGTTGTTTTAGGGTCCTATCTGTGACTAAGCGGTGTCCTGACTTAGACCAGCCCAGAGGTTGTTTCACAGTTCAATCTGTGTGTTAGCCGTGCCCTGATTTAGATCAGTACAGAGGTTGTTTCAGGGTTCAATCTGTGAGTTAGCCGTGCCCTGATTTAGATCAGTACAGAGGTTGTTTCAGGGTTCAATCCGTGAGTTAGCCGTGCCCTGACTTAGATCAGCCCAGAGGTTGTTTCACAGTTCAATCTGTGTGTTAGCCGTGCCCTGATTTAGATCAGTACAGAGGTTGTTTCAGGGTTCAATCTGTGAGTTAGACGTGCCCTGATTTAGATCAGCCCAGAAGTTGTTTCAAGGTTCTTCAAAATTGATGTTCCTCTAAGTCGTTTCTGTTTGTTCTGTTACTTTAGGTCCCAGGCTACGCTATGTCTCCTCATTCCCAGCAACATCTTGGTTCCTCTGGTCGTTTCCAAAGCCGACAGCTGTACAGTCAGATGGCAGGCTCACCGGTCGATACTCCTGGCTCGCCTGTATTTAGGGACTATCCAGGTAATAAAAACAATGACCTAAACAAAAGCGATTAATCTTTATGGAAGTTTTCAATGTAGAAACTATTTTTAAAAACATTTGCGCATGCGTGCATTCCAGCACGTTTTTCAAGAATCAGGAAAGCTTAAATGAGAAAATAAATGTTCGTAAAGAAATCATAGCTGACTTTTGAAAAGTAGTAAATCTTTCTCCTTTTGTACTTCTATTTTGAATTAAGCCACTTTCAAAGTGTTTTGCTTTCCTCCACGGTATTGGGCTACCTGTGCTCAAAGTAGAAAATGCTAGAGGTTTTGTCCATAACATGGCTGTCGTGAAATCCATGAATGTCAGAGTAATCTAATTCTCGTTCGTGTGTGTTTGTTATAGGAAGAGATCAGTACTCAAGACAAGGATCCCTTTCTATGAATCTTTCTCGCGATTCACCAGGCCCAATGGTGAGTACAGCTAATTTGCATCACACGTGAAAAAAATCACATTCTTTCAGTCTTAAAAAAACAATAAGATTTTATTGATACCCTGAATATATTGAACGGTCCCTTTCACAGTTCCCTGCACCATCTTTAAAGGTAGCCGTTCCTTTGCATCGAAGCGAGATGAACAGTAAGCTTTGTTTTGCGGAAGGAGGAAAGTAGTAGAAGCAAGAGAAAAATCCTCGAATCAAAGGGAGAGACTCTATTAAAGAATGGAAGAAAGAAAAATAAAGATAGGAAAGTGAAAATGGTGCATTTTTGAAATATTTGATATCATGTTTTCCAGCGGAAGTCACATCTGAAACAGAAGCCCACTTTTAGTTTCAACGCAGGCGAACCGAGAGGTGACCGCAGAAGTCAGGCAATGAAAAAAGTAAGTAGAGATTATAGAGACTTTTGATAATAATTTAATACTTTCACAGTGAAGTCGTGAAAGTTACTCAATACCGGGTTTGGTTTCTTGTGTAATACAGGTCTTGGTCATGTATCCATACGAGGCAAACAGAGCAGACGAGCTGACAATTCAGCCTGGAGATGTCATCGCGGTGTTATACCAGGACAATGAGAACTGGTGGATGGGTGAACTAGCTGATGGAAGACAGGGGTACTTCCCTTCAAACTACGTCATGCAACAAGGTAACATTCTCACTAGTACTTGTCACGCAACATTGTCACTTTGGGTGCTCGATTTGCTATTTTCGTACGATTGGGAAAGCGATACTTAGCCTTATCGTATCTTATCTGTATGTAACTGTATGTTCAAATAGCCAATGTGCACGAGCACGAATCTCTAGCACAAAACAGGATAGGAAACCGAGTACTTACTGTTTAGCTCCTCTAAAAATCTCTCTGAAAATTTTTTCTTCGACATTTGCTTTGAAACTGTAAGTATTTTAACAGACGAAAATAACAGCATTTTTTCCGATAATTTTATTGTTTTCCTTGTTCTGATTTGTGTAGTACTCAGTTTCCCAGAGTGCCTCGTCCTAGTGATTCGTGCTCGTGCAGATTGGCTGAATCATCTACTCATCTTACCTGCTCATCTTATGATTGAAAAAGCATGCGCGATTCTCAAATGGCTTCCTACCTCTCTAAACCAATCAAAAAGCGTGCGGCACGTCATTTAATCGTGCCCGAACAGTGGAACCATTTTGAAAGCCACGGTAGCGTTATTTCATACTCACACTAATTATGATTTTAGACGAAATGGAGTCTGATAATGATATACAAGAGGCAGTTAAAAGAGGTTCTTCCAAGCATCGAAAAACAAAGGTAAATCTGTTTGAGCACATTTTGTATTAAAAAACACGCAAGTGCCGTGCCGTGACGTGACGATGTCGTGTCCAAAGCACCTCGATTGCATAACCAACTGATATGGGCCATGTGATTGGTTTAACGGATGACGTCAGTCGTACCGTGACCGTGCAATGTGTGATCTGCATATTTCCAGATAAAATTCTTTAGTTATAGTTGTCTTCTCATACATGTTTCTAGATGAATGCTGTTACGAGTAAAACTGGTGAATTGAAGATCATTTCTGGACCAGAGGACAGCAGTGATGCTGAGCTATCGGCTTCTCAAAGGCAAGGAAACAAGGCTCCTTGGGTGTTGTAAACAATGTTATTCGTTTTGAAATGTTACTCAAGGGAATTATTACTTGTGGTCCATGAAATGAGAAAATATCAGTGCGGACAAGCCGAAAAGATCTATGGCGTTGCCAACGTGAAAACGTTTTCAACAGCAGCTTTACCGACGCAAAAAATCTTCTCACTTTTTTATATATTTTATTTATTTAACTGAAAAAATGCTATTTTTCTCCAGCATTGCCAGGCAAAGAAGAAGACATCGTCAGAGTGCAACCCCAGAAAAAACTCTTAAAGAGAAAAAGACATCTAAAAAGAAACAATCACCAAATTGAACAAATCTATTAAAGCAGAACATGGACAATCCTTCAACCACTTTTAAACCAACCATATGTTTGTTTTAAAATTAAACTTAAATTTTATCTAACCGAAAAAATTGCCACATCGTCACATTTTATCATTTTAAAATACAATATGAAGAATTTTAAACATGACTGAATAATGCTAACAATATATTTCTGAAAACGTTTGTTACTTTGTACCAAAATATTAGTTTTAAAATTAAACTTTCTTTGAGTTTTATTCATTAGTCTTCAAAGAATTTATTGTAAAAAATACATTTGTAAAACGATCGCTTTTGAGATAAAAAATAAGTAATAAACGTCTATAAATTATTAATCAGATGTTGAACGTTTTGGTTTTCTAATTGTAGTTTCCCAAAAGAATAATTAAAAAACCTTATAACTAGAAACCATGCTGGTTTATAAGTAATGTTTAAAAACCAGGCATAGCAGATACCTTTCAATGAAATAGAAGGGCAATCAATTAAAGCCATAAAACAGTCTTCGAAAAACATGTAAAAACCCGAAAAATCTGGATCCTCATATATTCAAACCATTGTTTTGCTCCATTGTGAATTATAAGCATTCTTATCCCGTGCAGGTGATCAATAAAACCATGCCTGAAATTGATCTATATATCTGTACTTCGTGGGCTTCCTGTGTCTAAGATAGAATGTTGATTGACAGGTGGTTGATTGACGACCTGTTCATGCACGTTGGTATGCTAACCTCGCAAATGATAAATTATCGTGATGCTTCGTTGCAGTCGAATACGAAAACAGACAACGCCGCTTTTTCTGCTTTCCTTTGAATTGGTGTATTGTATCTCTTTCAGGTTAGTCACTCTCTAAAGTTCACTGAAGTATTTTTATATTAATTTTGCTCACTACCAAGTCAGGGGCTCAACTTCGATTCTCCTTTAAAGATTACCTTGGCTTCTAAAGGGATTTTTTAAACGTTTAGCGGCCAACATTTATCTGAAACCCTGTTTACATTCTTAATTAATAGATTAGGCAGAAAAACATTGTGAGGAAGTAGTGGTTAAAGCCTAGAAACTCTGTCTTCTCTACAATATTGTTTTGTTGTCACGATATATGTACGTACGTAGCGTGACGCTACTAAAAACTCTTTCCGTTCCTTACTATTAAAACTCATGCCTGCTTAGAGTAAAGGAAATGATTGCTGATCAGGAGAAATCGAAAAGCTTTAAAATAACACATACTGGTAGTAACTCCTGCTTAATCAGCACGCCAAGGGACGTAAACAAACACCTTACGTTACACAATACCGATGTAAGTACCGTTTTATCTGTCGTCTATTATTCCATCTTTTTCCACCAAAAAAAACAATTTAGCTATTTTATTGAATTAGTAATATTAGGGAATCAGTCACTCAATAATGGCCACGTACTCGGCTCGTGTTACGATGATATTATTGAATAAATCATTAAAAATGCTTTTCCAAATACGCACCAATTACTTTTAAAAAAACCATCTCTTTTCATACGTAGCATCAACCTGTTTGCCTTTTGCCTTGGTTTTCAAAACTAGAGAGTAATGATTACTAGTTGAAAGCAAGAAATAGTATTTAGAACTATCATAGGGGCAAGAGGGCCGCCCTTCCAACGTGTTTACACAGGATACGGTAACATCACTAGCTTTGAACACTTTTTGACTTGTTTTTAAGGGCAGACCAAGACATGACGTTAAAAAGAATAATCCTGCAACTAAAAACACGATCAGTTTATACAGGCTGTTCCCTACGACTTAAGATATTGATGGTTACCATGGTAATGTTAACTGCCACCGTCATGTTCTTGCATTTCTATCTGTTGCCCATTGCATCAGGGGCTTATAACGATGAGTGCTATTTAAGTAAAGAAAGACACAAGGATCTGTTATATGCCATCCAAGCCATTGGACAAACCATGGAGAAACACAATATCACTTACTGGCTAGATTATGGTAAGAGGCATTATGGGCTGGGCTCTGTGCTGATCAAAGTCAGAGAGATAGAGGGCTGATCTAAGTCAGGGCATGGCTCTTCACAAGTTGAGCACAGTTAACTCACAGAGCAAACATTGAAGCAACTTTTGGCATAAGTAAGGCACTCACTAGTCTTACTGTAATATTTATTGGATCGCTTTTGCAAAGCTTGGTTCCGCCCTACATATATTAGGAGCAGGGCTAAACATGGGTGAGCCCTACCAACCCCCACCCTTTGCTTACACTCGGCAAATACCTCCTGAATCTAATATTCAACTGAACTATATATTTGTAGGAACTTTACTGGGAGCCCTTAGGTCAGGAGACATTCTTCCATGGGATGGTGATGCTGATATATCATATCTGGTTGACGATGAAAATTATAACTTGCATGAAGAATTGGATAGTCAATATGATATTCAGTCCAATGAGCTAATAGCATGGTACAAAACAGAATCAATTGATTACGTAAGATGGACAAAAAAACAGGGATTTTACGACGGAAAGGAGCAAACTATATTACACAAATTCTATCCAAGTTCTTTACTTCAAAATGAGAATATTATTTTAAAATACCATCATAAACTGGAGAGTTTTCCTATGGCCTGGGCTTTGCCAACAAGACTTGTGGATTTTAACGGAATCAAACTTCACATACCTAATGCACCACACAAGCTACTCCACCATAGGTATCCGTGGACTTACAGTGTTGGATTATCAGTACCATACAAATGGAAGTGTTGGGTTCCCTGTTGGATTATGACAGCCAATGGTTGCTAGATATCCATGGACCTGATAATCTACTGGGTTATCAGTACCATACAAATGGAAGTGTTGGGTTCCCTGTTGGATTATGACAGCCAATGGTTGCTAGATATCCATGGACCTGATATTCTACTGGGTTATCAGTACCATACAAATGGAAGTGTTGGGTTCCCTGTTGGATTAGGGCAGCCAATGGCTGCTAGATATCCATGGACCTGATATTCTACTGGGTTATCAGTACCATACAAATGGAAGTGTTAGGTTCCCTGTTGGATAAGGACAGCCAATGGTTGCTAGATATCCATGGACCTGATATTCTACTGGGTTATCAGTACCATACAAATGGAAGTGTTGGGTTCCCTGTTGGATTAGGGCAGCCAATGGTTGCTAGATATCCATGGACCTGATATTCTACTGGGTTATCAGTACCATACAAATGGAAGTGTTGGGTTCCCTGTTGGATTAGGGCAGCCAATGGTTGCTAGATATCCATGGACCTGATATCCTACTGGGTTATCAGTACCATACAAATGGAAGTGTTGGGTTCCCTGTTGGATTAGGGCAGCCAATGGTTGCTAGATATCCATGGACCTGATATCCTACTGGGTTATCAGTACCATACAAATGGAAGTGTTGGGTTCCCTGTTGGATTAGGGCAGCCAATGGTTGCTAGATATCCATGGACCTGATATCCTACTGGGTTATCAGTACCATACAAATGGAAGTGTTGGGTTCCCTGTTGGATTAGGGCAGCCAATGGTTGCTAGATATCCATGGACCTGATAATCTACTGGGTTATCAGTACCATACAAATAGAGGTGTTGGGTTCCCTGTTGGATAAGGACAGCCAATGGTTGCTAGATATCCATGGACCTGATATTCTACTGGGTTATCAGTACCATACAAATGGAAGTATTAAGTTCCTAGTGTTCGATGGCTGCTATTGATATCCAAGATTTTTTATACATGAACCAATTTTGCTAATAAAATACAAATATTACATGCAAATGACACAGAGATTAGCCTTGGTAAAACTATTAAAGAAATATTTGCAGACTACCGTCCTTTCTTCTTTCTGTAGAGATTTTTTTCCTTTTTTGCTTAGTACTCAAAAATATTGGTGTGTCTTAGCGTTTAGAGTGCATGCACACACACACACACATAACTTCATGAAAAAGTGCTAAATCAATATTTAAAAAAGTGATGTCATCACATGTAACAGCCAATCACAGTGCGAATGTAGTTAGCTCTATTAATATCTATACATTGCCTATCCAGGTCCTTGTATTCTCCCACCAGACACGTTGATGAGGTTTTGGTTCACAGAAAACCATAACCTATGGAATTAAGTGCTGTTGTTTGTTCATAAATTTATCTTTTTGTAATGCGCAGTTTTATTCCATTTGTACATCCCAAGATAGAACTAATACGTATGATGGGAGGGATCTTCGTTTCAGGTGCAACCACAAGAGTGAATCTCTTCAAGATGCGAACCAAGGCGAGCTTCATCTCCATCTGAGCGAATCTCATCCCAATACAATTACGTGGACCATGACCAAAGTGAAAGAATGTGTAGGGATCACGTGACGCCTTGACCTCAGCACTGAAGCATTCTGGGTCAAACCTGTCAGGTTCAGGAAAGAAGTGATGGTCACGATGAAGACTATATGGCAATGATATAATGACCTCTCCTTTCTTGATTGCGACACCCTTGATCACGCAGTCTCTGTTGCATTTTCGAGTGACTATAAAACCTTAGAGAGAAGAAAAGCACTCCTATAATTAGTGGGGGCACAGAAGTTTCTGTGAAATCAACGAGAACTCCCATAAGTATAAACAACTGAGAGAAAATTATATTATTGATCCATTCAAAATGCCTGGTTATGACAGGTCAGGTCAGTACAGTGAGTTTTTTTACAGTTATGCAAAACTACTCTGTAGTGTTAAAAATCACAACTAATGTCCATGTATTGCAGGTGAATGTTTGTGAAATTTGGTCACGTGGATATGGCTAGTGGATACACATTCAGAATTTCACCATCTGTTTTGCAGACATTCAGCCCCACCCATGCCAAGAGATATGTATAGTTACTAGTCTTTTTTTTTAGTTTCGAAAATACGAGTTTTCTTTACCAAACCCAAACCAACTGAAAACTCAAACATACCTGGTGGGTAGAGACGAAGTGTTTCCGAGATCACCATATCAAGGTAAGGTAATGACTGAACGACTTCGTATGATAGTAGCTGATCTTTGTCACTCCACACTTCATCAATTTCCTTCTGTAACTTTTCCTGGACATCTGGGTTGGTTGCTAGGTGATGTGTAATTATGGAGAGTACATTGCTTGTTGTATCATAACCAGCAATCAGAAATGCAAAGCTCTGAGCAATGACTTCATTTTCTGATAATCGTGCGTTGTTGGGTGAATCTTCATTTTTGTTGTTGTTGAGCATCATGTCTAGAAAGTCCTGCCAAAAAAAAGGGTGAGGAGGAGATCAAAGAAGAGAAGAGAAAAGCAATGAGAAAGAGAAAGGAGAGAAAAGGAGAGAAACTAAAATGAATATATAATAGAACAGGGAAGAGAGAAATAAAATGATCAACCAACCTCATTTCCACCAGCAAGACTTCCATTTTTCTTCGCTTCCACTATCTTCTTAGTCAGGTTCAGAAGACTTGAGAAATGACCCATAACAACTGAAGGGAAGTATTTCAAGATGAGAGAGCCACCGGGAATGATTATAGCCACACTCAAGATGACCCTCTGGAATGTTCCAAGCTGAAGACAGTCACGAGCTGCCTTAAACGCTGGGTCATTAAAATCATTCTGCGCATTAGATTGCATGCCAAAAAATACTGCTAAAATTGATTCAATCGTAAGTGCTTGAAAATATCTGAAAAAAATGGAAAATTGAAGAAGAATTTATAAGGTAGCACGCACAGCGAGTTGATCAATGACACACAGACTAAGACTAGCTGCTCAATCAGAGACTGGCATGGGCAAAGCATTTGGGTAGACAGGAAGAGGTAATACCCTATAGAACCTATGAAGAGGTGGGATCCTAATTTGCATAAATCAACCTGCAAATTCACACAACATGGTTTCACTGATATTGTACAGACTCTGCCTTTCAAAACGTCAAAGTGAAGTGCCTGATACCTGTTAGCTAGTGGTTAGTAATAAAAAGCACGAATCAAACAAAGTCAAAAATGTCAAAACGAAAACAAAGTTACAGTACAGTGTCTAGCACTCACACTCACTTGTAAATATCAATAGTCTCTCCAGTACCTGCCACTTGATCCAGCTTCTTCTCCAATAGGTCACATGACTTGTTCATCAATGGAATCATCAGTTTCATTTTATGAGCGCTGAATGTTGGGGATACTGTGGTGCGGATGCGATTGCCAAGTCTCTCCTGAAGCAAGGGCCAACATGCTATCAAATGGTTCAACCAGAGAGACAAAAGCCTACAATTTGCACAAATAGTTTTTAAGGAAATGGAATAACAGCTAAACATGGTAAGGATAACATGTGTTAAGAGGACGAGGGATGGAAGTGTTGATAAGTGGATATGGCTAGTGGGGATCAGACATTGGTTAAAGGAAAATAGGATGAGGAGGATAGTCAGGGATGGACCTGGAAGGGAGAATGATGTTATTTCATACCAACACAAATGGCTGTAACTCAGAATTATGAGCTATTATGTTAACAATGTTTCTTCATTTCAACTCACCGGTCGATCATGGAAGTTTTGAAACTCTTTGACAAATATTTCTTTCAGCATAGCGGGCTCATTTACGACGACAACAGACAATTTTCCAAAGAAAACCATCGAAAAATTACGGCCATATTTCCTGTAGTATTGATCAAACTGCAAATGGGATTGTCCTTTAAACTTGATTGAGTCAACCAGAAGACGAAAGAAGGAGATTGAAGGTAGTGAACGAAAGGGAACAGAAGAGTATGCTCGATAAACAAAAAAAAAGTAAAACAATACTAAAGTACAGGCTGAGAGAGGAATTATGAGCCAGTTTGATGACAGAATTACACGAAATGCGTTGTTAAAACTCATCTTCAAACGTCTTGTTTTTGATTAAATATAGTTTCGTCGTAGAATGCCACAGGCAGCCCAATTCAAAAAGTCTAAAGCACAGGAAGACCAATTATTGTCAATTCATGCTTATGCAAAGGATATACAAAGCCAAAGGAGTTTAAAAATTTCGTCGAAAAAAAAACTATAAATATTTTCTGAAACAATACAAAAGTAGTAAATGGCACATGTAAGCAGGTCCTCAGTGATGACCTCATGTAGCTCGTCACCGTAACAGTAAAAATACAATTAATAAATGGGATTCAGCAGTGGCATTTCTACAGAGTAGCTATTCATTTACTGTAATTCCAATTGGAATTTAGAAGTTGATTTTTGCGGAGGCAGGAAAGCTGGAGAACCCGGAAAACCCTGGAAGCACAGGAGAGAACCAACGAACAACTCTACTCTCATACGACACCGAGCTTAGCAGGACTTGAACCAGGTCGCATTGGTGAGCACTCTCACCGCTACGCCACTCACGCTCTCTCAACATCCTGCATGTTTTGATCAGAGTATCAAACACGGAAAACTGTTTTTGATCTGTTAAATCAATATTTATGTATGAAATTAGGGGGCAATCAAAGCCAGTGGTGCAACCTCCCCCTTTTCGAAAAGGGAGGCCTTCAGATTTTAAGACAAAATGTTCATTGTCAAAATGAAGGGGGAGGGGTGGGGGGGCATGAAAGTAAAATAAAAACACTGCATACCAGATGGGTTTAATTCAAATCCCGTATTTCCACAAAGGCAAAATGCATGGTCAAGCTTTAAAGGTCTATGTACATGATTAGCTTCAATTACATAGAATTTAAGATCTAGTGATTAGTGAATTAGTTTTAAAATATTACAAACTATCATAACCACGAAAATTGATGGGTGTGGGAACCCTGTGGAAGTGAAGAAACAGAACCACAGGGATCCCGATTTTAAAGAAAGGGACGATTGGGCATTTATTGAGTCATGGATGATGAGACATGCATGTCCTATATATGCCAGTTATAATAGACAGTTATGGCCAAGATCTGTGAAACATAATTGGCTATGTTCTCTTGGTCAGATAAATAAAGTTATCTGTTCCTGCGGCAAAAATTGGATTACTTGAAAACTTGTCATGGTCCACTGTGTAGACTGCGCGAGGGAGGTCAACTAATCTACCCATGGTCTGAAATACAAGATAGGAGTTATTTATCAATGGGATATTTCCTAAATATACTGATATCTTCCTTCTCAGCTATAATAATTATACTCTGCAAGTCACAGTGTTTTTATATCAAAGTATAGCTGAGATTACCACAATCACCACCATCATCATCATCAGTATTAACATTATCATCATCTCCATCATGACCACCATATTCATGATCAGCGTTATCATCATCATCATCACCACCACCATCATAATCACTATATCATCATTATCGTCACCATTGTTCTCATCATTATCATAATCATCATCATCACCATAATCATCATACCATCATAATCATCATCACCATCATCATCATAATCACCACCATCATCATCACCATCACCAACACCATCACAGCCACCATCACAGCCACCATCACCATCACTGTCACCAACATTGACAGTGTACTAAGACTTACATGTAGAGTCGATTGGTCCAGATATCTCATCACATTTTTGTCACTTCCACCTGTTAGCACACCCTCTGTTCCCTGCCACTGCACACAGTACAGCTACAATACAAAATATATTTCAAAAATAAAATACCTATTCTGAATTTTGCAGTCTATAAGTTGCCAAGGACAACTACAACATTATTGTTTTTTACCCAATGTGCATGTTGAGCACAAATCTTTAGCACAACGCATAATGGGAAACCAAAGTTTTTACGCTTAATTATCAGCTCATCTAATTAATTTGATCGTCTGATAATAATGTTTCTATGACATTTTTTATGGCAATTTAACTATTATTTTATAAGAACTATTATTTTATAAGAACTATTATTTTATAAGGACTATTATTTTATAAGAACTATTATTTTATAATAATGTAACTATTATTTTAACATATAAGAAACACCAATAATAACAGATTAAAAATAAATAGATTCATTAATTAATTAAATAAATAAATACAATAAATTAGCTTTGTTTATAGAGGATAAAACTTGTCAGTAATTCAACTGATAAACTTTTGGTCCTCTGTTAACGTCTCTAGTTAATTAGGGACAGGACGGCCATAACGTGATCATCCAAGCCACATGAAAGTCTAACCATTTGCAGATGTAATCACACAGGCAGCACCTTCTCCTCAGTTATTTTAAGACCCTGAGTGTTGGTCCGGCCGAGGCTTTAAACACAACCTCCTGCACAACAGACTGACCAACTGAGCTAGCCGGGTGGCGGATTCAAAACTCAAATTCTGATTGGATTAATACATATAAGGAACACCATAATTCAATCAGAATTCGAGTTTTGAATCAGTTATTTTCTTAATCCTGAGTCTTCGCATTCTCAGAAAGAATAATACATTTTGATATCTGAATAATGAAATTACTAATGGAACCTAAGGGGGAGGGGGTAAGCTTAAGCCGTTTTGACTTTAACCCGACCTACCATTGATGACAGATAGTCCCCTGGTATATCTTTGACAAGTTTTCCTGAGTTAAAATCCCAAATTTGTAAAGTGTTGTTCTTTCTCCATGAGCCAGTGAGGATTTGAAGGCTACCTGGTAGGATGTCTACTGCATCGCCACACACATGTGGCCCAAATATTTTTCTGTTATGTTAGAAAAAATATGAACATTAACAACACAAGCTTTATTGACAGGACAAATTTTTAATGATGGCCAATATTTCCAAAGAGAGGGATATCCACAAAAATAACGACTTTTGAATATATTGAGGCTATCAGGAGGCTAAGCATCTGATACTGCTGCGTGTCTTTACAAGGCGAGCTAAAATACAAGTGACGAGTAAAAATGAACAACTGTATCAGATTCTTAGCCGACTGATTGAATATTCAATGCTTTAAAAGCTAGCTTACTCTGACAGTGTTCATTCATACCTTAATGAATGCTTTCTATCAACCCTCGTATCCCAGAACTGAAATGCAAAGTATCATAAAGTAAATGAAGGATAGATTAAGGTAACTGAGAAAAACTTCACCAATCTCATTATTTATTATTCAGCATTTTTATCCATTATCAGTAATTACCTTTCCTATCCCATAAACTTCTAAAAATGTTTACATATAGCTTCAGAGATTCCTATTTTCCTCACGATAAAAGGCATTGCTTTTTTTCTTGACCTACATGATCTTCATGCCATTGTTTTCTTAAGATTATTATGATCAAGTAACGATACGTTGTCCAGCTTTCTTGACATTAAGGATGGACTCACTTTCCAATATACATTTAACAGCAATCATGGTAATAATGCTGTACTACCTGAACAGTATCATCCCAGCCAGCAGAAACAAAGATGTGATCATCATCAGGTATATACTTGACGGCAAACACTCGGCTCATGTGACCATCCATAACAAGATGAGAAGAACTAACATGTTATAAAATTTGTAATAAATATTAACATATTAATATGGTCACATATCAGAGTTGTGCTAGTATTATTTTATATGGTACTCATTAATTAAGGTATAAACAACATATACTACAGTATCCCTTCATAACTGGACTGAACCAGGAACCCAGGGATAAATCAAAGATTGCCTGGTTATAGCTTACTTGCCTCTCACCTCTGGGGTCTCAAGTTTGATTCTAGAACCCAGCACCACTGCAAGCAGAAATTGTTAGGTCTTCCCTTGATTCAAGGGATTTTTCTCTGAGATCACAAGTTTTCTTTGCCGAGCAAAAACCTTCCCAGCTAAATTCCAATTTGATCTGTGAGTTGGCCATGCCCTGACTTCGAACTACCTAGAGGTTGTTTCAGAGACCAATAAAATCTAAAGATTCAGAAATCGGTCTTCTCCAAGTCTAAGAATCTCAAATCACAAATAAATTATCTAGCCAGTGATTCTGACCTTGGTTCCATTGTTGTGATAATCTGTTTGGTTTTTTCATCATACACATTTATCTTGGTGTTTGACCCTGAGGTTACAAACTGGTTGGCAGAGTGGTTAAATCCGCATGCTAATGTCTGGCGATTTGGTTCAGCAATTGTAGAAATACAGCAGCTCGTTGATGCATGCCAGTGTTTGACTCTACCATCGGCATCTACAGATATTTAAAGATCCTCAACATCTCTTTGAACCAAAATAAATTATTCACCAGAAGATTGCCAGGGATAATTATTTGGCAAGATTATTAGGCGAATGGGATTAGCAGAGATTGACTAGCATCTCATGATCATGCATATTGAGTAATGATACTCCTAGCGATTTTACGTGATGCCCTGGTTATGAACCAGCCTTCATGAATTAGCTAATTGAAACTCTTCCCCACCCCCCATCCCTTTCCTCCGAACTGAAATTGCACTTGTTGAATGTTAGATTCCTAGTCCTGTGCTGGGGGTCTGCAAGTGGGGGTTCCAATAATTGACAAGTGAAAAGAGGCTCATCTCCATTGTTTGATACAGTATATTATTATATGACCGTGAATCTTAGAGCCTGGACACTAGCAAATGGAGCAATCTGATTGGATAGATTGCATTGCGGAATGGTCTAGATTCTCCGGTATTAACCGGTCAGATTGCATATTAAACTTACTCCGAAATTTTTTTCCCAAATCGATACATTGGTCATATAATGAAACTCTTATCAACCGATCAAGATTGTCCCTTACAGACTTCCTGCTCGGTAAATAAGATCTAAGTAGCATAGTCAATATCAATGTAGTATCTATCAGTGGTTGTACATTTGGGCATCACACTGTAACAAACTAGAGGACTAATAAAACCATTCAAATATACATTAATTTTGTCTCTGCCATTATCCATTCAGCATCGCAAGATTGTCATTATCTTATCTCTGACTTAAATGCCAAATTAAGGATGGTGAGACAAAAGTATGAAATTGTCACAGTTTTGAGTATTGCGTGTGAAAGATTAATAATTGATTGGATTTTTCATGGTAACTAAAGAAGCCATAGCTACAGTAGTAGATGCATAATAAAACTATCAAAGAGGGATTAATCGTTATTAAATATTTATACATTATTATGTTTAGTTACTAATGACCTATGAGCCACATAAGAAAACAGATCTTTTTTACCCATAATTTTACTGTATTAGTAGGACAATGTGTGAGATATACGTTTGAGAAGCTAAAAACAAAATCACGGTATAGCCACTTCACTTACAAGTTGCAAGAAGAATATGACTGAAGTCTTCTCCTTGTGCGACAGCCTTCCATCGAATACAAGTAACAGGGAGATGGCTGTTCAACGTTTCTTGATCCGATAAACTGTAAATACATCGTCCACTTTCAGAGGAATATATCTGTAGCGATACAGTTCAATGTTTACGTTAATATGAGGCAAAATAATTTCATTATGTTAGAGTGTTTCTGTAATACCAGTTGGCTTGTCTCGCGAAATTTTCAATAAAAGCGTTTTGCCTATGGGTATATAAAGTCATTAAAAAACCCAAAAAATCCTTACTTTAATAACGCCACTAGCAAGTCCTGCTGCAAGAAGGCTACCATCTAAACTAAAACGACAGCACATTACTTCGGAGTTCGTCTCTCTAGAAAAATATAACAACCAAACATTGAGACCTAAAAGAGTCTATATTCCCTCACAATTGCTCTATTAACTCAATTGAATGAGACTTACATAATGTTCATTATCTTCAAACTCCCTTCACAAGAAGGCGCCATTATTTCTGGCAAGGTGTCTTGCTCCAAGGCCAAAGGTTCACGAGGAGTTGAAGCAGTTGACATTGGACCTTGGACTAGATGCATTGTGATTATGTAATAATTCAGCTGCTTACCAATGAGAAATAGAAACCTCTCTAACTGGACGCCACAAAGCAAACAATAAAGCAAAATACACAATTCTGTATATTACTTTTTAGGAGCTCAAATTTTGCTGTTGATATGCGCAAGCGCAGTTTCAATATTGGCGTCCAAGGGCTGCCTAGCAACCACTGAAAATTCTTTTTAGAGGACAACGAAAAAAATGAAAAAACTATGAAAGTTTTCTTAAAGGAATAAAAGAATTCTTAACGAATTTAGTACTTCTAGGGTTAGATTGTTTTTTAGGGGTCCTAGGGGATAATGGCAATAGAACCGCAAGCAATAGACTGGTTTGGAGTATACTGAAAAGTTCCCGCCAATTTGTTGGATATTCAACCCCTTCAAGCCGTTCTAATCACTTTTAATTAAGATTTTTTGGTTTCCACAAAAAAACCGCAAATACTAAACAAAAAATACAACAAATGATCCCCGGAAAGGAGATGTTCCAGTACAAATATAAATTAGGTACAACTGCCGGAAAATTAACGAAATCTCAATTTTCCGGCGATAGAAATTAAAGCTTGTGTAATTTTTATTCGTACTTCAACCACTGAATCAACTCCTTTCCGGAGATCATTTGGAGCATTTGTTGTGTAATAGTTTGGGAGCTTTTAGTGGAAACCAAAACATCTCAATTAAACAGAATTATCATTTTGGCGTTCCGCAAACGACACCCACATAACAGCGTAACCTATGCAGAGAGTAAGAGCTCGGCTAGCGGTAATGAAGTCCATTAAAATGTTGCTCAATAGGCACAATACCAAACCCGGAGATTATTAATGAGTTTCACGCATAAAAGGGAGCTAAAAATAATAAATAATAATAATAATAAAAATCGTAAGTGCTGGAAAAAACTAGCGTCATTTTTAGTGCCTGCCCTATAGAAAATAGGTTCTTTGACGTTTCTTGAAGATTCTCTGTCTGTTTTCTCAATCTTTTGAAACTTTTGTTATTCATAAAATCGGCGCAAAGCATTTTACGCAAAACTTATAAACTTTCATACATAAATATGTTTATATAATATGTTTGTCACCAAACTATACTATGTTTATTTATATTATATTTTTACGGTAATTCTTATAAGAGAGCTAAAATTAAGAGCGTGCGGATGTGTTCATAGCAAGTTAAATTTTAAAAGTGAATTGAGACTATTAAAATAGGATTAATTTCCTTCTGAGATAAAAATGTATACTATTCAATCGAGACGAAATTCAGTAGATCAAATTGAGAGGACATTAGATGTCTACAGTACTAATAGGATTGTTCGTCTTATGATCTTTCGAATGTGGGCGGCTTTTTCTGTCTTGTTTTTCCTAAAAAAAATCGTCAGGAAATAAAAAAATAATTGAATTGAATTTTAATGTGAGAAAGTGAAAAAACAATGAAATGAAGTGAAATAAAAGGAAAAGGAAAGAACACAAGGGAAGGAAACGTAAAAGGAAAGAGAGGGGAGGGGAGGAGAGTAGAGCACTGAAAGGATGCCATCTGGACCATCGACTTTAAAACACTTACATCGTCCGCTAACTTTTTCATTTCTTCCTTGAGTCTCATCAGAAGAAATTCACCTCTTGGAATGTCTCCTGACGAAGATTGCTGATTGCACATCAAAACATCATCATTTGGTGTCTTGTACTAAAAAATAACATAACAAATTACTTCAAGATTCTTCTATTACAAAACAACTTCATTTGACTGTTTTATTTCGATAATTTTAGGGTATACGCAAGAATGAATGTAGTGCATAACGCGTAGCGGCACAGTACACTAGTCCAGATCTGGAACGAAAGGTTTTTTTATCTTGATATAAATTAAATAGTTTGAGAGAAAAGTGGGTTCAGTTACGTTCTGCACTACACATTGTAGTACGCAGTGCAGCATGTCGAGTACCAAGCCTCCGTCATGATCACGGCATGCGCACACCACAGCACGTCCACCCCTAGAATTAATGCAGCCATTTGAAATGCTATTCCATCTAAATGTCTATGTAAATGTATTAGAGCAGATTATGACTGAGGAAAAGAAATTTTTCGACTAGATATATATATGTACTGATGTTTCGGACATCACAGTCCCTTCGTCTGTGGAGACAGCTGGCTTTAAGGATTATTTTTCATTTTTTTCTTGAGTGATGCTCCAGACGCAGTGCTAGTACTGAAGCGCAGTATGGCTGCGCAAAGCATTTACGTAGTAGAAAGTAAACTCACATACCTTTTTAACCACACTTGATGGTCGATCACAGTAAATCCTTAACAACGAGCCCCAGGTCGATACGTGTGGATGTAACTTCTGTAATTAAGTAAATTATCGGTTGTATTACCGCAAAATAAACTGTTAGGGGAAACTATTGTCAAAGGAAGACGTGTGCGTGTGCTACATTTTCTTCCAGGGAATTTCTTGTAATAGTAGCATCGGACGAGACAACATCGCTTTCATGGTTTCGCGCTACAAATTTCGGTCGCAAGTTGAAAATAAACAGTTTTCGTTTTTCATCCTGACTTGATCAATTCTCGCTCTAAAAATACGAGTACCGACTCGTTTATCACCGCTGAAAAGAGGCTTTGCAACATCACGTGCTCATAATGACTAGATGGCCAAACAATTAAATGCTCTCAGGAATTAAATTCTTTCTCATGTAAAACGTATTGTATTGTTCCTGTCATCTAACATGGCTGCCGTCACGTGATGCATGGTGCAAAACCCCTATAGGCGCATGCGCAGTAAGACTGACATGGTTTTGGCGTCGAGAGTACATATTTCTGATTGCTATACTCATGCATGATTTCACTAAGGGGAAGTTTGGAGCTTATGACGTCATGAATAAGACCATAACTTTTAAACGAGAAGAGAATGTTCTAGCTGTATTAGCTGTTGTACCTTGAGTAGAGCTTGGGAAGCTAATTGCTTGCCCGTTTTCTTATTTTTACAAAGACCCTTCAAAATTAGAAACATAATAAATGTTATGTTAGTCAATATTTATTCTCGAGTATCACAGGCTTCGAGTCGGCTAAAGTGGAAACAAAGACAATGGACGGTGCATGAAATATTGATAAAAATGACGAGGTTACTCTCTGCAAGCTCAGCTATGAAAATGTAATAATCTATGCACAACCGCTTCTCAACTCCACTGTGAGAAAAATTAAGAGGGGTGTAAAAAAGGAAGCCTTCCAGGGAAATAAAAGCATGATAAATAAACGGTGTTTGTACCAAAACTAAGCCGCAAAACGCACCGTGTTTGTTGTCATAGGAAAGGCCTTATACGGAGTAGGTCAAAAATATTCAAATTTATTGTAACAGTCGAATTAAAAATTCAATTCGATCCTACCTCAGCTGTGTGTTTCCCACATGATATCTTATATGTGTGATTTTGGTTTTCTCCAGGGATTATCTTGAAATTGATAATTGAAGAGCAAACGCCTTGGTTCCTGCGGTTAAAAGGCAAGCGCAAAATTAATACATACTGGCCTTTCGTTCCCCAGATATCAGATTCATCTCTCATACTAGTAGCAGATTACCTAAATTCCATTTTGACTTTGATCAGCCGGCAACTCAACTCACAGACATTAGCTGGGCTTGTATCCTTGGATGGTCATGGCCCACCCTTGCATTATGGGGGAGGGGAGAGAGGGACAATTTGACGATTTGAGGGACGAGGTTAGCAGGGAGTCAGCCACCCATGGGAAATTCCGTGTACGGAGTTCTTGCCACATACAGCCCCAGCAACAATGAAACCAAGACTATAACGATGAAAGGCGAGGACAAGCGTACACATGGAAATTGACGTTTGCACTATTATTACAATATGTATCATCATATTTTCACCTTTTGAGGCATTCTTGAAGCAGTTGAGATGGACTTGGTAGACCTGACTTAATGGATACTTCGTACACATTTGGATGGTCGATTTTGAGATTGTCGAAATACTGAGAAAGAAAAAAGATGGTTAAAAAATTTGAAAAAAAAATTGAGGGAAAGTAACCGTTCCTTCGGAATTCAGTTAACATAGCTGTTCTTCCAAGAAAAGAAAGATGGCCAAACTTTTAGTTTCTGCTTCATTTCAGCCTGGCAACTGACTCTTTTCAGACTAGGTAAATTTCCACTCGTTGTGGCTTCCGTCCATCAAAGTAGCTGTCAGTAAATTAGTATTTGATTGACGGAAGCCAAAAACTTTGCGTCAAAAGCACTCCCAAGTAACTTATTTTTTATGTTGTGTGGTCTCACCTCAAGCTCTTGGGGCGAGATTTGATAGTCGCGTATTTTTTTGAAATCTTCGGGCAAAAACACTTGTAATGTTGCTTCTGCGGCAGCTTGCTTCGCCTGTTTCTTGCTTGAAGCCTGACCAATGCCATGCGTAATACCATCAATTTGAACTTCCGCCATAAAGGGAGCAGAGGGATTATCACATTCACTACAGACGTACACTGGTTTTTCTTTGAGCACTGCTTGAGAGTACTCGTGTAAAATGGCAATTGGGGTCTTCCCTCCTGGATTCAAGACCCATTCTTTATTCTGCCTTGCGTTTACTCCTTTGACACAATAAGGCAGGCACTCCAGCAAGGGGGGTAAGCTAGATTCTTCACGTTCAGATGACTGATCTACCGTAGTCATGGCAACATTCTGCTCCTGGTCACGGGTCACCTCCTCAAATTCAAACAGCTTTTCAAGGTACGAGCCCAAATCCTCCGAGTCTATCAGCTCGACTCCCGATTTACTATCAGTGCTCACACACGTTGGTTCGAGATTTTGTTCTGTATTTTCTGAAGAAATGTTTGTGCTCATCTTGCACTTGCTTGGTTTCAAACTTTCAGAAATTTCCTTTGTCCTTTTCTCATCTTCAGAACCATTAACTTTGTCATCAGTTAGATTTAATGAGTTTTTTGTCGAATTATTAGTGATTCCACATGTAGTTTCCTTCAAAACATCCTCCAAATCAGTACTACTTTCAAGCTCTGAGCTTGAAATTGATTTTCCACTTTCAGAAGACTTGCTAAAATAATTTTGTACAACACTCAAAGTGTCATTGACTATATATAGGCCATCCTTGGGATGGAAAATATTGGGAATATCTTGCCTACAAATATCTTTACCCTTGTCAGAGTTTCCAGAACTGTGTGCAGCAGTATCATCAGATATGTCTGCATCCATGACACTATTGATGTTGCCACTATCATCACTTACAGCATTATCACATTCTTTGTGATTATACTGTAAAGCACTATATCCTGGTTCATTAACACCCTTTCTGACATCTGCAGAAACACCACAATTATTATCTTCTATAACACTATTAACTTTTTTAATAACACTAACGCTAACACCAAGTCCATCAGCACCATCAACAGAAACACTAACAACATCACCTGTCTGGCTTCCACTAAAACCTATCCTATTTATATCTGTCTGCTGCTGTTGTGTTGGACCGTCATCATTAGGACGAGATGTACCTGCTGTATTAATGAAGTTTAAGACTGATCTTAAAACTTGAGTTTGAGCAGGCTGTTCACTTGGATCTCTTTGGAGACTCTTTAGATTTGGTTCAGTTTCTAGTGCTTTCCTTTGGTGTAGACAAGGAATTGCAGCAATGGGGACATCATGTTTCTATAAAGTATAGAGAGGAATAGAGATTAAAACATCAAATATCTTGCTTCATACAATCATACCTTGATGAACTGACTAATTCAGTTTAAAAAATCCATAGGCCATAGTTTCCCCCAACCCCCCCCCCCCTCCTACCTTTGGGCTTAACATTGATAGGAGCATTAATTAGTGTTCCAATCAACCTACCGGCACTCCACTTCACACTAATGTTTACAATACACCCTAATCTCCATAGGATAGGTAGAAACTTACTCTAACACTCCCTTTGCCAAGGTAATAAGGACGCGACCAAGTGCACACCCTTGTGGGTCGATGAAGATAAATGATACCACCACTACGATGATTTAGAGCTAACCATCCGTCAGGTAATGCTAGGTTTGGAAGCTTACCCTTTACTATTAAAACAATACACTTGATGTTAAATTGATTAACATAATTACATACACTGAATAGAAATAAAGATGGAGTCTTTGAAACCAAAATTGCAGCTGCTTTAGTTTCGCTTTCCTCTGAATATTCTGTAGTTCTAAGACTGTGTGGAAATTGAATGGGCTGAACTGTGGTGGAATAATGATCAACACATCTATCAGTTCTAAGACTGAGAAAGGAACTGGCAAAAAATTGAAACTATTAGTTCGTTGTCGTTGGCTGCTGTTGTTGTTTTAAATTTAGACTGAAGAAAACTTACGTTTTATGATCTTTCTGTCTTGAAAAAAGGTTGTCTCTCCATTTGAATTATCTTCCACGTCTCCGCTGCTACTTCTCTTAGTGCTTGATAGACTTTCATGTTTTCGTGATGGCTCCAAGCTATCTATTTCATCAAGTAATCTATCTCTCAACAATGTCTCTTCATTCTCAAATTCTTCCCACTTCTTACGCTTTTCAGTTTGTATATCAGTAATTTCTGTGTTCTCTAGAGTCCTTTTTTTGAATTTTCTGGTATTTATTTCTTGTTGAGCAGTAGATTCTTGACCACGTTGCATCTTCCTTCTTCCATTGTCGTTTGTAACATTGATGGAATACTCTTTGGATGTCTGGTCCTGTTTTAAAGCCATTACAATGAATCTTCGTCGTTTCTTGACGCAATATTATCGGTAATATCAGCTCTCTTTTGATCCTCCTGCTTCATTTTCTCCTTTTATATTCTCCTGATCGTTACATTTGTATTCGAGTGTCGTAGGTGGCAGTGGTTTGATGGCATCAAAATTCACTAGCGCGAGCATAAAAGGAAAAAAACTACAAGTTTCCTAGTCACTACATATGAAAAGATAAGAATAACAATAAAGGAAGTAAAAATAAGCAGAAAATTAAGATATCAGAGCATTAAATATTTAGTAAAGGTTCGGAAATTGAAGCTGCTTTTGTGGCTGGCGCTTCGTTCCGCCACTAAGTCTTGTGGGCTTCCTGTGGACCCAGGAAGCCCGAGCAAGATGTTAGAATAAAATATCATTTTATTTTCTTTTTCATTCAGAGAAAAAGATTGATTCCTTTATGAATATCTGTGATATTTTACTAAATAGTTGGCACGCCGCGTTTGCAGATTCAAATCATTTTTTAAGCAATTACTTTTAGAAGAAGTTATCGTAGATTTATAAGTTTAACACCGTAGTGAAAATAGAAAACTGACGTTTCGGACGTTAGTCCTTCGTCGGAGTCGGAGTTTGACTCCGACGAAGGACTAACGTCCGAAACGTCAGTTTTCTATTTTCACTACGGTGTTAAACTTATAAATCTACGATAACTTGTTCATTAGAAACACCGACGCAGTCCACGCTAGTTTCACTAGCCATCATCTACTTTTAGAAGAGTTTTTCTGCTAGGGGAAGGGGGATCGGGCTAACGATTTGCAATCAGAAAAAAGTCGCATCTCTGCCTATGAAACCATTATTTGTTTACATTTTGAAAAACGGTACTTTTTCTAAGTCCATGGAACAAATAGAGCTATTGTCCCCGTCGAGGGGCCCCCTCGATTAGTGCGTCACATCCGGAATTTTCTTCGAAAACAAAAAGAAAATTCCGGATGTGACGCAGGCTACCCTCGACAAAAATTAGCAATACTGCTGGGCTACCTGTGTTTTTGCTCCAAAACATGCACAATAGATGGCGAACATGCAGACAAGAGAAGAGAGCAAAGAACCATCGCTTCTTGTTCTGCCAGACGAACTTATCGATATAATCCTTTCATACAGGTTTTTAGATTACAGAGATTTGTGTCGTTTTGCTCAAGTTTGCATTAGATTTAACCGTCTTGCCTGTTGTTCGGAGATTTGGAAGAAGAAAGCTTTGACTCGGTAAGTTGTTGATATCTCTCAAATACTCTCGTCTTACGATGAACGTAGAAAATTCACCTTGAATTATCACTGATACTCAGATCATTTAAGAGCTAGTAGTTATCAGACAATTTCGTCGTTATATAATCTGTTATTGAGACGATAGTGTATGTAAACAGGTATTGTCAAAGACTTTTTCGATCACAGACTTTGTTCAGCTGTTTCCTACGGTTTGATCTGTCTTCCTGTTTCGTATTTTCGTATTTCTCGTATCATTGTCTTAATCCTTATTTTGTTATTTATTGATTGATTACTATTTGAATGGAAGGACTAACTACGACTAAATTCAAGGAAAATATATTTTTTCATGACTGCATGTGTTAACTTAGTGAAGTGTTATGTAACCCTTGTGCAAGCTCTAATTCCTAAAAGATCTGGAGGTCAAAACAAAATAATTTACTTCTTTGAAGATTGCAATATTCTTCCTTGTTCTGACCCTCAAATGAGGATTTAGTGCAAGGGATTTAGTGTAACACATATGGAGCAGTTAAGTTATTGGAATGGCACACTCCATCAATCATGGAGATCGCTGGTCAATCAGCGCATAATTAATCAAGTGGATTAGCAATAATTGTTTATGATCTGCGAAGATCACTAGACCTGACGATACCATAGTCACAGTATACTTGTACCATGACATTTTCACTATCACAGAAATCGTGCTCTCTTCTTAAAAAGGCCTCAAACACAGCTGTTTGAGGCCTTTTCATGTTAATGGGTTGTTAAGACATAATGGAGCCTTTGATGATTTTCTCACCACGTTACAGGCCTTTTTAGCTAACTTATTGGTAATGTTTTCCCATCTAAGACAACAAATTTAATTTTCTTGACAATAAAACTTTTTGTTTAATTTTTATAGATAATCATGTTTCTTCTCATGCATGACCATTAAACGAAGAAATAATACTCTTAGGAATAATACATTGTCTGAAATAGGAAAACATTGTGCAAAGTGATAGGCCTGGGCCTATTGAGGATTTCTCCTTCTCTCAAGAGTTTGATTATTGAAATAAACATGACTTAAAAGCATTCTCTTCTCTCAGATGGAAGAGGTGGAGAACCCCAACAGACAATCACTGGAAAGAAGTCTTCAAAAAGCGTTTCAAGACTGAGATGAAAATTAAAGAAGTCCTTGAAAAACTAGGCAGGGAATTTGGACCAAGTTCAGATGTGTCAGAAAGACAGTATGAAGAGCTGGTCCATCTGGAAAATGACGATAATTATGCAGGTTTCCTGGCTTGCTCTCTAGAGGAGTATGTCTTTGGAGATCCAAGGTGAAGTTTTAAAAAAAATACATCCTGCAATTTTTGTAAAAAAAGATACTTTTAGCAATGATGTTAAATGGACTGAGGAGTGAAAAACATCTGTGCATGCATCTTTTTCAGGAGCCATTTTTATTTCCAACATTTCAAGGCCTCTATTTCCGGGGTCATTTTCATCTCCTACTTTGATGTCATTATTTCAGGTTGACAAATCTGACATACAAGCATTATGCAGAAAAACTCTACATCTATCTCCGGAGGAATTTCCTGAAGAAAGAATGGCAGAACCTCTTGAGTAAACCAATTGAGGAACAGCATCTAGAAGACGGTAAAATCAACATATAATGCACTTTTTTTCTTCTTGCTAATTTTAAGGACTATTTCCATTTTTGTTGATCATTTTGACACAACTTATTGTTTAAAGGGGCAGGGGGGTAAGGTCATGTGATCTCTGGGCATAAGTCGATTACTGCAGTTTTTGATATTCTGCGAACTCAGTAGCTGCAAGCTGCATGCAGGAATTTGGCTTCTTGCTGCCATCAATCAAAAAAAAAATCAATTACACAATGGGCTGCTGAAATGTCTGCGTTTGCAGAATATTGAAAAATGTAGTAAATCGGACCTCTCTTTTAAAGGTGCATTGATAATAGCAAAATGGATGGATCACAAAATAGATGACAGCATGACTGACTACATGAAGTCAAGTTTAGATGGTTTGGCAGAGAGAGTGAGAAGGATCGTTGGAGAGGAAGCAGAGCCATTGGATTTTAATCAACAGGAACATCCTTATTACATCACCGACCCTAGCAGGTGTTCAGAGATCATCAATGGGATTAGGCTGATCATCTTTGAAGAGGATAAATTTTGTGGTAATACACAGGACTATTATAACGTGAAGAACTCTTTTATTACCGAGGTGAGATTTATTCATTTGCCTGATAAATTATGACAATCGGCCAATACTCCAGTTTGAAGTTCTCTCCCTCCTATTAATTTGATTTTTGAGTAGCAAATCCAAATCTATGAGAGATCATGCAGTGTGCTAGCAGTACACCATGCAGTAAAGCTTGATTCCCTGATGTATCATAGAATAAAATATGTTTAACTTACCATGATCTTTCTACAGGTTCTGAAAACAAAGCAAGGCATACCAATAAGTTTGGCAGTAGTGTTCATAGCTGTTGCCAGAAGATTGAGGGTGAAGATTGAACCAGTAAGTAGAAGGAAACTTTTGCCGTGGAGGAAGGTCTGAGTGTAGTGTGGAGAATCATTTAGTTACAAATTAAGAAACAAGTTAACCTAGAGTCAGATTCTTTGGACAGTAATTGTCAGGGGTTAGGGTTACCAGCTTAAAAGCAAGATTTGATAGCTGTGTAAAAGAGCAGAAAATATGTGAATGTTTTGGAGGGGGGGGGGGGGTGTGGTAGGAGAGTAATAACATTAGTATGTAGCATTTTTTTTTTTTTTTTTTAATATTTCAAGGTAAACATCGATGTTTCTAAATCTGTTTCTCAGGTCAATGCACCACGTCATTTCCTAATTCGTTGGTGTTCCAACCCTGCATCTAGGTAATGAGAATAACATTTATTGCCCTTGTTCTTTGGGTTTCCTGTGGCCACAGGAAGCCCAAAAAACTGGGATTCAAGCCAGGATATGTGGAAACAAGATATCAAATCATGCATCTCAATAAGACTAAACGAGTGCACAGACAGTGTAGTTTTTAATGATTGTTGACATTACCATTTGGTGAACTTGGATGAATGATGCTCTTGAATCAAAAGGAATATCTATTTCCTATACTCTGGCTTTACATGATGCTGACTCCTGGAATAGCTGTTATTTCAGTTGAGCCTGCAATAAGATATTCGCTTGCCTTAATGATCATTCAGGTGAGACTATCAGGTCAATATAATGCTTCTTGTCTCATTTGCACTTCATTTGCATGCATCCATAATAACTGCTATTGTACCTGAGACCCCAGAGGTGGTCACAAAGTGTACTACCAAGACACCATCGTGATTCCCATGATACGTAGATTATTCAACCAAATTCTTTACTTTTGTTTGTTCTCAGAACAAACCGCTACTCATACATTGATTGTTTTGATGGAGGGAAAGTCTACAGCGAAGAGCAGGGTATGCAACAATTTTTGTCAGGATTGTTGTACCCATTTGAGACACCAGAAGATGCACTAGCCTTAGCATCACCAAAAGATGTAGGTATCCACTATACTGCAATACACTAGAATGGTCTTATGTGAGGTGGAAGTAATACAGCAAATTATAGCAGCTGTGTTGTTCCATTTGATTTGATGGAACATCTCTTTTTTTTCCCCAGATATTTATCAGAATGGCTACAAACATATTAAACATATATCAAAGTGCTAGCAGAGTAGACAGTGGGTAAGGCAATGAAATGTTCTTGTCATTCCTGGGGCAGGGGGCCGGGGTACTCCCCTATAATTGCTATATGGGTAAGTGTTACCAAACAGGGTAGTGTTTTCACTGATTTTACTCTGGAACAGGGGCATATAAAATCTCGCTCGCTCTGGGACAGAGTATATGAAATCAAGCTTCCTTCCTTTCTGGAACAGTAATGATGAAAAGGTAAATTATACACCGTGAAAAGATGGGCACTCTTAGTCCCAACGGGATTAATGAACGCTTTATTTTCAACTAACCTTTCCTTTTGTCTTTTGATTGTTTGTTTTTGTTTCCTTGCCTACCTTGCTCTCATTGGTTTCTTTTGTCTTATTCTATCATATATATACTCCTTTCTACCACTTCTTCTCTTTTACTCCGACGAAGGACTAGCGTCCGAAACGTCAGTAAGTTTTTTCATCTTTTCACGGTGTATAATTTACCTTTTCATCATTACTGTTTCATTAGAAACACCGACGCAGCTCACACTAGTTTTAGCTAGTTATACCTTTCTGGAACAGGGTATCTATTTACTGCAATACCAGAACAGGATATGATTTTCAGTGATCTTACTCTGTAACAGGGTCAGGGTTCAGATGGCTCAGGGGCACATCCCTACCCTAAACAGGCAAGAGTACCCCGGGTTGTCATTTGAGCAATGACAAATAGCACAGTAAATTTTATTATTATTTTTATTGAAACCTCAAACAACCTCTCTCTCTCCCTTTGTCCCTTTTTTAAATTATACTTCAACTATAAAATGACAAATCAAGCGCAAATCGAGATATTTGATATTAATATCCAAGTACATATTTTGTACAAAATAGCTGCAATTAGAAATGATACATCTTTGGTTTTATTTCATGAATATATGGCATGCATGGTTGTAGCCTCTGTCAGTCATTCTAGAACTAAATGCTGGATATTTTGATTAATTTCTTAAGGTTACAATATCTTTGCGATGCCTTGAAATTACTTATCCTCATCAAGCCTGGTGACAGACGGAATGCTGTCATGCTGGCACGCATCCATTTGCACCTGGGAATCAATTTAGATCAGGTATATCTCACTCTAGTTTTTTCCATCTATCAATACCCATACTTGTGTTGATCTAAACTAAGGCATAAGCTAATTCACATACACAGATCAAATCTTAATTTAGTGCATTAGGACAAAGGAAAATAGACAAACCTTGAGAGTTACCCTTAAATCATTAGAGAGACCTATCAAGATCAACTCAAATGCCTTGCGGAGTACAGGAATCAAACCTGACACCCAAGAGATGAGAGTACTAGCACTAGGACACCTTTGATTCCCTCAGGCTACGTATTTAAATCTCTGATATTATAATTTGCTTATCAAAAATTTCATTTCCAGTGCATTGAAATCCTTGAAGAACAGAGTTTGCTTGACAGAGCAGCAATGAGGAGTTTGGAAAGTGCTCGAGAACAAATAGAACGACAGGAAAGGCTTCGCAATCAACCAGTTGTCCCGGTAAGGGGTGTCATATTGTGATGTCACATATAACAAAAAAATCAATCACTTTTTCAAAGTTGGATACAAATTGTCGGTTCAACCAACGTTTATCCTTTTTTCCCACAGAAATTGAGATCTGATCCCAAAAATAAAGATGTTGCTTTCGAAGTTGGAATGGTTATGCGACACAGAAGGTATTAATCATTAATCAAGAACTGGAAATTTTTAAATTGCCATTTCATTCTTGATTATGCAAGAATTTTTGTACCTGCCAGACTAAAGAACTAAAGATCAATATCATTTGAGTGTGACCAGAGCCTGCAATTTTTCTGGGTATGAGAATGAGGGATGGACTAGACGGACGGACTTACTGAATCACTGATTGATTGATTGGTTATAATATTGTTGCTTCATTTTCCCTAGATATCATTATGGGTGTGTCATCTATGGTTGGGATCCTTTTTGTGATATGAGTGAGTCATGGATCCTTCAGATGGGTGTGGACAGGCTACCAAATGGACGAAACCAGCCTTTCTATAACGTACTTGGGGATGATGGCTCTTTACGTTATGCAGCACAGGGTAAGACCCCTTCACATTATATTACAGATTCACATTTTATATATCATGTATTATAATAGTTCAGGTAGTGTCAATCGTAGGTTAGTGGTTTGTTGATACTATTAGACATGGCACTCAAAATATCTATCATTCCACACACCCATTCATCTACCCCTTCTATCCATCCATCTTTTCATTCATCCAGCCATCCATCCATCCATCTGTCCGTCCGTCCGTCCGTCCGTCCGTCTGTCCATCCATCCATCCATCCACTCTTTCATCTATTGATTCACCTGCTGCATTTGTCAATACATAAAATAAACGTGTAAAAAATTGATTAATTTTAGTATGCTCTTTCAATTATTATTACTTCATTTTAGAAAATCTAGAGGAAGAGCCCAACCAAGCATTCAACCCTCATGGAAATTTAGGAAGATACTTTGAGCATTGGACAGGGACAAAATATTTACCAAATTACTACCTTAGACAAGAATATCCCGAAGATGTTGGCACAGATGAATAACTGGTCAACCAGATACAAGTGACTACAGTTTGTTGTGAACACCAAGTGTATACAATCCTTACTAGCTAAGTATGAGAGTTTGAAATGTTGTATATTAGATAGATTCTTAGTGTTTGGATTCAGTTGTCAAATTACAGTGAATTGTTAATCTAAGTAGAACTGGGAGGGGAGGATACTATAGAGTCTGGTTTCAAAGATTAGTATGTAAATAACTTGTAAATAACTCTGAAATCCTTGCTGCATTTCCTGACTGGGATAGACCTTCATAAGCTGTCAGGTTGGTTCTTAAACAAGGAAACAGCAATCAAGCTTGTTCCACTTTACAGTACTTCTGAATGGCATGCAAGGAATCATTGTCATGACGATAAGTAGGGATTTTTTTTGGATGTCAATGACAGCACTCCAGAGGCATACCATGTGCCATTGAAAACTTTGTGTTTTTCAGTTTTTCAGACAATACCTTGGGAAAACTTTGCACGATTGATAAAATTTATCATCAAAAGAGAAGGTTTGTAAGCTCTAGTAAGGATATATTTGTATTATTTCTTCATGTAGATAGAATCAAAATCAACAAATAACAACCAACTGCTAACTAAATGCTAATATAATATAAATTTACAAGTACACTACTGACACTTTAAGAAACATAAAGATCTTAAAATTAATTCTAAAACTCATGAATATTTAATGAGAAAACAAAGCAAATCACTATTGTGACAGTGGTTTGGAGATGTATTCTTAATAATTTTGCATTAAATTTCGTAATCTTTTTCTTTGATTTTCTCCAAGAAATATTCATGAGTTTGAGAAGTAATTTGAAACACTTGAGAAAGTTCTTCCTCCGATTTCCAAACACCTCAAAGTCAGTTAAAAAAACTTGGCTATGCTTCGTTTTTCAACTCACTTTTCGGTGTTTGGAAATCAAAGGAAGAACTCTCTCACATGTTTGAAGTACTTTACATACAGGCTTGTGACTTCTTTGGTAACTAATGAAAATAACTAAATGTGGTCTTATCCACGATTCAAGAAATTTTCAAATAAATATAAATATTTACGGTATTATATTATAATTATTAAATTATTAATTTTCAGTCATGATAAAGTCTATTTTTACTGTCTTGATTCATTGTCATTTATGTACTGTTTAATAAACGAGAGTTTATTTAACGGCTTAAAAAACTCATTTACGAAATGAACCAAGTTTGATAGAGAAAATCCAAGTTAAAGTTTATGCAAATGAAGATGAATCTATATCACATATAAAACCTCCTTCATGGTCATGATTTCTATTGTGCTTTCTCCATGAATTATTTATGAGTTTAATCATTTACAGCAGTCTTATTAAAGAGGAAACAATATCTGTAAAGTACTTCTTTATTTCTCATTATTTTCAATATTGATGGTCTAATTATTTGATTACCTGTACATCATTACATGTATATGATCATTTTAACTTGACGAGGCTACTGTAGCTTCCTTGGCTGATTTCCAGTGATGTAGCCGGAGTGTGACTTTGATAGCTAGTGGCGGTGGAGGAGGCATCTCTTCCTCTTCATCATATATTGTCTCTTCTTCTTTCCCAGCTTTTCCTTTCCCACCTTTTTCTTCCTTGCCGCCTTTCACTGCCTTCCCTTGCGATGCTCGTTTATCGGTAGCCTGTCTTTGACCCTTGCTGAGCTTCTCTGCTGTATCGCCTATTAGAGTAAAATAAGTGTTTTTAATCATTAATATTATCATAATTTATTAATTATTAATAAATATCAAAAATAGCATTTTTAAATAATTAATAATATCTTAATATTAGTAATAGTAAATATTAAAAATACATATTGTTATTAGTAATATTATGAACGTTATTAATTATTATTATTATTTATCATTTTAATTTATGCCAAAATGAACTGTCATTTTTGATAGCCAGTAGGCAACATACCTCCAGGGCCCTGTCATTCCCTGTCATTTCATAGTTTAAGTGGAATTTAGAAGTTGATTTTTGATCAGGGAGGAAAGCCAAAGGATCTTGAGAAAAAAACCCCAAAAGAAAAGATGTTTTTCTGTACGACCATGTGTCGTATCTTTGAGAAAAGTTTTTATTTGAGGTACACCCATAATTATAGATCTTTTTCTAGTTCCATTAAATTACTGCTGTGTTCTATGATTACAAACTCACTTACTCAAGCTCCTCATAGCCTCGAATCAGTGTCTAAATATTCACAAACACCAATGGTAAAGTAAAGAATGCACAACTTCAATGATTACAAACACTTTGAAATTCCATTGAACTTCACTGGAACACATGAATATTGTGCACAAAGTCTAGGCTAACCCTGAGCAACAGACAACTGCATATTGAGAAATATTTTTAATGTATGTATTTTGGTTTTAGCAAATGCTGAGACTAATAACTATCACCTTTATGTGATTTCTTCTTTTCATTTCCACCATGTTTCCCACTTGCTACACTCCTAGTATCATCTGCCTTTGGTTCAGCATTTGTCTTTTCTTCTTCCTCGCAAATACATTCCTGTGTTACTTCAAATTCTCCATCCAGGAGAATACTCAGATTGACATGACAGGATCCTAGTGTTTTGTGTTCTCTTGGTAACTCAAACAATCCCATCTCTTCATGCTTTCCCTTTCCTCTTCCTTTCCCATCTTTTGCCTAAGAAAATAATAATAATTTTTTTAAAGTATGATTATTTCCCTTTTTGCTAATTATGGTGGCACAGAGCAAAACCAATTAGGTAAATAGTTTGATGGCCTTATTGACTTGTGAAGTAGAATGATAATGATTTTGGCTAGTAAATAAGTTATAAGTACCCTGCGAGCAGAGGTTGTTTCTTCTTCAACCAAAATGGAGGGTAGGACGTAACTACTAGTCTATGTTTTAAAACACATTTTACTCATCCCACCTTGTCTTTTGGTTTTGTTCCTGAATCTTTTCTTTTATCTGTCTTGTCTTTATTGCCACTCTTCTTGCGCTTGTCTTTACTTTCTTGGTGCCCTATGAACAAAAAATATCAAGATATATTATCAGAATCTATACGATATAGATGTGCCCAATCCTGACTGTTTTCCCATTTCAGATCTTTTCTATTTCTGGTGCCTCAATTATTTTTGTTTTCAAAATTATGTCCTGTCTAATTTATTACCTTTTGCTGATGTGATGTGTTTTGAATCTTCCTGCAGAGCATTAGGATCTTCCTGCACATATGAGTGCTTGGTTTCAATAACATTAAGCTCTATTCCATCCTTTAGAAAGTCTCTCAATTCAATAAGCTTTTGGGTGTGAAAGTCTTTGAAGTAGTTCACATCAATGGACTCCTCTGCCCAAGGAAGACTTTCAGTCACGTTTTTAAGTAACAAACCTAGATTGAAATGATAAAAATAAACTGTGCTTTGAATAAATTATTAAATTACTATCAACGTCACCATCACTATCACCATCCTCATCATCACCATCACCATCCTCATCAATAAAAAGCATTGTTTATGTGGCTATTCAAGTGTAAGCTAATCATAAAACCCTTGAATTGAATGCAAGGCTACCCAGGGGGGAACTGTCGTTTCAGCCAAAATGACTGACGCATGTTGTAGGTCCATTACTTGTATATCTTAATACTTATCTCGTCAAATCAAAAATATATACCTGGTTCTGCTTCACCAGACTGTGTTATTTCTCTGCATGTCATAGTCTTGGAATCCTCTCCTTCTGGACCAGTTACAGACAGGGTTGGTGCTGAAGGAGCATGAGAAGGGACACGTTCAAAGGGGAGCTCAAGAAACTTGAATTCTACATGGTATTTGTGTTCTATCCTTGGCCACTCCATCTGTGACTCTGGATCCTGTTGTAATAAAATGCCGTAATTAAATATTTATGTAATTAGATCTTATTAACCGAGCGGGAAGTCTCTATGGGATAATCTTGACCGAGGTCGGAATCTACAGACCGAGCGCAGCAAGGTCTGTACCCGACCGAGGTCAAGATTATCCTGTACAGACCGACCAAGCTCGGTTGATAAGAGTTTTATCATATGACCAATTTTCATTGAAAAGGACAAATTTCATTTGCCGTAAGATTTATATGCGATGTGACCGATTAATACCGCAGGATCTAGACCAATCCGCGATGCGATCTATCAAATCAGATTGCTTGATTCGTTAGTGTCTAGGCTCTAAGATTCACGGTCATATAATAATAACATATGATAACTTGAAGCCGAGAGCCAACAGATGGTCCAAAAGGAGCAGGCGTAGCTCAGCTGGTTAGTGCGCGGCCTTCAGAGCTAGAGGTCCATAGTTCGATCCTCAGGAACTCCATGTCTGTTTCGACATTTCTCTGTTCTGTGTAGCTTTAATTAGCTTTAAATACCCGTAAAAAGGAGCACTGGTAGTAAGAGGGGGTAGAGGGCGCACCTTCGAGCGCATTAAACATGAGCCCCTGGCTCACCAACCACATCAGATTAAATATGATCAACGCTGTCTCTTGAGCTGTTGTTATTTTAAGCCCAAGAGAGACCCAGCGCATAATAATAATAATCATAATAAAAATGTCATAATCATGATAATGGGATTAGCAGTGGCTTCCACAGAGTGGCTCTTCTTCCACTGGAGAATCGAAAAAATCTTGAAGCACAGTGACAGGAGACAACCAAAAAATATTCATGGATGCCATGTGTGGCATTTAATAATAAAAACACTCACCTCTATTTCCTCTGGTGGTTTAACCCCTGTTATGCCATCCACTGCAAGAGTGAGTCGACTTTCATCCAATGCAATATCTAAACAATTTTGCGATATTCAAAACTATGGTTTATTACATTTTGCTCATGCAGCTCATGCTTTTTCTACGGCCATGTCTTTTTTATTACTGCAAATTTCCTACTAGCCTGAGAAAACCACAGCCATCCTTTCACTTAATATCTCCTAGTTACCTCAAAAGAGAGACATCTCGTTCAGGACGAACAGGGGAAATGAGTGAAAGAAAGGCTCCATTTTCTCAGGCTATGACTTCTTCCAGAAGATGAAAATTGGATGGATGCCCAAATGAAAGTTTGACAAACCTTTTAGTTTTGCAAGTCCTTTGAAATAATGCTTTTCATCTGCAGATATACGACTATCATCCAGTATAGTCAATTGCCGAATTGAGTCAATGATGTAACCACGGTAACTAGGTACAAGCTGAAATACAGGAAAGTTGCATGCAAGTTTTGGATGGATAATAATAAGAGGTTTGGATGGATAACATTATGTCACAACACTTTGTGCATTTGCTTACCACCAAAGGATTTCCTTGAAGAACCAAGTTGCGCAATTTAGGAAGCAATTTTAGTATATTGATGGTGTCTTCAAGGCGAGATAGATTGTTGTAGCTGACATCTAATGATAGAAGGTGACTCCTACAAAAAACACATTGACACATTGGCATTCTGTGATTTCATCCACTTTCCTTCAAATTTTATCAAATCCTGAAACAACCTCTGATTGTCAGGGCCAACCAAGCTAACTCACAGAGGAAATAAGAAATTTAGCATTCTAGGTTTTGGAAAAAGGAGGCAAACTGGAGAAATATCCTCGAATATGTCACAAAACTTTGAACCAAACTCACCATGTTTGTGGCTTCATCTGACTGGGAATGGACTCAATCTTGTTGTAACTTAAACCAAGGTGAATTAAAGGTGGAGGATTGATACAGAGTGGACTAATATCTGAGATCTGATTGGCAGACAATTCCAGTTCCTGTAAATTAGAGAAAATATTAATTATCAATTATTTTTAACAAGTGAGATAAACAAGTTTTGACATATTTTATACATATCATGGTGTCAGTAGGGTGCTGGTTCATGGTCAGTAGGGTGCTGGTACATGGTCAGTAGGGTCCTGGTACATGGTCAGTAGGGTGCTGGTACATGGTCAGTAGGTGTTGGTACATGGTCAGTAGGGTGCTGGTCCATGGTCAGTAGGGTGCTGGTACATGGTCAGTAGGATGTCAGGTGTTGGTAGTGTGTTGGTAGGGTGTAGATATGTTGTCATTAGTCATTAGAATGTTGGTAGAAAGATGGTCAGTAGGGTTTTGGCAAGTTGTTGGTAGATGGTAGATAGGTCAGCAGTAAGCTGATTTTAGCCTGGACATATTTTACATGTATTACTAATTTATCAACAAAAATTATGGTATATTTGCATTGGCATTACAAACCTGTAAATCAGATGGAAGTTTCTTTGAGTCAACATTGCTGATAAGATTTGCACTAAGGGTGAACTTTTCTAGGTTTCTAAACTGGAGGAGCCCTTCATCAATATCAGTCACCTACAATATTAATGGAGCAGATGTTTTAGTAAATTTAAAACTGACATCATAAGATAGATTAGCATGGATGTGTCAATTCTCCATTCCTCCCTTCCTTCCTCTCCCTCCCTCCCTCTCTCCCTTTCCTCTCTTGACCTCACCCACCCCCCCAAAAAAATGATTGCATTCAACACAGGGAGCCCAATTTAAATAAAAATTGTCCGCATTGACTTACCCTTTTATCTACAATTCTAAGAGATTTGAAGTGATTCAGTATAAATTCCTTGCTCAGTTTTTCTGGTGTTTTTACCGCAATTTCTCTTAAAGTAAATGCTTCATTACTCCAAGAACAATCGACGTCATAAGGCACTGTGACTGACAGCTCTCCTAGTCCTTCTGTTGTTTCATGTTGTGCTGTTACTTCTGGAAACCGTCCAGAAAAAAATAATTAAAATTTGAACATATTTAGTGGTCCCGGATTATTAGTGTGTCCGCAAAGTAAATGTCCCCATTTTTAGATTGTAAAGAAGGTAGGAATGGTTATAATACGGCTTAGTTCTTCACCAAGCGTTATGGGAAAAAACATGTTCGTGTAAGCTTACTTACCAGCACGTGACGTAGGAGAAATAACAAATGTCGCTGTCTTGTTCTTCTTCTTTGTCGAAGTCGTGAAATCCGGAATTCTCTATTTAAAATTATTTTTGTAAAATGAAAACTATAATACACAGAATGTTTATCGAATTTTCAAGCTATCGTGATTACATCAGTATTGCTATCTCATTGGAGGTGAAAACGCTTTGTTTTGTTGGTAAAACATTTATTGAAACAATAAAAAAATATTGCACTAAAGCCCATCTACTCACCCATGTACCGTATCCACATGGAAATTCCTTGACGCAAAGAGCTCTTAGCTGAGAACTGAAAGCATCAGTGACGGTACAAGAACGCGATTGCATTTTATATCAAAAAGAAACTTTGAGTTCGAAGTTTCATCCATCAAAACAATCCGCCATTTTGGTTGCCATGGGTAACTAAGGAGGAGGGCATGGAACGAGCGCCAGTCTTTCATACTAACGCGGCCAAATTTGGATTTGAAAGTTTTTCAAAAGTCTTTAGAAAATGAGTGAAAAGGATAGCGATTTTCTGCACATACAAGGCGATAAAGACTTCCAGGAGCGTTCTAAGTCAGTTTTCTCGAGTCTTGATTGCCTGGAGCCGAAAAATGAAGAAGAGAAGGAGTTAAAAAAAGCCATTAGCAGACGTCCGCATAAGGTGCCTGATCATGTTCTGCACCCTGACAAATGGAAGAAGTATAGTTTGGAAGAAGATGGGAGTGAAAGAATGGGAAAGATGAATGCTAGTGATATAAATAAGCATGCTGCATTGTCGTTTCTTAATGAATTAAAGGAGAGAGAAAATTCTGAAGATACAAGTCAAAACAACAAGGAAACAGCTGATGTTGTTGTCAAAGAATTGCACATTTCTTTTCACAAACCTGAGAGTACACACAACCCAAAAACAGAAACGAAGAGGAAATCTGTAGGTAGTCAAAAAGATGGCGTCCATATGATGCCTGAATATGTTGTTGGAAAAGCTAAACTCCCTGCCAAATCAAAGAAATTAGAGACATCTATGCCAAAAGATGATAAGGGAAAGAAAGATGTGCAAATTGAACATTTGCTGGAGAAAGAGGAAGAGGAAATCGTAGATGAGGATGTCAAAGGCTCAGAAGAAGTTCCATCTGTTACAATGGAAGATACTGAGAAAGGGGATTCCAAGAAAGAAGAGGTCAAATTTGCTAAACGTAAACGAAAACAAGAAATGAATATCAGGAAACATGTGAAGGCGTCTGATGATGAAGAAAAGGATTAAAACTTTCAAATAAGGACATTTTTTGGCCATGTTGGCTAGCATACAGCCCTGCCTAGCCTCCAGGATCATTTAAGTTCTCTTATCCTTTTCTAGCCATTAAAGGCTTACAGGTTTAGTTTTAAGCGTCCTCCAATGGACCACTGACAGGGAGATACCGAACTCATGCTCTGGAGCTCTATTATTCAAACTAAGGTGGATTCAGGGGGGCTAGATAGGTTAACTAGATAGATAGCCAATGCCCCTTAAGGAGTTTCAACAGCTATGAGAATAAACAGTACCGTAAAATCAATAGAGTAAGCTACATACTGGCTGGGTAACACACAATAGGCAGAAAGAAGCCTGGGAGTGGATGAACAAACAATGAATGGTGAGATGAAATAAAGAACGCAGCTCACATGTAGAATAATACACATTGTTCACCATAATCCATGCTTTCTTTGTTTTTGTTATTTTATCCCATCCCAAGCTTCGTTCTTCCAGTGGACACCGACCCTACTGGTTTGTTAGGTAAAAACCTCTTGAATGTGATTAGACATGTCAATATAAAATATGCATTATATAATATTACAACCAAATGCTGTTTAATTCTATTGAGTCTTATAAAAACAGATTGCAAACCATAAAGAGTGAAGTCATAATTCAGTCGAAGAATTGTTAATTGTTAAATTGTTAAGAACTGTTAATCCCATTATTATTATTAGAGTGAAGGCATTTAACCTTTGAAACAAAAAATTCTAGTCAATGAGTAAAGTTAAATTGACACAAAAGAAAACAATGGAATTAGGGTCTACTAATGTGTATAAGTCTAATATCTATTGCACAGGTTTAATGACTTCACTCTAGTCAAATAGACAAAAGAAAACAATGGTATTAGGGTCTACTAAAGTGTGTTAGTCTAATATCTATTGCACGGGTTTAGTGACTTCACTCTAGTCAAATAGACACAAAAGAAAACAATGGTATTAGGGTCTACTAATGTATATAAGTCTAATATCTATTGCACAGGTTTAATGACTTCACTCTAGTCAAATAGACACAAAAGAAAACAATGGTATTAGGGTCTACTAATGTGTGTTAGTCTAATATCTATTGCACAGGTTTAATGACTTCACTCTATTTAACTTGTGCAATAGATATTAGACTTATTAGTAGACTCTAATTCCATTGTTTTCTTTTAAGGCTATTTGACTAGTATTTTTTTTCTGGGGTTAAAAGCCTTCACTCTATCCGTGAAATAGCACCAACTAGTAATTAGTACAAAATAGCACCAATGAAACAATTGAAAACAAAAGAAATAGATGTGTTTAGTGCTATTTACTTTTTGTGTTATTTCACATTTACACTCTACCAGCATCATCAAATATAGCTGTATGTGACCTTGACTCTATAGATATAATTTTTTGTTCCCTTCTCCCCCCCCCCCCCCCCCCCCCTTCCCCATCCCCAGAAAGTGAAGGAGAAAAAATGAAGTCCCAAAAACAAGAAAACATGAGATAGAACCATTGACTCAAACCTACCCTACTAACCTATTTACTGTATCATGTTAGAGTGATTTTACTTGGCCTCTGGAAATATTGAGCATGACGGCATCGTAGTTGACACAGTTGATACCTATTCTATTGTTTGTTTTTGTTTTAATTGAATGTTAGACTAAGAAGACTGTTTGGTTATCCATTGTTTCAATTAGGTTCGGCTCATGTGTAGGGTCGATGTTTGACCTGAGCATTAGAATAAGATCGAATGTTGAACTTCACATGAGCCAAACCTAATGATATCAACAAAGAAGACCTTGTTATTCATTGTTTCAATTAGCTTCAGCTCATGTGAAGGTAGATGTTTGACCTGAGCCTTAGAATAAAGTCAAATGTTGAACTTCACATGAGCCAAACCTAATGTCATCAAAGAAGACTGCCTTGCTATCAATTGTTTCAATTAGGTTTGGCTCACACAAAGGTTGATGTTTGACCTGATCCTTATTCACTAATTATACAACTTAGTTTCGAGAGCCAAGTAAAATCACTAACTGCATTCGTTTGCAGTCAATAGTTAGTAATGTCTTTATAAGAGTTGGCCCAAATCCTATCATTTCTTTTAATTTCTAAGCTGAGTATTACTCTGGTGTGAAAGATACTTTTCTGTTAATATATTATTTTTTTCTGCTAGTCTTCAAGAATAATTAAGCAAGTGTACTTGTATTAGAACTGTTTTCTTTTGGATCCTCTTTCCTGGTAAAATTTTGGTCCTTCTTGATATGTAAATAGACTCTGCGACGTGTCTCTCGTATGAAATCTTCTCTCGATCACTTTATCAAAGAAATTTCTCAGCTTTTTAGAGTTTAGGTGTCCTGGCCTTAGTTGAGTTAAATCATTACAGTTGATATTGATAACATCAGCGCCAATTTCGTCCACTAGGTTCATGCCTCGCGTAGAATTAGAGATCCTAGATGAGCCAGCTTGATCTAGCTTCGTTCCTACAACAAGAACAGGAATTTGATTTCCAGCGAACTGTTCAGGGTCGAAGTCTTCTACAAAGTCGCTTCCAAACCAACTATCACTTGGTTTAGTACTCAAACTACTCGAATTACTGGAATTTAAAACTTCCCTCAGCCATCTACGAAGGTTAGTGAAGGATTTCTTATTCGTTAAATCGTGGACAAGGATTAATCCATTAACGGAGTGATAAAAAATGGACCGACTCATTTCGTGGTTGGCCGAACCACCGATGTCATAAAACTCAAGAAAGAAAGTCTTGTTTCCAGGCATTCCTTCTTTGTAATCGTAAAGTTTGACTTCGACGGTACAACCTATGGTCCATGCTGGGCTGGATATGCTTTCTTCGTGGCAAATCAAGTGTACTAAAGAGGTTTTCCCAACCCCTGAATCACCAACGACCAAGATTCGAACTTTTTCTACGGCAGCCATCTTAGCACTCGGCACCAGTCGATAGTCAAAATAAAACCAAAGGTAACCCAAGCCTTTACTTTTACGATGGTTAACGCGAGTTGCACGCAAACGTCCAAAACCCGATAATACACACCTGAAACTTGGTTCAACGTAAATAAATTTTAATGATTTGTATAGCGCACCTAGTAAGTGAGTATTCTGAGGCGCTTAACATTAAGAAAAAACATTAAATAATAACATTAAATGAACATATTATGCAAAAGTTATTTACAAGAGATAAAATAAGTAATCGAGAAGTAAAAACTTAGAATGAGGGATAAGTCCAAAACAATTGACCTATTTCACTATGACGTCACTGCTTGTTTATGTGCGGGATAGAATCGCCAAATCTAATAGAAAATTCAACAAAATTTACTCCTAGCGAAACAGTTTAACCTAAAATGGCATGGCTTTCAGATATAATAACCACAAAAATCGAACAGTCCAGGTTAAAAATAGAAAAAAAAATTTTTCATTCCTGGAATAACTGATAAATAAACGAATCACGAACGAAAGAGAGCTCTTAAAAATAGTCTCCGGTAAACTGAACTTACATGTGTGTACTCTTGACTTCCAGCCTGTAGTAGAGGTCAGAATGGTTTCATTAATTTGTTGACAATATAAGACAACAGTTTTAATTAATCTGAATAACTTGTGTGGTTCTTATTTAATAATTCAACTTGACCTTATTTTGCACTCAGTCGTCAACAGGGAACTTATTAGAGCGTCAAATGAGGAAACTATTTATAAATCTAATTACATTAGATCAAGAAATATGCTTGGTGCGCAAGCTTAAATATTCAAGGGTGAAAATCCATCCCATAAGGGTCGTTTTGGTGCCACAGATGGAGTCATTCCCTAGAGTATAATTCCTTCGTTTAACGGTTGCGCATGAAAAGACACATGAATATGAAGACAATTTACACTAAGAATCTTATCTCTTATCTACGGCTGAGCCGAAGAGGTTTATTCTTGGAATGCATGTTACGTCATAGCCGCCATGTTGGTTAACGACAAGATCAACCAACATGGCGGTTGTTTCATTTTATCAATATCTCTTGGGATTTTGAGTCATGTTGTTGCACCCCAAGAATATGCTCAATTAGTGGACTATTTCGACGATACGGCCGCCATCTTGCCAGGGGGCAAAACAAAACAAAGATGACAGAAAATATATTACCTCTTCTCAAGCATGTTAAGGCCTGGGTTATGCACCACCTCTCTATCAAACCATTAAAAAATAATTTTTTCTGCTTAAAGTAAAACCATCTTTCTCAAACTTTCTTAGAACATGGTTCTTTGCAATTTCGTTCAAATAAACGGGAAGAATTTAGGTCACGTGACCATGAAACATACATAAAATGTACATAAAAATTCATTTTAATAGTAGGTGCTCAATTTAAGTCTTTGCTGAACGTTTTCAACCTCAATTTATTTCCTTTCCTAAAGTCGTTCAATGGACGTTGAGAATAATTGGCTAAAGTTTTGTGTTAAGGAGATATTTTACAAAATAGGTCATGTAGACAGGAATAGGTTACTCAAAATAGAAAAGTTTCACTGAAGATATAGAAAGCGCGCGCGCGTGCTGTGTGCTGTCATAAAGCACGCGGGGGTTTGCATGACGAGAGAGAAGTGTTAGAAGAAGCACGACGCGTAGCGGAGTGCTTCTGAACACTTCTCGAGCGTTCGGCCATTTCCCAAGTGCTTTATGATTGCACACAGCACAGCAAGCAAGTTTTTCCATTTCTTTTATAAAATATGAATTACGATAATAGATAGGAATGACGCAACGGAAAGAGCGCGCGCGTGCAATGCATGCTCTCATAAAGCACGCGCTCCAAACCAATCAGAAAGCGGCATTCATATTCTTAACAATTATTTTATAATATCCTACATTTTATGATTATAAAAATAAAAATAATAAAATCGGAAAAAAGGAGGAAAAGCAAGAGTAGGTGTCATGTTTAGGTCACCCATCCAAGTGCTAACCCTCCTTAGACGAGCTTGACTTAGTATCTTGAACGACAACGATTTATCCACTGGACCACAGTTCCAGGTGAATCAGCAAAACAATAGCTATGAAAACAATGCACCGAATAGACTAGACTTTTTAACATTATTTTTTCAACCGATTCCGTACGTGGCAGAGATGCAAGGGATTAGCCGATATGGTCTGGGGGCTGGCTGGTCTCTCCACTGATGCTTTGGCTAGAACATTTTCTTGCGTAATTCGTACACCCAAGGGCAGAAGGATTTAATCGCCGTCAGGTCCGAAGTCCATACGCCGCCTCAGCTCTGCGGATGTCTCGGGGGTATGGCAAACTTGAATCGATTTTCTTGAATTTCTTTTGGTGGGTTCGAATCCCATCTTATCCACATATGATTTTTCTATTATTATTTGTAATCCATTTTTATTAGATTTCAATCTTCAACAATAAGGCAATCTTTTAGGTGAAAAGTTTTTTATTCCTAACTATGCATGACCTACAAATGGGGAGAACCTGCAATTCTTTTAATATTATGTAAAGAACACCTTCAGGGAGAAGATCGTCTTAGAGGTCAGGGTTAGACAAAATTATTTTTCTGTGAAACATTCCATTATCTTTTGGCTAACATTGTATTGTACTATTTGTACTAGGCCTATGTGCATGATAGAGGCAACCCAGTGGCGCCTTGTTGTGAATTTGTCGAATCAAGCCGGGTGGCAATTTCCACCCGGGGGCGGTTGGGCTCGGGGGATTATAAATCTCTCACCAGCTTTCCCCCACTGTGTGTATTCAATAAAACCAACCAGGCCAAGGCTAATGAATGATATTTACGGTAATACTCGCAAAAAATGCTAGAATTTCCTGAAACTAATGTTTGAATGGAAAAAGATAATGATCTGCTGACAAACGAACTGTGACCGGTCATGACACGGTGGTGAGAACAACCGAATGCTCCGATCGGTTTGTGGTCGGTGTGTGGTCGGTGTGTGGTCGGTAATTTTCGGCTGATTGATTCAGTATTTCGTTTGCGTCTGTATATTTAGATTTTGTTTACTTTTGTCTTTGATGTATCCTTATCAGTTCTAGCCAGCTCATCAAAGCTTCTTAGCAACAAACAAGATTACAACTGACGACGGAAAAGCTTAGGGTGAGGAGTGATGGTTCTTAGTCTACTTAAGAAACACTGAGTACGAATTAATTGCTTTCTGGCCTTTCGTGGGAACAACCGATTTTAATAGGAGAACATTACTAATATCTACAACTTACTAAAAATAAGATTGTTTTATTTCTAAGGCTCCATCCACACGTAACAGGATATATTTAAAAAAATTAATCTTAACAGATTGGCCACTTGATACCCGATCGAACACCTCGCAATTTTTCGAAAACGGATACGTATGGACGAGCGAAAACGATTCAAAAACGCTAGGTGTGGACGAGAATAATTTTTGAAAACGGAATAAGTGTAGACTAGGTATAAGTTAAGATAAATTTATACACAATTATGACGTTAGAAATCTATTTCAGTATTTAGCAAATGCATTGCGTGGTTTTCTTATCATTAGAACACTTCCATCTATGGAGTTTATGATAAGACCAGTATGATTCCCAAGCATTTATTCACCTTGCTAAACTTCTAGAAGTGGACCAAGGTAAACCTTTCATCAGTTTATGTAGTATGTATGGAGACTTTTCACGCTAAATCCGGTTAGATTTTTTTCGCACGCTACGTTTCGTGTCCGATCAGGGGATCAAATTTGTAAGAGCTAGGCCTTCCACTCGAGAATGGATAAAGAATATCAGTCATTTTCCAGGGGTATTATCTTCATGAGCTAGCTAAGTTTACACTGAAACGAAACGACTTCTGGACTGTATGATTAAGGTCAGGCAACGGCTAACTCACAGGTAGAACCCAGAAACAACCTCTGGGTTGAAAGGACGGGGCACGGTGACACGCAGGTCAAACCCTGAAACAATCTCTGGGCTGATCTAAGTCAGGGCACGGCTAACTCACAGATCGAACCCTGAAACAACCTCTGGGCTGATGTAAGTCAGGGTATCGCTTACTCGCAGATCGAACCCTGAAACAACCTCTGGGCTGATGTAAGTCAGGGTATCGCTTACTCGCAGATCGAACCCTGAAAACAACCTCTGGGCTGATCTTGGGTTTTGTGAAGGGAAAAAAATGAGAGAACCCCATTTAACTGAGTCGAGTTGCCTCTGCAGTGCATATTGGGGATGTTTAAGGGAACGAACTAGACGACATCTTGGTAATATGTTCCCTAAAACAACACTGTATGCAAGGCCAACTCGAATCAATTTTATCCCTTAACCTAGAAATAGTTAAAATGCCCAGAGTCAGCCAAAAGAGGGCCAAGCGGTAATCTGAGACATGTTTTGAATCTGCTGTAGGGGTGATTCCCATGCATGTGTTTACAGTCTAGTTAACACACAGGAGGCAAATAGAGCATAAATTGTTCCCAGACAAACATTTATTTTATAAGTGAATCCTGAGACAACCCTTGGGCTGATCTAAGCCTTAAGCACTGCTAATTCGAAGATCGAACCGCCCAACAACTCTGGGCTGATCTAAGCCTAGAGCAAGGCTAACTCAAAGCTTGAATTAGAATCTGTTTTAGTGTCTTGGGTTTTGCGAAGGGAGGCAAATTTGAAAATTGGAAAACACCCTAGCTCGAATCAAAGGAAAGAAAACTTGAACTAGGAGACTGCCGGCAGTCGACAAAACCATCTCCTCATATTTTGCCTGGCTCTCAAAACAATTTAAGGTAGAAGAGGTGTATCTAAAACCACTCACGTGAAGTGGCCGTAGGATTAACGACACGCAATGAGGCGGCCTTAATTCTAAGCTAAAGAGGTCGAATAGTTGTCTGACCCGATAAAAATATTGTAATCCTGTGCCTCCGAATTGAGCGATGCGTCCAGCAATGCTCACAGTACTAACTGCGCACAACACCAAGAGATCTATCTACCAAGTGAAGGTCTACTGATGAAGACTCAAAATCGGCGCATCGGTATGTAAGAGTACCGACACCCAACCTAACTGGACTTTAAAATGTCTTTCTAATCCAAGATTATCCGAGTTCTGATACAAATCTCCGGAATATATTACTTAATAGAAGATTTGGTGTCCTGGATTTATCCGCCATCTTTACACCCTAGACTCCCTCAACGGAGAATCTATTGCATAAGATCTTATGACTGCAGTCTCTGTCTTGTTGTTGTTCTCCTGTGGTGTGTTGGTGTTATGTGAATTCCAACCTTGAGTATAATGTTCCCTGTAACCCCATCTTTTTCGACAACAGCGGAACACATACAAAAAATACCGCAAATATTCGCGTCGAAATTGTTTAGTAAGTGTTCCGTAAACGATGGGATTTAAGCAGCTATGAAGTGCAGAAAGAATGACACTGGCGTTAAAAAATATTATCAAGCTCTTTTGATCCGAGCTTCCAAAGTCCACCATCATCCAACAGACCTGTCCAGGCAGTAAACACACTGCGAATAAAATGACTATCGTCGCTAAAGTTTTGACTATCTGTAGATTTTCTTTCCTGAATTGTTGGTGCACTTGGGTGTGGCGTTCGAACTTCGAAGCGCTGCTGCGGTTCAAATCAAAGATGATTCTTATGTACGCGACGGTGATGATAGCCAATGGAAGAACATACTGTAGAATAACTAGAGACAAGGTGTAAGCTCTCTTGTGGTCCGAAGTAGGCCACATTTCTGTGCAAGTTCCTTTTTCTGCGCGTCCAACAACGACTAGAGGCATGATGAAGACGGCCGATATAGCCCATATAATTGCAATACTGATATAAACATTACGATGTCTCATATCTGGTTTGAATGGATTAAGAATGACATAGCACCGATGCACGGCCATGAACGTTAAAGTATATACGCTTAGACAATAAGTCGTGGTCATCACCGGAGGAATAAACTTGCACATGCCAGTCGACATTTTCGCGGGAACGAACCAATTGTACACGTAAATAGGCAAAAAGGCTATAAACATCAAGTCTGCGATAGCCAAATTCATGATGTACAAGTCATTGACACTTCGCCTTGAGCGTTTACCTTTGACGATAATGAGAACGAGAATATTTCCCACAGATCCAACGAGGAACGTGACAACATAAACGGCCAATTGAACTTTCCCAACAGCATCATCCAAAGGCGAAGTGTTCTCTGGGTTACTCATAGTCGCGTTCGACAGTTCCATATCTATTGATGTTCTGTAAATCAGTCTCAAACGGCTCTAAATCCACTTCAGAATTGCCTGGCTTATTTGCATTGGACGAAAAAAAGCCACTTAAAGCTCGGGCTACTTGATCAAGGTCACCAAAGCACTCTTAAAAGTTCAATTGCCTTGTCGATAAAAACTCAGTAACGATTGGGTTTGTACTTGAATGCGTAATGGAGCAAAATATTAAATATAAACTGTCTAGATGAAAGAGAAGGCATCCCCGGTGCTCACCGTACTCGTCTGGGAATCCAAAGAACCTTGATGACGAAAGCTGATGGCAAATTTTTCCACTGGAAAAAAGACTCTCGGTCACTCGTCAGAGCATTCCTTACCTAGCAGGTGTTCTTGGATCGTCGAGGTTTGCTATGAGCGTGTTTGTTTCTTTATGTTTGTTTCTTGAGGACAAGTAATGGAATACGACAGGGGCTCAGCCGTTTCACCTCACACCATGCAAGCTGCTCTCGTTGCTGCGTATATACCTAGGCGAGATAAAAACGTTGAGATTATTACTATTGATTGAATTGTTTACATTGCCTATCAACTTGAAATTGCTAGAATAGGGATATCACCAGGCGATTTCAGCCAACTTGTCGTCGCTGTTTGCCGGCGCCAAAGGAATCTGTCATTTTTTTTATCACGTATGTGACAACGATGCATTTCCCCAGCTTTTGCGGTGGCGTTTAGGGAAAAAAACTGTCAACCAGCGAAACTCCTTAAGTCGGGTGAGTCACAAATCATATATCTGTTATAAGTCACCAGCATAGCGCAGTAAAAATAGATATAAATATTTTAAAAAGCGATTGCAGAAACTGTAACCAGATTTCATAAAAACTCTCAACGAGTTTTAAACCTAGCGAAATGGTGTCTGACAGTCGGTCTTTAAGCACGAGAAATTGACGCAATGTCTTCCGCTTCGAAGAAAAAAACGGAAGGGAAAGGCCGAAGAAGGAAAAATTAATGTATATTTTCCTGCGGGGATGTGGCGCAGAGTCTGAGTCAAGGATTAGCCGTTTTGCTATATTTATAATTATTAGAGGTTACCAATCCCAAAAGCTTAGAAGTCACGATATTGATATGGAAGAGGTCAGAAATACATAGCTAATTGGCTTGAGTTACTCCCTTGCCTGTGGAAATAAAGTATTGATCTGTTTACATTTCTTATCCTCTCTGCCAAAGACCACAGAACACTTTCAAACAATTTACCTCGTTTAGCTGTCAATTACGAGTTAGTTTGGCTGTTCCTGATTTTGTTACCCGAAAGAAAAACACTAGTCAGACGAAATGAAAAGCAAACATGCTGCGAGTGAGTGCTTTTGATTCTTAGAGTTGCAGTGAGTGATCTCCACACGACAGTCTTAATTAAATCAGCTAATTATTAAAAGTCCTCAGGCGAACTTTTGATATCCCTTTTCCTTTCGTAGTATAAATATACTGCTATGGATAGTATTACGCTGTGGTTTTAGGTTACTTTTAATTAAAACGATTTGTAGTCGCAAACTGCGCAACCAATAAAAACATGTTTTTGATGGTTTTTGAATTTTTTCGACAATTCATAATTTAATTTCATTAATGGTTAAAAACTGTAATTGCTGTTCCTAGTGTTGCTTTGCTTTTCTCTCTCTTTCCCTCCCTATCTTTCACACCCTATCTATTTCTTTTATTCTCTTTGTCACAGGCTCTCTTTGACTCTCTTTGTCTATGTCTGTCTGTCCGTCTTCCTTTCTTTTAATCTCAATTTATCTTTATAAGAAACAAACTCATTGCGCAAATCATTACTTAAAAATCTTTCGTAACACGACCCTTCGTTTGAAACTCAATGAAACTCAACTGAACTTCCATCCAACTGGGAGAACCTGAATCCAACGAATGTGGGGACATAATGCAAGGACTTTAATCTCTTTCCCTTCAAAACAGCAAACGCCTGACCAAGAATGAATAACCTCTGCACCCCAGGGCACTAGAAAAGCTATCATCTGATTTTCAATCAAAAAAATGAATTTTCAAAGTTCGTTGTCTGACCAACTTGAACGTGATATCGAAAACAAGATACAGGAAATGCGCTCGACAATTTCAACGTGCTTCGTACTTGAAACAAAAATGCAATGATCTGTATACATTTGTCGACTTGATTTCATAATGCTGTGCGAGATTATCGTATTATTAGTTGGAAGGATTGCTAGACCACGCCATGGAATGTTTTTCCTGTTCTATTTTGATACAGTTCCGTTTCCTCGGTGAATCAACAGGGCGCGGTTGTGCGAAGGGTGAATACCGCTATCCGACGGATAAATCTTATCCTATGGATTAATTATTGGATAAAAACATTGACTTAACCACTGGAAAAGGATTTATCCGTTGGATAGAGCTATCAACCCTTCCGCGTACAACTAACTGGGCACAGAATATTACGTCACGGGTATAAATGTATTAAATGGACTTTTAGACTCCTTTTTTCGCGCAAAATCTTAGATCTTTCGCTTCGGCAATTTTTCTAAAGAAAATACGGAAATGATGGACAGAATACATGGGACCAAAACTATTTAAACTTCATTGCGCTAAAAATTTAAAAATTTTGATCTCTCTTTATGACTAAACATTTCAAGGTTATTAACCTTGAATCTCGTCTTATTATTTTTTTGTGGGGAAAAGCGTAAACTACAGTGTGAAAATGTATATTTAAAAGAAAACATAACAGTAATCATTACTGATCGGCAGGGCTCGAAAAATCTATTAATAACTGGTTTATAACATAATACCAATCATATCGACATGACCTTTTTGTGAATGGAATATAAGCTATTGGTACAAACCAAGCAGTATGAAAAATTGTGATTGACTAGCGCCACGGTCAGGGTAACGGTGACAGTTCGTTCGACCAATCACAGTGCGCAAATCATAATGCTCGTCCAATCAACGTCTATTAATAATAATAATAATAATAATAATAATAATAATAATAATTTTATTACTTATATAGCGCTAAAATTCATTAAAATATATGATCTAATGCGCTTTACAATCTTTACAATCATTAAGAATCAAACTATACTAAAACATCTTCGAGAACAACAGTTACTGTAAGTCTTTCACAGACTCTTAAAGATCTGTTCATTAGGAGATGCTCGTTTACGCCGTATTCCAAATGCGCTCTTTATAAAATTTATAATTTATTGATAGCCTGAATAACATCTGGGCTGATCAAAGTCGACACGCGCTAACTCACAGATGGAATTGAACTCTTTAGTTTGGGCGTCTGGATGTTTTATCTGTTTCAGACCACGTGTCATTCTCTTCAGTATTATTATTATTTTTTATTTATTTATTATTATTATCATTATTAAGACAGCGTTCGAGAAGGTACATTGATATGGAGGTAAATTGACCAAATAATTTCGTGCTCAAAGGAATAACGAATTGAAAAACATCGCGTCCAAGTCACGGAGATCTATAAACGATTGATGTCAGGACTGACCAAACTGTCATTTTTTCCAAACGTTGTTTACTGTAAATGATATTAGTTCAAACACACAAGATGACCAACATATCTTAAAATTAATAGATCTCGTTTCCTCGTTGGGCTAATTTGTACTTTTATCAGGAAGCTACGAAACGATTTCATTAAGTTTTGATAGGAAATATCCCCATGACTTGAAGCATCCTATTGGCTGACTTCCTCAAAGTTTGATTTGCAAATTTGATTGGCTAGAATTTTTTAGGTTGTTTTTTAGATTTTTTAGGTTGTTTCAGGGTTCGATCTGTGAGCTAAACGTGCCCTGACTTAGATCAGCCCAGAGGTTGTTTCAGGGTTTTGATAAAGTTGAAGCTTTATTTTCTGGAAGAAGAATTTTCTAACGATGAAGTAAGAAAAACCACAGCGATCCCCGTCAGGGATATCTTATGTTTTAAAACTACGTTCTCAAAGTCTACCGGTAATAAACATATACTGCTTTAAGAAAGTTCTTTGGTCTGACTATTCATTCAAATGTAACGCAAGACACATTAGGGCCACGCATGCGCAAGACAAGGGCAGAAAATCATGGTCTTTTACGGTCACTTACTTACTCCACGGAAATAACACCCATATTGCAATGAATTTTTTCACAGTTACTCAAAACCTATTTTAGTATAAATCACTTCATTCTTGTTAATTCCGTCAAACTTTATTTATTTATTTATTTTTTTTGAATGATTGCAACTAAATGTAACTACCTACTTCCCAGTTAACGTCTTTGGTTTGCTTATTCAAGGCAGCTTGTCACGTACTGTGTCACGTAGATCCTTCAAACTAGACACCAATCATCCTGTAATAGTAATCTTAGCGTGCTTTTTGACTTTATTTAGAAACGCCAATCATCCTGTAATAGTTATCTTACTGTGTTTTTGACTTTATTTAGAAACACCAATCATCCTGTAATAGTATTCTTAGTGACCATCTTAGTGTGTTTTCAACTTTATTTAGAAACATATCTCAAGAAGCACCTGTATTTGATCTCTAATCCCAGCCATATTGAGGCGTATCACCGTCAAAGGAAGTCGGTGAATCATTCAAAGAAAACCATGAATCATCCTTAATTTTTACAGTCAATAAATACTGAATCGCGGAAGTGAACGACTGCAAACAGAATTTATTTTATATTGTCTTTGTTATCTAGTGTGGACTACCACGAACGACTTATTTTTTTAGGTTATTGGATTTCAAACGACTATTTGATCAACAAAAAATCCATGTAAATCTAGATAAATAGTGTAAAAATGATCAAAGAGATATTCCCTCAAATAAAAATGTCAGTTTATTCGGTTAATGAACGCACACATATTGAAATTTTCTTCTGATCTCTCCTCTCGCCAAGGGGCAGTTTTGACTAATTTTCGCGCGCCACAAATGCATGCATATATAAGTGGGAAACGTCACCGTTACTGTCACTGTTAAATGGCTTCCGCTATGAACCAATCAAAAGACGAGGCACACCAACCAATCAAAATGCTAGTAAGTAAGGAAGCCCTTCGAGATTCGGCTCCACTAGGCCGCATACATCTTGTTTCTCATTACCGACACTGAATTCAAATTTTGATAACGAATTCAATTGATTAAGAATCGTAGTTGACATGTTCGCAATAAGTATGAATGTTAATCGTAAACCTCTTTTGTAAAAATGGGCCACAAAACTGCCTTGTGAATAAAAGGAATTTTACTGAACTTTCTGGACTTGTTTTTTCCTTTTTCTTTATATATATATATATATATTTCTCCTAATGAATACAATGTCTTGGACGCACAAAATGTTTCGTAAATTCAAATGAAATGTTTTTTTTTATTTTACTAAAACGTTTAGTTTTTGAGTTCTTTGGGATACTGAAACAAGTGGTACGCATGTCCAGGGTAGTACGGTATTCTTCTCACATTCTCTTTTTATTTCACCTATTCCTTTCTATGCAACGTTTTGAAACATTTACCTTACTTTTCTGTCTAATTTGTAATACTATAGATTTACAACTTACAAACGACAATTAACATGATATATATTAACGTGATATAGAAAAGAAAAACCAATCAGTCGACGTCATTAAAAAAGGCAAATTATCCTTCTAAGAAAAGGCTATATAGCTTCAAAACTATACTAACGCCATTATAAATGGTATTCAGTAATATTAAGGTAAAAGTTAAGGCTCTCAACAAAGTTCTGTCTTTAAGTAATATTGCTTTAGAAGAAATTAAATCGATTTAAAACTGAGAAAAAAACGATTTCATGTTGTAGCCGGAAAACCTGGCTCTTTCTTGTCCTCTTAATTTCTTGGTGTTCCAAGGCACCCGAGGCGTGAGGACAATTAAACTTTACCCTGCAAAAAGAAAATCTAAAGCAGAATAAATAATGCTTGCTACACAAAGAAAGAACCGGAAAACTCTGTTAGCTACTGGAGTATCGAATCGAAAAAGTCACTTTACCGCGGAAATAACATTTTGAAGCGAAGATGGTTATTGAAAAAAGAAAAAGAAGAAGAACTAAGGCAAAGCTACACAAAGGATATCAAAGGATGGCCTCAAAGTGATGAAAGCTAATTACGGGGAAAATATAAATTTAAAGTAATGTTAATAGTGGAGTAACAATTACTCACGATTTTATGAATCAGTTATTATATATTTCTGAGATGATTCCAGTTTTGTATGTTGTTGTACCAATGCCTTTTTTTACTTTTCACTCTCAAATACCCGCCGTTGCACTGACTGATTGTGACTAGACAAGAGTAATGGTTCTTTAGATTTGAAGAATCATGAAGCCAAATTACACATTCTTGCCCAAGTGGAAGACAAAATAGATCGTTACCAAGGTGACTGAGTGGGGTGGTTATGAATCACCTGCTGTGGCGTGGACAAGCCGAGAACATTTTTGACGGCATGATTTATGGGGTAGTCAATGGCTATCTTAATAATTGTCAAAGAAAAATAAAAGGTAATTTGCTGAGATGGGGCAAAATAGACAAGTACCAAAATTTGGCTTTATTCCAATATTGTTGGGCTACCTGTGGATATGGTTTGGATTTTCGCGCCAAAACGCGGGTGCTCGCTCCCATTTTTTATGGGAGGGGGGGGGGAGGGCGTTTTTGGAAAGTAAAAAATAAATTAAATAATTTGCTCTCGATAAAATAGATGCATGAACAGAGAAACAAATAAACAGCAGAATGAATATGAACGAGTAAAAAAAGAAAAAACAAGAAAAGCAACAGGTAAAAGAAACAAGCAAACAAAAAAAAGCTGTAAAAATTAAAATTAAAATTAAAACGAGAAAAAACCGGAGAAACTGGAGAAAACCCTCGTAGCATAGGAGAGAACAACACATCAAACAGACTCAATTTACAGCGGTGAAAGACGAGACGCCACCCATGCTACCCTGTATGCAAAGAAGCAACGAAACTAACAAACAAGAAAGATAACTATAACAGATTAGTGAAGGCATTTGACCCGCGAAATAACTGTACTTGAAACGACATGTAATAATCAAATAGACTAAAGTTTGTTAGTTATATTTCCTCTATTAGTCAAGACTTCACTCTAGTAGCAAGCAAGGCGTACTGTTTGAGGTCCATTTTAACTGGGTAGTTACAAACACCCATTACCTACACGGTACAGACTGGGACATACCGTAGCACTAAGTGAAAATACCTTTCAATGGCATTGGTACAACGGCCGTCTGATCGTCATGCAAAACATAAAAAATAGCTTTTAAGAGTCTAACTAACTCTTAGCACGGATGGGTATATGGACATATCGTAAAAACGCATCGCGGTAAGACGGTCGAATCCTTTTAAAAGTCTTCAATGATAGAGTCAAGGGCTTTTTGTACGTTAGATTTTGACAACAAACTTTCGGCAGAATGGAGGTGGTACGTGGGCATACGTAACACTGAAGTGGTTTAATATAAGAATGGTTAATCTATCGCGGTACAACGCTCGTCTGATCGTCACTCCACAGTAATCAAATCTTAAGTCTCATCATAGTTAAACAGAGTGTAAGAGATATTTTTCGAGTGTTCATGACAGCTAACTCTCAGAATGGAGATGGTGCGTGCGTATGCCACGACACTGAAACGGCTTTCCGCCATAAGAATGACTAATGTATCGAAAGACTGAGAGTATGTGGACCGCGTGGCACTAATGAAATAGCTAAAGATATGGAAATATAGATAAGTTGTAGTGCTTGGGAACGAGGTTATTCCGGGCGTAAGCCCTTGGAATTAAATTCGGAAAAATTAATTTCCGACCTCGTTGTTCGAAACAACGGTCATCTGATCGTCATACGGTAATCAAACATTAAGTCTTCATTAACTTAACTTAGGGTAAGAGTTTTTAAGAGTATTTACGACAAATTCTTAACACGTATACATGCTAAGCCGTAACACTAAAATGGTTTCTCACAAGAATGCACACGCACGTCATCGTATAAATGGGAAACAATAGAGCGTTTTCACGTGACGTCACAGCGGCCATGTTGGTGTACCAAAACAATATATTTTTTATCCTCCGGGCTTTAAACTCTATTTTGATGCAAAAATTGTGCTGAAAGTTTCTTATGTTTGACAAACCAATATGGCTGCCTTGTCACTTCAATGAAAACGCAGTCGTACTGTAGCCGTACGTATCTACGCGTGGTGATTGGAAGAAGCGCACAAAAAAGAAACATTAAAAAGCCATTTCAGTGCCACAACATTTCGTACCTGTCTACGTGTCGTACGCCAGAGCCGCACGTTTCCCACTTAATAAAAACCGGTTCTTGATAATAACATTATAAGTGGAAGACAACGGCGGTACTGACTTACACCACGAACATGCATAATAATTATATTGCTAATTTACATATGAATTTTTTTCGAACACCGAATTGGGTTTATTTACCGACCACAATAACACATTAGGGTCCATAAAGAGCTAGAAATCTGGATATTTTTAAAGTCCACTTGAAATCAGCAATATTTCAGTCATAATCACTATCACTATATGATCAATGCTAATATACAGTGAATGCATCTAACCCGTGAAATAAAAAAATACTATAGTCAACGTGTAATAGTCAAATAGACACAAAAGAAAACAAAGGAATTAGGGTTTACTAAAGTGTATTAGTCTAATATCTATTTCACGGGTTTCGTGACTTAACTCTACTCGTCAGATCAAATCACAACCATCTTCATATACTTGATATTGATATGCTTGTCCAATGACAATACAGTAATTTGGAGCGATATTTATCGTCGACTGTGTTGTCTCAATGCTTGACAACGCTTCTGATCAGTTCTATATAAGATGACAAAATTCTCCTTCCCTCCCCTCCCTCAAACGAATTCTCTAATCAGAAAAGTCTCATGAGATGGCCCCTCTTCCAAATCCTCTGAAAAGCATTTTAAAAATGAAAATACACACTACAAGAATATTAAAAACATGCATCGTAAAATATAACGAAACCGTCCTCACCCCTCCCCCACTCCCCCCCAAAAAGTCACATGAATTTTTAAGAGAAAATTATCGTCCTTAATTTATTAATCGATTACTTTTTTTCTGGAGTTTGTACTTTAAAATATCTCTGCTTGAAGGTAAGGTTAAATGCCGACTTTTCGTGATGCGCGTCGCCAATTGTTTAGGCTAAATCAAAAACACGCAACGTGTTGCAAATCGTTACAAGTGACATGTTAAATGGCATCACCTTTTTGCGCAACGGGCGTATCGCGAAAAATCGAGTAGTGGCGTGTAACCTTAAATACTTTTATGTATTTTTTTTCGCGTGCGTATAGTCACGTAAAGAATACTTATTATATTTAACCAGCTTGTCTTCTTCACCTCCCCACGCAAGTGAAGATCGATAACATATTTTAAAATGTATAGTACACCCGTCGCGTGTTTAATATGAAAACCATGAAAAATGCGATACCAAAATCGCGGTACAGTATTGACGCAAGAGCACGTTAACGATCTAGGGTCGATGACGATGGTTTACTTAATGCATATTACACACTATCTGCCTACTTGAAGTTCTAGAAATTGTGTTACATACTCCGTTTGCGGACGATATATTCTAATGGCAATCTTATGACACTTAGTATTAATATTACTAATTTTATTCGTTTGTTCTGTAGATCGTTCTGGTATTAATTGGGGACGCTATTACTTGAACAAACATTACCACTATGCTAAATATTCTAATTAGAAAATGTTGATTCAGTTATGGTAGAAGGCCGAAAGCGGAGAACGAACTAATGCAATCTTGTACCCTGAGCCTGCGTTTCTTCTGGCCTGCGGTGTAGAACGAGGGCTCTGGCATAAATCCATTTTGGCGCATGCGCAATTTTCCGGAAGTGAAATATAAGGAATGGCTATCATGATTTAAAATAGATTTCTGTGTTTACCGCCAGTCAAAATAGAAATTAGAAATCGGGAACATTATACAATATATCAATAATATATATATTGGCAAGTCTTTGAACTCATGCAACCTTATACCGGAACTACAAGAAATGCTGGTCTCTAAAAGTGGATTATGCCAGAGCCCTTGTTCTTCGCCACAGGCCAGAAGAAACGCAGGCTCTGGATACGGATTGGAACTCATGATGATTAAAGCCCTCGTAGCAAGGGAGACAAACGAACAAGGAACTCGCAGTACTGGAAGTGGTTCTCTCTGCAGAAAAAGAAAAACCCTCGAAACACGGAAGATAACCAAAGAAACTCACTTCGGCAGAAGAGTTTTCTTTGTAGAGTGAGAAAAAGAATCTCATTATGCTATACCGATACAAGTACATAATCCACTAGCTCATCAACCCTCAGGAAAAACGAGTCAATTGTGGTAATGATGTCCACAGTATATAGATATCTATAGTAAAGATTGATTGCTATGAATAGGGAAGATACCAATGATGAATTTCTTATCGAGATATCTACATGCATGGAGCCAGCGACTGGCGTGCAGAAAAACATATCAAGAACTACGATATAAAACTTGAAGATGCAATATGATAAAGGAAACTAAAGACGAATCCAATGACAATGCAGGAAAAAGGATATAAACCAGTTCGTTTTGACTTTGTAGAAAAAAGTCTTCGTTTTCATCTGTAAAAACTTGTGATATATAAAACATCTTTTTCCCGCGCTATCGGTACAGTTTCAAAAATATTTTTGAAGTAATTTTTCATTTTTATTTTTTTTTATTTTTTGTCTGCTGCTAGTCAGTTTCAACAAATACTATCTTTACTATAGTTTATAACATTGTTTTATGATCTTTCTTGACGCCACATATCCTCATCGACTCAAAGATAAATACAACTGGCGCGCAAAAATCACCATGAGATCAAGATACACTTCAAATTTTACACGGAAAAAGCGCGAATCTATTTTTAGCAGTTCGTAACGCGGCGCCCGGAGTTTCAAATAATTTAACAACATTGTAAATATCGTACATACTAGAAGAATCTATAAACAGAAATTTATCAGTGATTTTCAGTTCATAGTATTCCTTTCATATGACTCACCTTAAATATTCAATTTTTCCTCGAAATAATACCAAGGAAAGGTATTCAGACGCTTTGGCAGTTGCTTAAAAAAAGACTGTAAAAAGGCCAGTAAGCTTGTCCTAAATTAAAATCAAAGATATTATAAGTTAGGTATTTTTCTACAAAATGCTGCGAAGAGAAGAGTTAAAAGAGTGTAGGCAATTATAGCGTACGTTGACAATAATGATGTTAAGGTACGAGTACAAGTGTTGCTCTTTGATCACTATTTGAGTTAGTTTGTACATCTTTGCTAATGACGAAGAATTGTACTTAGGTAAGCCACGTATAGAAGAACCATTTAAATTTACTAACCTCCCTAGATGCTAATAACTCATTACATTAAAAACCCCAAAACCAATAAAAAATAAGCCAATATGACACCAAACGTGACAGTCAAACTGTTAGGTTAGAACGAGAAAAGACTCGGAAAAAAAACTAGCGTGAATGACATCCTGCACTAAAATCATCAAAACTCAGAAACCGCGGAACGTTAAAGGCAAGCAAACCACAAGCTGTGTGATAAACAGTTTCTTAAACCAGTCATTATGAGAACACGAATATTTGATACTGTTAATTTGAAAAGCCATTTTCAGACTATTTCCGATTTAATATCTTTGCGCTTTGGGCATCACGAAGAATGAATGTGAAAAAAGAACTTTGAATTATCGAAAATGTCGCTTTTTTCTTTCTTCAATATTAATTTTCCAGTGGACAATAAAATGAACTCTTCATAACTCAATATGTACGAGATACAACGAGATTCAATTTTAATTATTTTCGAATGTCCTGCAAAGGTTCACATAGATTACAAAACCTCGTTCACCTGAGGAAGTCCAAAAATAATAATTTGTCATGACTTTTTTTTCACTTTTCTGGTAAAACACCGACTTGACCATTAGTGAGATCCATTATAGATGAAATTCTAGCCTTCGGAAAGAAGTCGATAGGAAGAATAAGAGATCCACGAAGAATTGATTGAATTTTGCAATATCCTCAGAAGGTCGGTGAGAGAGACAGATTTTACTGATCTCGAAATGTAAATAGGAATATTTCGTTGACAGAACTAGTGGATGACCGGAAAAAAGATTAGCACAAACCATGCTTTGTGCTCATCTATGATTAAATAACAGCCAAAACCTTAAATTTTTGTCTCATTAGATAAAACAGCTTTTCGTAAATAAATAGCGAGGGACAAAATCTTGAAACTAAGTGAGAATATTTCACTGGAACAACTTGATTCAAGATTCAAAGTTTTTCAGTCGAGCGCTTTATGATAAGTCAGTTGCTTAACGTGACAACCGGTTATTTTTTTCACGCATTGTGTACAGTCTAACTAAACCAAGAACAAGTGATAAAATAGCTAACAGCTTTGTAAATTTTTCATTTGAACGATTAATGATCGATTGGATATAAAATAAAAAATCAACTCAAATTTCTTTCAAGAATTTCACCTCCAAAGACGTGCGCTCGACAAATAAAGACTTAAGACCAAATATCTCAAAAATCAATCTTCAAATCTTTGGACACATTGACCATAAAGTCCTCAGAAAGAAAAGCATTGACGTTCGTACCTCAAATTCGCAGATAAAGACAGTTTTTGTTAGGATACAAGCAATCTTGAAGTCGAGTTTCAATACCAGGCATCACATTGTAGTGTGTTCCGTGTTTAGCAACGATCCATTCACTAGGCTATCTGGTCAACAGTTCTCACTTCCCGTTTAAAGTAAACAAATAAAAAAATCCTCAAATGACAGCTTCGGGATGGAGCAGATAAAATCTCGAAAGAGTGCCGCTGTATATTACTGCATAACGATGACCATTCAAAGTCATTCTTAGATTTAACAGACCCTTTGACATATATTATGATTACTATAGCAGCCGGTAGTGTGGTGCTTTAAAATTTTAAAGGTGCTTGTTAGCGCCGGATTATTGACCAGTAAACTAATAAATCTCTTTTAGTTTCAGCGATGTATCCATGTCCTGGTCGCGGAACCTTTTACACATAGCTTTGGCTTCTCTCTGATTTCTTCATTTTATCATTATTTTATTTTACTGTTTTTCTCATGACAATTTACACCATAGTTTACCCGCGTAATAACACTAGGCAATCAAGATAGCCTGCGATGCGGCAGGCAAATGACAAATTTGAGGAATTTTCATATATCTAAACGGAAATACTTCCAAATAATAGTCTGAAGAATATGGAAATCAGAAAAAGAAAATAAAAAAAAGAAGGAAAAAGGCACAAAAGGACTTTCCAAATTATCACTTTTAGAACTAGATTTCTAACTCTCCGTCTAGTCATTTCCTTCCCCTGAATAAGTTGGAATCAGAAGAATACGCGAGACGGAACTAGGACTACCACAGTGCATGGTAATCTACCTCATTTTTTTCTAAAAAATCCCCATTCCCATAAAATTTCCGCAAATCTTCAAATTCGTCCGGCAATCTGAACTTTGTGTGGTTTTTTTCGTGTTAGTATTCGTGAATAGCACAGCTGAGCCGATTAATCCCTTTTATTCACGACTGGATGGGTTCGATAGATGAATAGTGATGCGTCATTGTCAACCAAGGTAAAGATGCTAGAGACTCCAAAGTAGGAACCATCCGTTATGACTCTTAGCTAATTGATGTAAATTGATTACAAGAACAGTAAACAAACTACCAGTGCATCATGACAACACAACGAGGAACGATTCCTTGACATGGTGCCCGTGCACAAGCTTTACCCTGATAGCGGAGTCTCCTTTTCACTCCTCTACGGGCGAGAGGAGGAAATGAGAGGAGTTCAAAGGAGAATCTGCTCGCAGGGTACACAAGATTGTTTATCCCAGGGATCAGTTTCTCTGGCATTTCCGTTTCACTGTCTTTCTTCTGTGACGGATCAAGAATATTTTCTTGAACTCCAGTTGAATTTAGTGGATGAAGAACACTTAATGGAGATGCCATTTATTCATTTATTTATGGTGTCTATATGCGTTTGTCCATTTTTTCTTCAGTTGTTTATTTAGTGATAAGCTGGTGAAAAAAGCAATTCATAGATTTACAGATTCCTATATTCTTATTCCCTAATGTTTTCCCTTCTTAGTTAACTAGTTTATTCTTCATCTTAGTTTCATTGCGTTTTCTCGCAGCAGGAGAACCCGGTACTAAAGTCATTGAAAACTATTTCTCGTTACTAATTCTCCTACTTAGTTCGCTCCCCAAACATCATTAAAAATATCTTTAAAAAGCTTCAATTTTCATTACCCAACAGCATTAGCTCTAACCACAAATAAACACGATATTAAGAGCCCAACTGGGCGACTGACCAAAGCGCATTACTCGACTAATCTCTTACAAATGACTACCTTTCCAAGTAAACAGTTGGTCGGCCGTTAAGTGGTTTTGGGTGTGGATTGATGTCATTGTATTCTTATCCGTGGATTATCCTAACTTCTAGTTCATTTATGCAACTGTGAATGGTAGAGTTTGGCTTTATATTTGATATTATATTGATATTTTGGTATAATTCCTTGAGGGTGAAATGATCATCGAAGCGGCGGCCATGTTGAATCATGTGACAAAGAAAAAATGTTACATCCACATTTGCGGCGTAGACGACAGTTTTTATGACGTCATCAAAGCCAAAAATATTTTTTCGTCGTTAGAAAAGGCCTAAGGACTGAATGTTTTTTGAAAGAGAAGAGAAGAAAGTTTACAATATCAAAATCTTTTTTTACTGGCTAATGATAAGAGATAGCAGCACAAGTCCAAGTCTCTAAAGTGTTATTGATATCACAGCAAACTATAGTGCGTAATAATAATATCGATTATCAAATACAATATACCAAGAGAATATACTTAATATCGTACGAAAAGATCACATCGCTGCATTCAGAAAATTGATCCTCTCTACAAACTGAGAAGTTACAATTCGTCCACTTTAAATACTGGGAACGAAAGAAAGATAAAATACGAGGGCGTCGAATCGGCACTGATTTCTCTTCGTACCAACTGATTCAAGTTGATTACAATATTTGAATTAGAACTGCTTTATAAATGAATATATAAATAAAGGATTTGGTAGTGGTGGTAATTCCACAAAATTCTGGACACTTCTCAACTGATTCCAACCAAAATCTTCAGAGAGGTAAAGAGGGGAGGGAGGAGAAACGCCTTGAGGAGAGAATCAACAACAACTCTACAGAAATACAGAAGTCACAGAAGTCAGTAATTGAAAATAGTCCTTTGACTAAACGTTGTCGTTTGATCGGCTTCATCCCCACGCGCCTAGACCGAAAAGGATCATGGGGATAATTAATTCACAGTTCAGTACTAGCTGCCGCATATGTTATCTAAACTCGTCTTGAGCAAGTTGTACTGGAATTGAAACACTTAATTTTTGGCTATTATCCCCATAGTTACCTATTTTGAAGCTACTATCTGTAGCCGGCGATAACTCGTCTGATTAACGCTCAAGCAGATAATCTTTTAGCGCCTGCACGTTGTCGATATTTGGGACATCCTTGATGGAATATGATGTGAAATGGCTCTTGTTTTCCTTGCGTAAGACGCGAAGACAAATGTGCGTTTTGCTCTCCATTGTGCGATGTCACCGACTGATGATAGAGAACAATTCATTATTCATGTTCATTTATCCGTTATCCTTTTCGGTCTAGGCGAGTAGGGATGATCTGATCAACGACAACGTTTAGTCAAAGGACTGCATATTTCTTGTAAACGTTGAACGCTCTTTTAAAATTTGTTTATTTAATTTTTCCCTTTTTGAGGCTGGCACACTGGTCATTAACTTAAGTATTATTTTCACCTTCGAATGCTTGTAGATATATAATCATTTTTTGCAAACTAAAGAAGACTTCATTGTTTGAGTGAATCCCATAGACCCCTTGCATGTAACGCGTCAAAGCAGCCTAATTCGAAGGACAAAACAAGAGAATTTTAATCTCCTGATAAATGGAAAACTATTTTTTTTGCCCTCCAAATTGAGCTGCATTCCGAAGTGCCGCAAGGCACTTAAATAAAAATTTAAATTGCACTTTGGGTGTTAACTGTGCCTTGACTTTGCACTTTTCATCAGTGAGGGAGCGAGTTGTTTCAGGGCATTGATAAGATAAAAATAATTAAAATCATAAGGTTTTTAGGGAAAACTATCCATCTCAAGACAAAGGAAACTTTATTAGAGGCGGCGTGGGGAAAAAACTATTTCACTTGTGACTTTTGTTTTGACAATGGCTTTTTAAATAATATTTCTCTTGTGAAGAAAAATCTGATCCTTGCCAATGTTATATATTAATTAATCTATATATCCTAAAACTTCTTTTATGTTCGATGAAGACGCGCGAATTTTGTAGCTACGTGAGTGAGTCTGTGAATATCAAAACTGACACTGCAGGAAGAAAGAACTTCCATCCTTGTCTTGATTTGTAAACTCTGTCGTTCGAACCCTTAAGACGTTTAATAACTTTATTATTCTTATTCTTATTTTTGATTTTTTAAATTATTATTTCATGCTTTGTTGTCTTTTTTAATTTGGAAAACTTCAAAGGAGCGAACTACTTTTGACATTCCAATATCAATTCGTTTAATCCTTTTTTAAATTTTTTACAAGATTGAATTTTGTTTCGAATAAAAAATATACACTTTATAAAGAAGATAGACCCTTATCTGTCGCTTGTAGAGTAAATCTTTCTATCTCTCTTTCTGATTTTATCCCAAAGTCAGAGTTTTTCATATCTTTTAATAACAATTTTTCATTTGGAGAAGTTAGAGTTGATTTCCCGCGCTCAGGAAATGGAATAAGTCTGTTTGTTCACGGCTCATCATCCGAAGACAAGTAAACACATCAGTGATTTCAAAGAGGAAGGATATTGAAGGCAAAGTGATGAAAATACCGATAGTTATTAGCAAATGGACAAAACAATAAGGAAAATAAAAAGATTAATTTGACGAATAATCGGGAAAATCTAAAGGTAATGAAAAGCTTTGCAGTGGCTTTTCCCCTGGGAGGTGCTTCTAAATTCCGGAAAATAAAGCATTTGGTTTTGTGTAGAGAGCAAATTTATAGATAAACACAAGGTTATTACTGCAATATCCGGCTTTGATTCCTGCAATTTTGCTGTTCGCAGCCGAGTTGTAAGCCGGAGAGTAAATAAGAACCCAGAGAAAAATCCTTTTAACGGAGTGTCGTTATGTGCACGACGTGCGCCGGGTTCCAAATAAGACCAATTCGTTTTTCATCTTTATACCTTAATGTGACTGAAGGGGCAAAGTTCTCCTTAAAAATAAAAACAGGATTGAAATATATGGCAATAATCGGCTAATGAAATAGCTTCTCCCACATCATAGAACACTGAGTAAGCCCATAGTCAATTAACTATAGTAAGCCCTAGCACTGAAATGGTTTCCCCATGGCTGTACGAAGCGATTTGATGTATTGGAGCACTAAAATGGCTTCCCTAGTTATACTCGGCAAAGTATATATCGTAGCAATAAAATGCCTTCTTCCGTAGCAATAAGATGGCTTTTCTTATACGCGGAAAATTATACATTTACCATGCATAGCATTGAAATGGCTTCCGTTATACGCGTTATAAGCCGGCCCTAGCACTGAAATAGCTTCCCTTATATTAGGTATAGTGTGCCATAGCACTGAAATGGCTTCCCTTCGTTTTAGCGCAAATTAGTGATCTAGACTAGAAGCAAAATACAGCACGACTTAACTCTGAAATTCCACTAAAACTGAATTTGTTGGCTTTGCTGTTCATTTAAAATGCGTTATTGTAAACGTTTTATACACTCTATCTTGCCTAACATTTATCAAATTATTTCCAAATATATATTGCTTGCTTATGTCGTTGACTTTTAGAGTATGAGGATGAAAAAGTAGCGGGGGGAAAACATAAAAAAATGGCGAACACCTGTATATTGATTTCACTAAAAACGTATTTTCCAAAGTGCTAAAAACGTACAATTTTTCAAGTTGTTCTCAAGTGTGGTCAAACTACGTCCAAAGAGTAAGCTTTTCGAGAAAATTTCAAATCTGTAGATTGAACGTCGGTGCTCGAAGGATTCTCGGTTTCGGCTATACTGAGAAAAACAGAGAAACCGTTGAGCAAATGTTTTCACCATTTTAGATCTAGTAAATATTTTTTCAGCTAAACCTTTAAATTGTATCGATATCCTAAAGGGTTTCAAAGTCAGAGCACAGCATTTAGATATGACACACAGATTGATTTGGAATTTAGCTAGTTAGGTTTTGCGCAGAGAAAAAACTCGAATCGAGGGAAAGACCTAACAAAGATAATCACATGTGATATGCTGAATCCAGAAAGCGAACCCGAAACCCTAGAGGTGAAAGGCGAGTTACTACCCGCGCAGTACCCGCGCTACTCCACCCCTGATCCCTCGATCCCCAAATATATTTATAGCGTTTACTATCTCGTACACATCTGCTGTCTTCTAAATTTTCTGAATACACCACTCCTCACCCCACCTCTCTTGGTGTAATTTTTTCATGTACCCACTCCCCCCCGATTTGAAGGGGAATGCTAAGTACTAAGAGCGGCTAGACCGCAAACTACAGTGAGACAAATATCTACGTTCTCTGGCGCTCCACTAAATAAACCGTCATTTAAGAATAATCATTTTTAGAATATAGTCACAATAATCTATTAATCTATTAGTAGTTTCATTAATGAAAAGACTTTTTAATGTCTCCCTGTAAACCTCAGTCTCAGTCATCAGACATAGTTTTAATCCAGTATTGATCCACATAGTGACAAGATGCAAGTCGCGGGGAAACTTTGTGATCAATGGAAATAAAAAGCGAAGACTTCCTGCTTAAGATGAAGAGAGTGCCCCGCTCGAGCTCATAAGACCTCGAAGATTCGATTAGAATCTCCTCGCCAAGGTAATTAATTCAAAGCCATACTTTAGTATGACGTCATTAAACAAGTTCCCTCAAAAGCTATGAGCCGTTTTGGGCCTCACAGACTTATGAGCTTAGTTCGCTATCTAACGCGTAAAAATAACCTTGCCGATATTATTACCCTAGTGACATTAGTCCTGACATATAACTGGTCCTGGAAAATTTGACTTCGAAGCTAAAGTAACATCTGCCGGAAAATAAGACATTTTTTAGTTTATTATAGTGCCCACTCATAAAAATTTAAGATGAATGATTGCCAGCAAAATTGATCACACTACATTGAAGGTTTTCATAGAGATCATTTATTATGAACTGTTTAACAAATGATCATTGAGTAGACTGAAGCCTCTGGATGCTTAATTTTGAGAAGGAAATTATTCTATTGGTTCAGTGTGAGGTCAGAGTGCTGCCGGCTTCCGTGAAAGCTACTATTAAATCGCTTAATATTTTTGCTGTTTACCTGTGTATTTCTTTCAGTGTAATTCACCCGATGCTGGCGTGAAATGAATTGAACACTGTCGAGATAACCAAGATCGTCTTAAAGTACAATACCAGACAAAAAAAAAAACTAAAATATCTACAAAGTAAACAAAAAAGTCCTTTGTACAATAATATATTGCACCAAGGTTGGTGTAAAGTATATCTAAAATGACATCGAAATATTCGACTCATTGATTCCAATATTTGTACTCGAGAAAAACTCGTTGATAAAGCTAAAAGAAAACTCCTATTATTTTTAAAGGGTTTGTACCTTTTACTTATAAAGCACTAGAATTAAAATCAAAGGTTTGGAGCCGAAAAGAATGGAAAGATATAAGAAGTTGCAGCGACAATTAATCCAATCGTGTTTGATATTAGTTCATTAGTTTTTTTTGTGTGTGTGTTATTGCTACAAAATCAAGACCCAGTCACTTTGGCAAATATTTTTTTGACATCTTTTTGTTCCAGCTTTAATGATATCCCAAATTGTTTCCCCTGCGAAAAAGTCATGTAAACAAAACTGCTAAAGACAATCATAATTAATATTAACTAGAGAAAAAACTGGAGGAAAGACTGCGACTTTTGGGTTGGTAATTTGGGGAAATATTTACAAGAAATGCCATTTAAAGCAAATTTTTTCCGCCTGTAAAGTAAATATCAATTTTTGCTTACAAAAATGAATAGAATGAAGAGGTGAATTATTTCGAAGAACTAGTTTTAAGATTATTTTATTTATATGCACTTACCTTTATGTTTGAAGTAGTTTGAACGAAAACGTGGTGTGGTTAGAGATGCTGATCCGACCAGAAGATCGCTAAATAGCGAACAAACTTTTGTGTCTTGGTTCTATTTAAGACAGTACTACTGAGCGACCTGAAATGTGTAAACAACCAATCAGATCGTGAATTGGAATAGATCATGTGACGGTTGTCATGTCAACGGAGCGGGCAGCTAGCGACGGAAATGGTGACAGACGCGGGAAATTGTGGAAATGAGAACAGTACGGAGTAAATACCCTGAAAAGAGGTGATTTAGTTACTGATAATGATGAGCAAACGAAAGCTCATATATAGTAACGATAGGCTCCACAGAATAGGACTTTACTGAGTAAAATAGATAGAGACATCGATACTCTTTCATTAAAGTCCACTCTAGTGCGGATTAAATTCAAAACTTTCTTGTTCAAAGCTTATCCGTACTAGGAAGCGTTTTTATACGAACAGTGTAAAACAATTGCCTCAAGGAAAATTACTTTTCTAGGCTCGTTTTAGTTTTGATAAGATAAATCATTGATAATAAACACGGAAAAAACATACTTCTCACGACCGTGCCAGCTTCGATTTGAGCAAAATTAATAAAGACAGCGTTTCCAAGGTCACAAACTTCATTAAACTTCTAAATCGGGTTCTTCGTTTATTTGCCGGTTTTCCATCATTATATTTCGGCCGACAATAAAGTCTAAAAAAGTATTATCTTTGCTTTGAATAGGCTTAAAAACTCGCTAAATAAACAAGAGGGTTGAGAATATTTGAACAGGCGATTTTTGTTTCATAAGGTTGGTATAAGAAGCGTTTTTTAAGAGACTTCGAACTGTCAGCTTGCTATGAGAATGGCGACACCTTTAGCAAACGGTCGGAAATTTGTGCCATCCTTTTGGGGCTGATATTGACGTGTTTTGGGATTTTCTCGGACGTGACTGAAGATTAACATCTAAGAGTCTATTAGAACTCAAGGCAAATCATTTTGCTGCTCCTAAATGTCTGAATTGAGAAGGAAACAAGGAAACCGTGAATTAAAACAATTTTGCTTGTGGTCGTGTAAGTGATGGGTGAGTTACTCTATTTAGTGAAATTTCTTAGAATTCTAAACAAGATACGACATAAGTCACGAATAGAAATATGGATTATTAGTAAGAGACGAAGTTTAAAAAATAAGCGAATAAAGAAAATATAATAAAAATACCAATGAAAAAAGACAATATATCCTCTAGAGGTAATGCTCGTCAAAACAGAGCAAGCCAGTATTCTATAACATGATCTCAAATTAGCCTAGTGCATAACAATATGTCATAGATAGGCGAAAAATATAGTTTTGATGCTTAAAATCCCATAAAAAGTTAGCTCAAGTTAAAGCTAAATTAAGATAAATATGATTTTCTTGCTATTAATACTAAGGTCTAATTTACAATTAGCATGTGGGTATGATAGGGTTAAGAGAATGGTTAAGATAAGTGCCCTAGTAGTGCCCAGACCTTTGTTTACTTAGGTACCAAGAGCCGAGAGAAGGTGCCATGATGTCCCTAAACCCCTTGATATTATCTGCATACGTGCATGCTTTCCCTTCTATTAGGAGGATTATAGAAGAATATAACAGTATCTTATCAGTGACTCTCTTTGTGTTAAAATGGTAACCGAAAATTCGAGGTTTTTGGCTAATATGGGCTTTTCGATCCTTTTGCACGAGTGATTTTAAGAAAATACTTCTACTTCTTCGGCTTTGCTCGGACAGAAATTACAGATTTTTAAATTAGCGAACAAATAACCATATCAAGACGGAAATGAACGTCAAATAAAAAACAGAAAGAAAGAAAGAAAAAAGAAAGGAAATAATTTTTAACCACAAAGTGAAATGTTCTTATTTAAAAAAAATACCTGTAAAGCGTTATTGAACTAGCGGATACTAACGCTATAGAATTTTTAAATTATTATTATTATTATCATTATTATTATTATTAAAGGAAAAAAAAAGAGAAAAAAGGAAAAACAAACTTCATAATATTCCTTTATCTTCTTCCCAAGTTTTTATCGATGAAACTGATAAAGTTGAAAAATCCGTTGAATTTCAAAGCAAATTCCGACTGAACTCGGTATGTTTTCTCTCGCCCTTTTCCATGTCTGTTGAAATGAATGAATCGACACATCATATGAACATACATCCGGGGACCATCTATGTCCGGTCATTAACTAAATGTTCAAAAATAAACATTAATTTACACCATGAATAATAATTGTAAACAACTTTTGACTTCTAAGCCGGCTGACCTCTGCGAAATCCCGTCTGCGCGAGTTTCGCTATTGAAAACCTGATGGCATTCTAAATCGAGTCATTTTAACAATGTTAGAACGTGAAATCTCTTTTCATAGACTATTCAGATATTTATTTAATGTGTTTTGTAAGATATTAAATGACTGTATTTTTTTTATGCTCAAAAAGAATGAAAAACGACTAGAATTCTCTGCTACGATACGAAATTGTCCGTGGGACATTTCAACACATTCCATTCGAAACTACTTATCTTTAAGTAGAATATCATTTGTACAAATAATGAAGCATGACTGATATCTTGAATTTAAAGAAAAAGAAGATAATTTTTGTTCATGAATGAGAAACATGCTTAACGAATCACTTGAAAATCTATTTTGCATCTCATCGACTGATATAGAGAGAACGACTTTCTTCGCTATCGGTCATCCTGCACGATTTCAGCGTTCGTAATAAAATATTTTCGCTTAGTACATTTTTAGAACAGGATAAATAACGATTCGATTTAAAAATGAATGATTCGAAAGAAAATGGTTCTTATCAAGTTCATTTTTTGCCGCCATTAACTTTTCCCTTTGATATGAATCTTGGTGTATCCTAACCGGAGAAATGATATCTCTAGAGGCGAACGTCACAATGCAACGAAAACTCAAGCTCTAAATTGGTGTCCTTGTACTGATGAATTTCTATTTCCAGATCAGAGGAAAAAAAGGGTTTTCGCCAAATATTCGTTTATTTTTCAAATTAATACTTATTGCTTATTTGAATTGTAAGTTTAAGTACAAAATTAGTGCTCTAAGGATCATACTGATAATGATCTCTTTCCAAAGCAGAATGATTTCCCAACCGTGATGTCATAAAAACGAAGACAAAGGCGAAACTCGGACAAACAAACTTACGAGTTCACTTTCAGCAGATACTTTTCACAGCCGATCGCTGTTGGTCTTAGTTCACATGGGTTATTATTGTAACTTTAAGTAAAGTAATAAAATCTGTTCGTATAATCCTCGTAGTGGTTAAACAGAATGCAATGCTTGTCCGAATCTTTAAGCTATTTTTGGAATCAGTGCGCTGCGCTATGACCATTAAAGAAGGATTTTCGTAACTTTAATTGAATCTAAAAACTATTGGAAATTTTTCGTTGAATTATAACTTGCCATGAGCAAAATTTTGTTGGTCTTATTAGGATATCTTTTTCATTCAGTTCATTCATTAAAGTTCATTCCGTTAAAAAGTACCAAACGAATACATTCGTAAATTAACCTTCGTTCACCTCTGTTATATATTTTTATTTATTTATTTATCATTTATCGATCTATTTAGTCGCTCGTTGCTGTTGTTTTTCGGGCAAGTTATGAAGGATTAAAAAGATCTTACAGTGTAAAACTGTCTTCAACTGATTCGACATGTTTTTGTGCAGTTTTTGGCCTCCATTTGTTACTATTCCAGATTTCCTTATTCCATTCTATTTAACTTTCTTATCTTAAAAAAATATATTTAAGTATTACCTATTTAATTTACAAGCCTTGTTGTGAAATTTATAGTAGTTTTTCCTCATCAAGAATCTCTCACATACAGATTAAAATTCCCGGGTAAGGAACTTTAGTGTCGATAAGTACTATATATGGACAGTAAGACACGTTATTTATTCTAGTATTTGGTGTATGACTTAGCTTGATTTGATTTTCATGATCAAGCAAACAGATAAAGTAAATTGAAAGCCTCATGCCTGAAGCAAGTTTCAGTCTTACCACTCCTTTTCCTTCGAATTTTATTAATCTTTCATTAATAGCTCTACGAGTCTTGGAAGCGATCTTATAACAAAGCCTAACATGTAATGCACGACAAACTATCTCTTTTCTGATCACTCATTAGTTTATTTAATGATGATGATGGATATCGATATCTCGATCACGCGTAATTTAAAAGTGCTTCGGAACAGGATGCGTCTCTGATAAAGAGAACTCATTTCGCCATCTTTACAGAAGTGCGATTGTAGATCAGATTATCGTAAATGTTCTTTAAAGTTAAAGTTAAAGGTAAAGTTAAAGTTACTAGATTCAACGTTGGTGCTGAGTTCATTCCGCTATAAATAAGAAGCTTACACCCTCTCCGTTTAAAAAATATTTCGAAGCCAAAAATTACTAGAATTAGAGAGAAGTTAAAAATGCCTCTAATAACACGAGGTAACGAACTAGACTTTTCGCAGTGCCGCAATTTTGTTCTCTCTACGCATGCGCATATTAATACCTTACCAGCTAGCTTTGACCTTGCTTTAAAATGGACAACTTTTCTGTTCTAAAAAGACTTTTCCTTAAGGCTATTATTGTCAAGAACGACTGCGTATTTATATGGGCATGATATCTGCTGCATGGTCTCTAAGACATAGTTCACCGTCGTTGGGTAAAACACGTACCGAAAATGGAGTCAGAATTCGTTTTATGTAAAGTTCTATCGATCATTCGGAACTAGATTAACTTCGACAGTTATCGCAGCTCGGTCGAAAATTTGACTTATCTGGTCGATTATTAGGGAGAATTTTGTGATCAATGATATTAATTACAAAATATAAATTTCAAATGTTAACTGTGAGTGACGAATGGTTTGGCAGGAATGTTAAATTTGGAACCCAGAGAAATGAGACGCTAAACTACACCTAAAGGGATTGAAAAGCCCAATCAAGGAGTCATTAGTTTTTGAGTGTATTTTTAGTTACTGTAAAATATATACACTTAAAGGGCTTTAATTAGTACCAATTTAGGCAATTAAGAGCTTACGATCCAGACACCGGCGTTCTATAATATGTATCCAGTTCGTGTCATTCTACCGACGTACTGATCACTGCTAAATGTGGAGGTTCATTTATTGGAGTCGAGTTAAATGACAGGAAATAGAGCTGGGATGTTTTGAAAAACTCGTTTATCAGATTAAACAGCAACTACCGAAACAATAAAAAAATAGCTTTTAAGAAATACTATGTTGAGGAGACTTTAAAAAGTCTAGAATTAAGTTCGACTTTTGAAGTTGGTCTTACTAACACTTTTTCTAAAGCGAAAACTATGAACAATTATGTCCTAATTTCTGATAGAAAGCAATGTTGTAACTTTTCGACCAATCGCAACGCGCGTAATTTCTGATAGAAAGCAATGTTGTAACTTTTCGACCAATCGCAACGCGCGTAATTTCTGATAGAAAGCAATGTTGTAACTTTTCGACCAATCGCAACGCTCGTTGTAGTTAAGTTAGTTTAGTTAATATGATTTGTTAATCTCGTTAATCTATTTAGTATATTTAGTTTTATCATGTTTTTATTTAAGAGCGGTGCGTGTTTTCTATCGGCATCTCTTGATCAGTAAAACCAATCTATAGATCGATCAAGAAAGAAATGAATTAAAGCCGATATGGATAAAAGTTATAGTGGATTAAAGTTTTTTTCAGTTAAGTATACTTTACGAGTACAACTTTTGAGCTGACTAAATCAAACTTTGGGTAGCTGGCGGAAGGCTCATCAGGTCAAACGTCAAACTTCATATGAGCCGAACCTTATTCAAACGATGGATAACAAGGCGTTCTTCTTATTAGGTTCTCATTAGTATCAGCTTGTGTGAATTTCGACGTTTGACATGAACGCACGTTAGAAAACAAAAAGCCACTTCTGATCAGCTCCCCTGCATTTAGTTACTTGTTTTCTCTATCTTTTTTTATACAATATTTGTAAAATAGAGTATTATTATTGTTCAGTAGTGTATCTTCTGGCAAAGAAAAAAAAAGAACCAGAAAAAACGGGAGGGATCGTTTTTAGCGTTGTTGATAAAGAAAACAATACTGCTAAAGAAAATGGCACGTATTTTGAAATATCAAAAATAACACTCAGAGGAAGAGAGATTATTTTTTTAGCAAGACGTTTGGTTTTGCTACTTGAAGATAATCTCGTTAATTTTTCCCTGTTAATTAAACCTTTAAAAAAAATTAATTCAATTCAAAAGATATAGAAAGATAACATGAAGAAACTTATAGCTATCTAACACTAACTTTCACTAATAGAGCATCAACATATCCTCTTTTATTCGATTTCAAATTCTTATATCCTTACCAAATAACTGCATTTTCTTTGCACAAATGGCAAATGGCAAGTGTTAACGTTTCATCCCGCTTTTTAGTTTCTTTATTTTGCACTCATGATATATCAGTACTTTACAATATAACAAAATAGATGATAAATTAACAAGTAAAATATAGATAGTGAGAAAAACAATTATGAGGTATTGGGGAGCTGAAGTAACAAACGTTTTCAAAGCCAGCTTCACATCATTTACTTATAAATGACAATATCAAATATGATATGGCTGAAGAGCTTTGATATTCGCAGTAAATGTTCAGTGATAGTATCGAGATATTCAGTATTACGCAGACAAAGACAAACGGTTTCTATTAATAATGAATAATAATAATAATAATCATAGTAATAATAATAATAATCATAGTAATAATAATAATAATAATAATAATAATAACTTAGCGCAAATTATAAAAGCAGAAAAAGAAAATAAAACTTATGAAATATTTGTAGTAAATCGCATATACACCCACTTGAAAGAACGTTGACATACGAAAATAGAACATTAGTGATTTAGTGGGATAGAAATTATATTTTAAAAAAAACAAAAGAAGATCACTGAAGCTGAACTTTTTCTTTTGTCTTTTAATGAATTCCTTTCTCGCTAAATTACTAATGTTCTAATATTGTATGGCAACGTTTTTGTAAGTAGGTGAAAATAAATAACTTAAAAAATAAGTGGAAATAGCACAAAACATTACTTTACATATGAAAACATAATACCATCTAGAGTAAAACCATGTTATAATATGTTATATGGAGAAATTTTGTATCAATTGACTGAGCATTTTAAAGTATTTTTTAATTTAAAACACTATGCACTTCTTCTGATTTTTGAAAAATTTTGAATGCGAATTTAAAATGTCAACGACAAAAAAAGAAAAGAAAGAAAGCAACACACATTTTGCTGTTAAATTTTAAGATATTTGTTTATGGTATGGTCACGTGGTCAAGGATTTGACAGTGTCTTGCACTGAAGTGGCTTTTTGACGTCTACAATTGGTATTATTTATTATTCTGATAAAAAAGAAGACAAGTATTAATCTTTCTTACAATATGAAGACTAATACCTGTCTACAGAAAGATGACTACTCAAACTCACGTCAATCATATTTGACAGCTTTCACTGAGTAAGAAGGAAGCCATTTAAGTGTCGAGAACATTTTGATGACAGTTGAACAATACTTCGACTTATACAATATATTTAAGTTAATTAAATCTTCCTTTAAGATAATAAAAATGTTATAAACTTAAATGTTTTTGTGAAGTAGTCTTCCTTTTTATTGTAACCTTCTTTAGTATTGTGTTTACTTTTTTATCGTCTTAAAAATCGTGCTGCTAACACCAACCCATGATCATCCAGAATGAAGTTTCTTGTCAAGGAAATGGTGTCAGCGTCTGGTTCTAAGACACGACGCGGCAGGGGCGACCGCTGTCAACTGAAGCCCTATACCACGCATGCTCAGAAAAGCGGACAAAGTAAAGTGGAAGGAAAATGCATATTGTTGTTGATAATATCCATGAGAAGCGTGGGTGTCGTAGTAATGAAAGTGTGCGCCTGTTTCCTTCGTTGATTTCCTAACTGGTTCGGTGTGAGAGAATAGACCTAATCCACTGTTTTCTCATTTCAGACCAATAGCCCACCACCGATATATGCTTCGCTTGTCACGCACACAGGTGTCAGTATGAGGCTACGTGCTAAATTAAATTAATTCTAACCACCTGTCACGAAGGACTGAGCATTTATCACGTAGCCTCATAGTGAAACCTATGTGCGTAACAAGCAAAGAATATCTCGGAAGTGAGCTATTGTCATTCCCTAGAGTAGAGAAGACACATGAATATGGATACAAAGAAAGATTCATATTCTTATGAGTGACACTTGGTCTGAAATGGGCAAACTGCATTACGCCCAAGGACACTAGAAAAAACGTGCGCATTTCAGCACGTTTTCTAATCATTTAAAAGAGTTTGAGTGAGAAAATAATTGTTTGTTTAGTCCAAGTATACAAAAGATTTCGCTAGTATACTTTTGTCAGACCAAGATACTGCATCAATAACACAATATGAAAAAATTAGCCTGAAATAACAAGCATGGACACTAAGTTTGTTTTTTTAAAGTCCTTTTTTTACATTTTTACGATAGCATGAAGACGTTTTGACTAATTTGCATACGGATTTAGAGCATGCGCAGACGGGTTTCGCTTGTGTCTTGCACAAGTGGTTTTGTTCCATTGTGTTGACTTGCGTGATTCTCCGCCGAGTTTCGTGCAAGAAGTTTGTATCATTCTCCTTTAACCAGTTTTAGCTAGTTTTAAAACTTCATTAAAAAGTCAAGTCTATTTACACAATCAACCCCCCAGGTTGAGGTAATTAATGCCAGGATATGACAAACAACTTTCTCTATTGCTTTCCCTCTCGGCTCTCATCGTTCAAGGCCCAATTGACAAACAAGAAGTAAAATTGATTCCCTGCGAGTAAAGATTGTATTTTCCCTTCGTAAGGCTTAGCTGAAGACTGATCGGGGAAAAAAAAGGCTTTTCCCCCCCGGACCCAAAGCCATGCAGAACGGGTACTGAATTGATTAAGTATATAATGACTCAACTTTAACAGAATGCTGTAACTTTTTCCTAATAAATCCTACCGTGAACTTTATCACTAACCGACCAATTTTGCTATCAGACAATTCATCTACAAGAGAGGCAAGATAACACATGTATTTCATCATTTTAGTAAGATATGAAAAGGAGTGATTTATTAAAGTCTCATTTTTAGAATTGTTTTTTTCCTGTTTTGATATTAAGCATGTATAAAATTAAAAGTGATAGAATAGCAAATATCTTATTATATTGGACGAAAGAGCAGTTTGTTTGCTCATTATCATGACGTTATGGCCATTAAAATCGTGGAAAAAATTCACTGCCCTTTTCTAGTACGAGATGTTTTTTCATATCGATTAGAGAGCTCCTAGAGCTGCACTCGTCTGTCGTCTTATTCTCAAAGGAATGACACGTGGTCTGAAATGGGAAAACATTACCCCAAGCCGAAGAGGTCTATTGGTGGATTGCCTATTGTCTAATATTCTATTAGGTCAATATCTATGGCCTGGGGGAAAGGGCAAAGGCAGGGAGGGGGGGGGGGGGGGCAGGGGCAGAATGGTCTTTAGACAAAAGGAGGGGAATCAAAGAGGGAGAAACGAGAAAGTAGTAATCACTAGTAGAGGTATAATAGAAAAGACGTGGGGGTGGGGGTGGGTTGGAAATCCGCCAAACATTATGATTTCGCAACGAAATGATCTTTCGCGCCCCACAGGCAATAGATAGTGACTTCTCCATAAGAGAGAAGAGGTTCATTTTCTTCTCTTTTGATCATAATGTAGAATAATTTGTATTATAAACCAAAACATTAACTTTAAATTACGCAATGACTTCCGTGACGTCATACAGGAAAGTTATGACGTCATACTGTGTTTGCAGTTTTAATCATCTGCCCTTTGTTTGCCTCCAAATGTAGCTAGAAAACACCTTGTTTTAGCTAGAATTCATTTTGAAACTGTTCAAGTTTTTTTTAAAGATTTGTTGCCGTAGCGGGCAAGAGTGCAAACTAGTAGTTACGGTACGATTATGAAAGAAAGGTAAGAGGTTGATCAGAGAGATACAGAATAATAAAAGGGCAAGGAAGACGAGGAAAAAAATGAAAGAAAATGAAAGAAAATGGAAAGAAGACAAAGAGAACGGATAAAAGGATGGATGGATGGATGGAAGGATGGATGGATGAAGCGAAGAAAAAAGTGAAAGGAAAAAAGAATAGAAAGAAAATTAAAGAAAAAAGAAACAAATAAAGAAAAAAGTAAATAGCGAATTGGAAAAAGAAGCCTAGCTCACACTCATAACCACAGGCTAATGGATGATCTATCAACCTTTTTTTACGATAAAACACTCTAAGTGAGTAGAATCTCATCTCAGGGTTGATTTACCCTCTGGGCAGCCCGTAATGCCTTGCTAAAAGTAACATCATTAAATGCTACCACATACATTACTAGACTGAAAAGCAAGTTAATAAATTTGAAAAATCTTCAAATCGAGCCCTATTGTTTCGGAAATGCCATAGATCGAATGTTGAGTTTCTATGTGTGTTTATTTGGTGGGAATGGTCAAAAAAGAGGACAACATCAAAAGATGTAGAAATCAGTAACAGGAAAAAAAACAAGGCAAAACATTAAGGAAATAACTGCCGATAAGACAAACGGGAAGCAAGATATTGGTTTGGAAGGAGAACGAGGGGCCGGAAAGATGGAGAAGAAGAAGAAGAAGATGAGGATGATGAACAACAATAACAACAATACAAAAACGACATTGATAACAAGAGTAGAAGGAGCAGGTGGAAGAAGAAGAAGAAGATGAAAAAGATGAGGATGTTGATGATGATGATGGCACAGAGGAAGCAAATAATCAGTTAACTGTGAAGAAGGGTTAAAAACAATAAGGAGAACACTTATAAGAATAACGACAAGAAGAGCGAGGAGGGACAAAAAAGGACCAAGCCAGAAAAAAAGACGAGCTATAAAAAACAGTCGAAAGCCTTTCAAGAAAACTGTCTACGCTAACGCAATGAACAGAATAATCTAAACTTGTTTGTCATCTCTATTCTCGGTTTTAAAATATTCTTCTAAATCAAAACAACATACTTACAGACAAAATGCGAAAAGACGTCTAAATAGCAAACCACCCGACCAGATGCCTGCTTTGAAAAATTCTACCTCAGCGAGCTATGACTTAATTTAGTCGGCGCAAACCTGTGTTATTCTTAAAGAATAATGAATATAATTTTTAGAACTGTGCTTGTCACTCCTTTTTTCTGTCATACACCTCATAAATGAGGCCTCATAATGATGATAGTCAACTCTTATACTGCATTAAGTATTTACCCGCAAAGAAAGAGCACCACTACTCTACTGAATAGCTTAAGGACAACTACATCAGTATAAAGTAAAGAAAATTTTTGATGTGTCTAATAAACGAGTTTTAGGGAAAGACGTAATTGCTCCAACGACGACTCAAGCCTCTTAAGCTTTTTAATTAAAATCAATTTAATTAGTTTTTAATAGCTTGAATTTCTATGTATTTTTTCTTATACCTTTCTTTAGATTTTTAATTCTGTTTTGTTTTCTTTGCATAGAAATGGTTATTTAATGTTAACTAGTTTTGTCAAAAAAGAGTTGGTTTTCTAGAATTTAAGTTTTTTCTTCGTAGTTATTCAGTTTGCATTTGAAAAGAGAGTTCCATAACGAGTACAATTTTTTTAAATAAAAATAGGGAAAAAAAGAAAAGATAAAAAGATTGAAAGTTTAAGTTTGAAAATGAAAATGTTTGGAAAAATTAATGCGTTAATTATTTTCGCATAACTCTGACCAAATTATTTGAAAAAATAGGAAATAACTTCTTCACTGAGAACCCATCGTTTTAGTAAATTAAAACATATCAAAACTTTTTTTTTTTAAATAAAAATAGGGAGAAAAAGAAAAGATAAAAAGATTTAAAGTTTAAGTTTGAAAATGAAAATGTTTGGAAAAATTAATGCGTTAATTATTTTCGCATAACTCTGACCAAATTATTTGAAAAAATAGGAAATAACTTCTTCACTGAGAACCCATCGTTTTAGTAAATTAAAACATATCAAAACACCGAACAAAATCCTTAATAAAAAGATGAATTCAAACCGTAGTTGATGCCAATAAGTTATCTGTGGCAAAAAAAAAAAGATTTGTACAATGAACTGAGAAAAGCCTGCGCAAAAAATGATACCCGAGAAAACGAAAGACTTTATAAATGTGCTTCATTGATGAAAAAATTATATCATGACAATCATAGGTGGCAGAACTGCTTTTAAATGGTTTTTCCCCTGTGAACCAATGAGAAACTTAGAAAACTTACTTGAAATGGGTTATCCTATATAAACCAATCAAAAAACTCGAAAACGAACTTGAAATGGCTTTTTGTGTGAACCAATCAGAAATCAGGAAGACAGTGAAAGACTTCAAACATCCAAGAACTAAGAAATAGACTGCTTTGTCAAGGTTGCGTGCGCATCCAATCTTGACGGGCCACCAAAGTGAAAACGCAAATTCAGTAAAATTGGAAAGCCAGTTTTATATTCAAAGAGGAGAATAATCGATTTTATGAATTCTTACCAAAAAATCCTATAGAAAAGTATGATAATTATCATTAAAGCTCCTGTTCTGGTATCGTTGCCCGTCAAGTTTGTTAAATCTGGATAAGTGCGCAACATTGAAAAAAGGGTGTTTTGCGAAGCGCAAAAAAATACAGCTTCCTCAGTGGTTATCATAATAATAAACTTGCAAATAACACTTCAAATCGTACCATGCACCATGTACTCGTACTCTGTCATGAGCAGCGCTCACTGCTTCCTCAAACGTAGAGCGGGAATGTCTCCTTCAGGTCTCTGACTACTGAATTCACCGCCTTCTTTTAACGCATAATTACAGACTAAAATTAAAGGGTCACACGAAAACTCTTAACACTCGCATATTTATTACCCTTTTTTGTTCGGACTTCCTATTTACTAAGTTATTGGAAATATTTAATATGAGAGTGCTGACGTCTTTAACAGGTACGTTTGACAAGCAAAACATAGCAGCTGATTTGGTTATCAGATACTGTATACCAGTGAGGTATAAGTATACTCATACTCGTGCCGTGCTATCCTGACTTGTCTTCCAAGAAAAAAAGAAAATGAAAATTCAGTGCTTTTGTTTATGAGTCTACATAGATGACTTTCATAACTCAGTTTTTTCAGATAGAAATAAAAAATGAAGCCTTTTTATCAGAAACTATTAATGCTATCTGAGAAAATACTTCAAGAAAACTATTTCCAAAATTTTTTGTAGGATTTGACTGCATACCAAAGAAGTTGTGACAGAACGAAAATAGAGAGTTTTCAGTATGTCTTTATCACTGGAAGCCTTGGTGGCCTCGTTTTGTAAAGGATTTATTAAAAGCTATAGATTTATCTTAAGCATTAAGATCAATGATTTAAAAGGGTTTTCCCTCCAAAAACATTGATTTTTAATGTTTATGCAAATTAGCAGCAGCCAGTTATGAAAGTCGTGTATTAAAGAGAGAGAGAGAGAGAGAGAGAGAGAGAGAGAGAGAGAGAGAGAGAGAGAGAAAGAGAGCTATTCACATTGAAATCCAATAAAGGGGTTATCTTTTATAACGTCGAGCTTCCCCCAGTTTCCTTACGTTCAGCATATAGATTAGTGTTAACTTCCTTAACCTCCATATCAATTGCAATTTTATCATTAATCCTCTTGTCATATAATTTCAACCTTTTTTCCTATACGATCTTTGCCAGAGATATGCATGTTGGAGTTTCCTTGTCTAATAGCGTCATTCTCAGGTTAATTATAGGCAAAAAAAATGATAAGATAAACGACTTTGAGCAACAACAACAGAAGAAGCACTGTGCAGCATGGGCAGAGACAACATACTGCTGGTTATATGTTGCTGGCTTTTTTAAAATATAGTTTTAAACCCCTTGGGGAGTGCCTCGCATGGGTATTCACGTCCCGTTGGTGCCCCACCATTTTGGGTAGCTACTTTGATTATTTCAGTCTTAATTTCACGTCATTCTATTTGTTTAATCACATTGTATTTCTTATTTGTTATTTCTTATTTGTTATTGTATGTTCTTCATCGTGTAAATTGGTAGTATTCCCAATAAAGTTGTTTAAAAACCCTCCGCCAAGCCGACCCTTTAGCAACGCTATCGCAATGGTCCTATCACACGGTAAGAGCAAGTTAACCTCTACGACCGATAAGGAAACTCCGTTACTAGGGACTCCTCGCTTTGAACTAACATTATAAACTCATACCTCTAAGAAGAAGATTCTAGGTAGTGACGGCAATATCTACACCATGCAGAAGGAAGAAATGAACTATTCGTTATTTGTCTTGTTTAAGCCTAGAAAATAAAAGGACAGCGACCTAAATACCCGGATGATCGGTTTTTCGGCCAGTCATAGCCTTGCGTATTTATCCTTAAATGGCTTCCGGGGTCAGCCAATCAAACAGCGAGAAAAATACACATCGTCCAATCAGGACACGAGAATGTTGTCGTCATTTTAGAAATAAAATACATATGGTTTGTTTCTCACTTTTATGAAAGTTTTTGGCACTGGTAAATTACAACAAGAAAATGACTTTTGATTTTATCGAAGGAGGCGTCATGTTTACACACATACCTCGGGAAATTTGGTATGTAATTATTTATGCCTGGCCTATATTTTGAAATTTGTAATTTGGTCAGTATCCCGACTCTTTCTTTAGTATGATTTACTATAATATCTGGAGATAGAGAAAGAAGGATTAAAACTTATAACTGATGATATAAGTTATATTGAAAGAGTTCGTGAAGCTTCGTGAAGAAACCTGTTCGAAACCGAAAATTAAATTTTAAATTACCTAGCACCTAGGTCAATCTAGTATCACAAATATAATTGTTTTTCAAGATAAAATGCGATATTTTTCAGTTATGAAAAAAGGCCGCCATAAACCTTAGAATTCATTGTGTTTCACTAACGTGAAACCAAGACAAAACAACAACGAACAAAAAAAAAAAAGAAAAAAGAAAGGAAAACAGACCTTTTCAATTCGTTAAGGTTGCTGGTCTTTCCATCTAGACTTTATCTTCACATTCTTGGTGGAAAAACGCCATCTTTTATATCGTCTTCAAGTGAGTTATGGCTTCAAATCCCTGTTACCTTTTTTATAAGGTTCAGAAAAATATAGAGCTAAATTCCTCACTACCGCACTAAAGTGCAGCAACGTTCCTTCTTGCCTTACAGAAAACCACAGTGAAAAAAATAAATCCTATGTCTTTGAAGGATTTCTTTTTATCTTTTAAAACTAGTGAACTGAATGAGTCTGATAGTGCACAGAAGGTCAATTATCCGTTTTAAACTTGCTCATATATATCTTTTTCGGTAGATGTTTATACCAGATAATCTTGATTAACTAGAATAAGAAAGACCAGATTGGACGAAGGTATGAAATTGCGGGTCTTTAAGTGCTCCAGCTCTCCAGCTTTTGAACAAAATTACAAGTTCATTATCTAGATGTTCGACTTCGGGATTTAAACTAAACGGTAAATGATTAATCATTTAAAGAGTTTATTGAATTTATTTTTGCAGAATAACATAAACAACTGCTGCGATTTGATGAAAATATATCTAATAACAGCCCAAAATAATTAGTGAGAACATAAACTTCAATATATCAGACAAAACATTTTTTTTAGAAAACCGAATTGGTTTACAGTGAAGAATATATATAATATGTTTAATCTTGAAAAAAATGAGATAAACGATACTGGTCGAACTAAGTGATATTTTGTCGCGAAGAATGGTGCCGGATGATTGATAAAACAACAATGTGAACTCACTACGCAGATCTTTGAGGAAAGAAAGACGACTTGTCGTTAGAATTATTCGACCGTGTGCGAGTCAAGTTTTTCCTGGATTATCTTAGGTACTTGCTCAAGACTAGTTTATAAAATGTCATTTATTCTTTTCTACTTTATATTGGAGCTACGACGGATTCAAAGTGGGTAGTAACTATAGTTGTTACTTGGGTAAAAACCTTTTTTACTCTGACTGTGAAAACCTGAACAAAAACCTTAAAAATCCTTATAAAAATCCACATACTCTCATCTTTAAAAATCCTTAGAAAACTCATGCATAATTCATGAGGAAAACACAATAGACATCATGACCATGAAGGAGGCTTTATAGGTGACATAGATTCGTCTTCATTTGCATAAATTTAAACTTTCTCTATCAAACTTGGTTCATTTCGTAAAGAAATCGGTACACTATGAGAACATACGTCATGAGTTTTCTAAGCCGTTTAATAAACACGCAGATCGTATTTTATCGGGTCTTAAACACGAGGCGTAGCCGAATACACTCCTACTTCCTTCCCACGTTTCTTGGTTTTAGTGCCTTCAAGAGATCATAAGAGAGGGAAACTTCTTAAGATGGCTGACTACTTTGGTAAATAATAAACAGAAAATTGAAAAAAAAAAACAAACCTGAAACTTAATGCTGATTTCAAAAATACAAAGAAAAATGGGGTGTCCCGAGCTTGTTTTGAGATTATCACTGAATGACATGCGTTTGTACAATTTTGAAAGAAAAACAGCGAAAATCAAGCTCTGTACGAAAGCAAAATTATAAATCCGAAACTAAGGGAGAAACATGGGAAATTTTCTCCGAACACGTAACCTAAACTATATTTATATAGTGCCGATAAAATTTGCTTTAATAAACTATTATAGAAAATGAAAAACACATTTTTTGTTCAGGTACGTTCTACGGTGGGCAAGTTATCGTAAAAATTGAGCACAAAACAAACAGAACGATTTTTTACATTGTTCTAATAAAGAGTTTAATAATAATGGATAATGGATCTTACATGTTATTCCGGAAAATAACAAAAAAGCATAGAGTCCCGTGCAAAGTTTGAGGGTTTTGCCCTCTTGAAGTTCAAAACGCGTATGGTTCTTCAGTAAAATCGTGAGTATTATCCAGCGGTTTTTGAGCGCGCGCACATCGTGGGCTCAAATCGAATAACGCGCGCGCGTGTAAATTCCTTCTGAAATTGTTTCATAAATTCTATAATACAGTTTGAATGTCGCCTTACCCTACTCCCGTGCCCGTGCGTCATCAAATTTCGCGTGCGCTTTCCGTTTTTCTTATGATCAAAAGAATAGTGTAGTTTTCGTATGACTGTGAAAAGGTCACGGCACGAACACGGTCGTGACACAGCAAGGGATACGACAGACAAATCACATTGCACGAGAATTTACTCTCCATCCAATCAAATACCCGGAACACGGCATAAACACGGCGCGGACACGGTCACGCCAAAGTCACGGCATTTTCAGACCAATCACATTGCGCGAGAGAAAAATCGGCTAATTAAAATTCTGGAAAACATCACGGTCACTGCACGGTACTGAGCTTTTCACAGTCATACGAAAACTGCACTATACCCTGAACACGGCATGAACACGGCGCGGACACGGTCACGCCAAAATCACGGCACTTCTAGACCAATCATATTGCGCGTAAAAAAAAAATCAGCCAGTTAAAAATTCTATAAAGCACAGTATCACGGTCACGGCACGTCACGCTTACGGCACTGAGCTTTTCACAGTCATACCTAGCCTCCTTTGCAGCCGCTGTGAGGCGCTTCCGGTTCCCGTCATTCCCCCACTAGCGTCTGCTCAAACTTGAACAACATTCCTTTCTTCAAAATTAACCAATCAGAGAGAGCCCCACAAAATCTTGTGGGTATGACCTTGACCTTGGTACTGTATTTGGCGTAGTTGAAGGTCTTTCAATCCACCGAGTCTTTCTAATATACATGGAATATCCAACTGACTTCTACCAAATATTCTTGTACGGCTTTTCTTAGATTCCTCTTTCTTACATATAAAACATATATTGTTAAAATTCGAAATTTTTTTGGTCGTATTTCCGCATTTACATGGTACATGTGAAAATATAAACTGCAAACGTTCTTATGCCATTTTGCACGGGAATATAAAGAATTTGCATATCACCTAGCAATTTGATTGGCTAATAGAAACCAAAGAGGAAAGGAATGTTCTTCAAGTTTGAGCAGACGCTAGTGGGGGAATGACGAGAACCGGAAGTGCCTCACAGCGGCTGCAAAGGAGGCTAAGTCATACCAGGTCATACGAAAACTGCACTAAACGGATAAGAACGCGCGTGCGCATTTGATGACTTACGAGAGTAGGGCAAAGTGAAATTTAAACTGCATTCGGTTACTAAAAATACCCCAACCAGGAATTTCCATTGCGTGTACGTTATTAAGAAGTTCCCCTCTCTTATTTATGCTCTCTTGGTGGCACTTTATCGAGTACCTTTTTAATGATATTTCACAAAATTGTGCGGGGATTTCAATCCAGCGCACAAATCCGACTTTTGTGTATTGAAGCTGCGGCTATACTATAATTATTAGACTGTTATTCAGTTTTCATTATTAAAAGTGAAGAATGAGAGCTTTGAAAATTTAATACATGGAGAAAAAGGTATTGCAAAACGCGTTAAACTATGAAAATTCAGTCTTATGTTATTCAGGTTCAGTGATAAAGGTTTTTTTCTATATGTACTTATGCTATTATTCTCTCAGAGTTGACATAGCTTTGTTGTCTGAAGCAATAAATTAATTATTGATAATCCATAATTTTAAATGATAGTGACATATGGAAGTAAAAAGTATTTTTGGACGTCTTGAGAGGGTTGTTTTCGAGACAAGAACTGGGATTTCAGTAATTAATGATAATTATGCTTATTGAGCGCGGGCTTTCTGCTCAGTAACGTATCAGTTTATTTGTGTTTGCCAAAATTAAAAGCTTGATATTCTTTTTTATTCATTTAGATAGTTTTTTTTCAAAGTCGCTTTTTAAAAACTGGAGACGAAAACCCTTTGGTTTTATTAATTAGTTATTTTGGGTTAAATTGCTACACTTTTTGGAAAAACAATCTTTGTCACAAAACGAGGGAAAATAGTAAGAAGCATTTATAGTTTTAAAAGTTTTAAAGCATTTAACACTCTAGCTTTCAGTAAATTTTATCGTTGTTCTAATGTTTGGGCGAATTCATCATTGCACAACCATCAAAAATTGCAGGCCGTCCAAAACTTTGCATGTCGAATATATCTTAATACTTTGTTCATTATTTATAGATAACTATTATTTTGCTGGGCCGGGTTCTTCGGGGTTGGATTGGCGCTAATTCAGGATTAACTCTATAGGACTTATGAGAGTTAACCCGGGATTGGCGCTCGTCGGGCTTTGAACAGCTGGGCCTGTAAGATATTGTAATTTATTACACATTTAGGGTCGATATCCGTGTAATAAAGCCGTGAATAAAAATCATATCAGTGAAGTGATACGATATCTTTTCACGGTAAACTGGGAACTCGAGGACTCGCTCGTTCGCGATATGATAGAAAAACTTGTGAATAAAAACGATATCAAGTTCTTAACATGTGATAATCTCAATATATTTTTTCTTAATAATAATAATTATAATATTTATGAATTAGTAATTAGATATTTAGCTGCCTTTTTAAATGTCATATATTGTCTTTGAAAAGCCCTTATGGGGAGAGATAATAAAGTTTGTATGTATGTATGTATAAAGTAAATGAGTTTACAGCGCCTTTTTCATGATCATACAGTTAGACTGAGTAACTTTGTCAACAGCAACAAAAAGTAAAGAAACCATGCAAAAAAAAAAAACTGCTTCAAGTGAACTAGTCTTTACCAACACTATGGGTCGGTACAAATAGTATTAATGTGGGTAATAAAATTTCTTGAGAATATTTTGAAAACCAAAAATAATATCGCCAGTACAAAGTTCTGTAGCCGAGTCAGTTTTGCAAAATGTTAAATTAAATTAAAAAATTATTTCCTTTTTTTAATTATTATTAAGCTGGTTTTTTTTTTGAGTTAGTCGAATCCCGAAAAACATGTTTTCTATTGTTGGCAAGTAAAATTTTCCTCGACATTCAAATTTAAAATCAGAACTATGTCATGCAGCGCGAAAATAAATAAAGAGCTCCTCGGTACAAATTATGGCGTTTTTAAAAACAAAATATAAACATTCATAAAGATTTTCAGTATTACTTGTTATAATTAATATTATCTTGGGAATATTCTTGACTATTCTTTTTTGGGGGGAAATCTGGGAATATTCTGGATTAGCATTATGAATAAAAAAAAGTTCAAATGACTTCGAAAGTTCTAAACTTTTCAGTTCATGTCGCGCACGTGTGAACCTTCGACTACTGTATTTCGTAGCAGTTGAATTGAATTTAAAAAGCAATTTAATTTATCTGAGAAGAAATCCAAGATATCTTGGTTTAATGGCAAAAGGGTTTATCTTACGATTTGCTTTGCTGTAACGTTTATTATGAATTACAAGTGGGCTTTCACTCACCCTTGAGAAGCAAAGCAGCTCGCATATAAATTTTCGTTTTTCACAAAGTTCAAAGGATACGCATTCACATTAAGTTCCTACTAAACCTAATCAAGAATTATATTGGCGTTGTAAATGCCATACAAGCTCAGCAAACTTTGTAAACTATAAGTGGACTGCTTACCGTTATCTTGTTACAGTTTGTTAGGGAGTTTTCTTGTTATCTGATATCATCTCGTACCGTTCCCGTCCTTATAAAGCCGTAGTTCTAATGTTTTCTTGTAGGAATGTCTTCTTTTACGTTTGTTTTAAATTCATCTGCAAGTTTTGTAATATCTTTTCCTACAACTCATGGTGTGCACTGCGACGGGGTGCCAAGTTTAGCATTTATATCGTGTAAAGTTTGCATGTTATCATAGATTGGCTGAATATTCTCAGCCAATCAAAGGCGAGATAGTGACGAATCACGATAGGTTTGCAAGAAGCCGCCAAAAATAATTCACGCGTACTTCCGTGTGGGTGATATAAACATGCCGTAATGGTGTAAAGGCACAAGAAAAGCAAGGTTTGGAACAAGGAAGTATTGCCGAGTGTTTATTTTGCAGTATAATTTCCAGATCACATATAATCACAATACAGTGACAGAAAGCGGCCGACTTATAAACGCCTAATTCAAAACATGTTCTCATCCCGCAATAGATGGGTGAAAAGCGATTGTTCGTTCCAAGATCCAGAAAAGCTGGAATGTCTTGTGTTTCTGCTTCTTATTAAGAACATGGCCTTGGTCGGAATGGGCGATAACGATTTTTGAATTAGGCGCACCTTTAAATTGGTTAATTGAAATTGCTAGTTAGAAATTATGAGTCGTCACTGGTTGAACAATTTGATACACACCATTTCAAATAAGGAGTCTTTTTTAAATGTGCATTTAATGAGTAAATATAACTGAAAACTTAAGAGTTGAAAAAGTGTCTCAATATCGATGGTTACACTGTGACAGCAAATATCATGTAGTGGTTACGTGCTACTAAACGAATTTTATTGCTTTGATGTGTATATGACACGAAAACATTTCATCGTTTAAAATGTATAGTTTGTTAGTAATAATAAATATATCGTAATGAAATTTGTTTCAAAAGCTTATTTCCTGAGATATTTGAGAAAATTAAGCCCAATTTGTGACGTCATTTTGTTGACACGTCCTCTAGATTCGGTATTAATGTACTAAATATAAACTGTAATTCGTATAAAATAATAACAAAAGGAATATTCTATTGGGCTTCATTTGATAGCTTACGTAGTACTCTTCAAATGTTGGGACACTGAAGAGTGTACCACCTGAAATTAAGATTCTACATTCAAACATATTTCGTATTTTGCAACTAAATCTGGAGACTTGTAAACAAAATGACGTCACAACTTGTGCTAAATTTTCTTAAATTTCTAGAGAAATCACGTCTTTAAAACGAATTTAACGGTGATATTTTTGTTAATGCCAATAAACTACACACTTTTAACATTAAAATTTTTTCGTGTCATATGCACTTTAATAAACAAAACAAACTAAAAAATATATAACATGATGTTAAATGTACTAATGATTAAAATTAAGCCAAGAAAGTTAGAGGAAAAATCGTAAACACGAAATAAATTTCAAACAAAGAATGTATAATATTATACGCAAGCTATGAATTTGCTTCTATTTTACAACACGGCATCCAAACATGTCTGACCCAAGGGGGGTACTGGATGGTACAGGATATGGGTGTTGGCTGTTATTATGAGCTCCAGTAAAGTATGTATACTGGATAAACAAGCAAGTGTGCAGTGGCACTTCTAAGGTTTACTCTTGTATTGGCTTTACTGGTTGAGCACAGGTTCTTGATGTATCTGTTGTGTTTTTAGTAGGGGCGATCTCTTCTGTCTTGACGTGCCCCTTGTCTACGAAAAAATGTGGGAGGGAAATATGTCCAAAAGCGATTAATAAGCAAACCTATGCATAAATTAAATGGCGATGGAGCAATAATAACAATGAGACAATCATATCAGTCTTCCTATTTCTTTTTCTTTGTTTTCCAAAAGGCGCTTATTCCAAGTGAACTAAATCCCAGTTTCATTGAATCACCAGATTTGAAATCCCATCTTCTTCCCAGTACAAAAATAAGTGATTCCTATCTCATAGCCTATGCTTACTTATCCCTGGGAATGGGAGTGAGAAGGAAAGAAAGTTTTTTTTCCTTTTTCCCTGTTACATTTGGGGTATGAAGCTGACATTCTTGTTGCTAAATGGTGGGGTGAAAATTAAATGTATTCAGTACCACAAGACATTGGCAGATCTATAAAGGTAAAGGGGCTTGGGAAACAAGTGGAACTTGGTGGATATTGTTCGAGCTAGTGGAACCAACAGGTTCGGGGTGAACAACTGCTGGACTATGAAAACTCAGTTGGTCTAGGGTCATGTTGGGGTATGTGTGGTGGCTAGGGTCACGTGCAAGACGCACAGACAGTTAGTCACACAAAAGAGAATGGTAACTCTGTACACTCTCCCTTGACCCATAATCAAAATGAAGTTTTTAAAATTTTTATTCTGAAAATACTGGACGCACATATTTGTTTGAACATGTGGATTAATAATTTTTCTCACCTATCAAATCCTCGTCCTCCACCACCTCCTCGTCCTCCTCCTCGTCCTCCACCGTATCCACCTCCACCACGTCCACCACCTCCTCTTCCACCTCCACCACGTCCTCGGCCTCCACCATATCCACCTGAGCTGCCACCTGAGCAAAGAAAAAACATGTCAATGTCCCATTATTATTATTATTATTATTATTATTATTAATGTTTGAACAGAACAGCCCAGTTATCAAGAAAATAAGTTTAAGCTCACCTCCAGCATCACCAGGTCTTGATTCATGGCAGCGATTACAGGTGTCTCTTCTGGCAAAGTTCATATTACCGCATCTGTTGTATAAAAATATATATACATTTATGATAAAATTAATTATTTCCAAAAAAAAGCCTTTACGAGGCTGTCTACATGAAGATAGGGTAAACCTGCTGGTGTTAGAAATATTTGTTATCAAAATGAACGCTAAAAACAAGAGTAGTCTCTAGTGGCAAGGTGAGCTATGGTTTTTGATTGACTGCATCTGTTGTACAGAAAGACATAAGCAGTTATGATTAAAGAATAATTTCAAAAAAGAGGCTGTCTACATGAAGATAGGGTAAACCTGCTGGTGCTAGAAATATTTGTTATCAAAATGAAGGCTAAAAACAAGAGTAGTCTCTAGTGGCAAGGTGAGCTATGGATTTTGATTGACCGCATCTGTTGTACAGAAAGACATAAGCAGTTATGATTAAAGAATAATTTCAAAAAAGAGGCTGTCTACATGAAGGTAGGGTGACCCAGTTGCTAGAAATCTAGCATTCCCAAAAAGCACATTTAAAATGAGAGTACAAAACAAATCCCAAAATGTTTATACATAGAGGATTTTATTAGCCTTCCTTTAAACTTTGTAAATATAAATAATGTTAATTGGTGTAGCATGTAAAACCTGAATAGTAGACAGGCATGCAGCTGATGACATGTGACCCTCTAATTTAATGGGAAAAGATATAGAAATAATACAGGTATATGTCTAGAAATACTTACGATGGACAATCCCAGTCACCAGATCTACCATCTCCTCCTCCTCCTCTATCACCACCACCACCACCACGGCTACCACGGCCGCCTCCATACCCACGATCTCCTCCTCCTCGTCCCCCACCACGACCTTTAGGTTAGTGCAGAAAAACAAGTTAATAGCACTGGTTCAAGAAGAATCATGTAAGTAAAGCTGAAATGCACACATTTGGATTCTTCTGTGAAACTACTAAGATATTGGGTTCTTTGTGTCTGACCAGTGAACTGTTGCAAGAAAAAGTGGACAATATCGGGACAGCTGCACTAAAATGGTTTACGTAAGATTGGGTTTAAAGGATTATTGGACCAATTCATGATTAAGTGTTCTTACCTCCACCTCTGCCTCCTCCCCTTTGGAAGAATTTAGGAGTCCTGGCTTCTGCTAATTCAACTTTGATGTTCTGTCCCATGAATTCTTTGCCTAAAGGATGTCAAAGACAAGCAAATGCTTTTTAATCCCAGCTTTTTAATGCCTACAAATGAAGTGTGCGAACATACCCAAAACACTGTTATGCACTAACTTATGAAACTTTGGCATTTGTATGTGCAGTTTTCATATGCATATGCTCACATGTGCACTTTCTAGATCAAATAAGAATTTATAAATTGATTTGATCAAATTAGAATTTATAAGTTGACTTGTATGGAAGGAGGAAAAACAGGGAGAAAAACCCTCAAAATTCAGGAGAGAACCAACAAAGAACTCTACCCACATACAATGAGTCTGAGGATCAAACCCAGGTCATACTGCCTATCACTCTACACCACCCATACTTCTAATTAAGGACATAAGCAATTACTGGGAAGTAACAGACCCTTTTATCTTGGGCATATTTTTTCATTTAAAGTAGGTTAACCTGGCAGCTTTGAAGATACATGCACCCTAAAAAAAACTGTCCTTTTCTTCATGAGGGTAGCACTTAATAGCCAGTGGCTAACAAACCTGTGGCCCTCATTCTGTGGTTGAAATAGAATTTAGGAGTTGATTTTTTGCAGAGGGAGGAAAAATGGAGAACCAGAAAACCATCGAAACACAGGAGAGAACCAACAAACAACTCTACTCATATACAACACTGAACCAGGCGGAACTCAAACTTAGGTCGCATTGATGAGAGGCGTGCACTCACATCGCTACCCCAACCGTGCTTCCCGTGTAAGAATGCAGTACGTACCATTAAACCATTCAATAGCTGCTGTAGCTGTGGGTGGATCATCATATGTAATGGTACATTCTCCCTATTTATTATAGAACAATAAAAATTGAAAAAGTCCAAATAAATAGTTCTAACAAATAGAGTACTATTTGACATCACCAAAAAATTTTTTTGACTTGAATTATTTTCATTTCTATAGACAATCAAAAAAGAGGTTTGCATACCAATTTTGATGAGAATTGGTCAAATATCAACTAAGATATGACCATTTGAATATATAATTACCCCATACAAATCACTGTATTTTCAGCTTTGTTCAAAACGTTTTGAACTGCCATGATTTTGCTCAGAAGTCGTTTGAGGGTAAATCAATAAAATTTCAAATATATGACAGGAATTGAAGAAAAGAAATAGTCAATCTACAATGCACCATGATAAACTTGTATAATAGTACCTTTGAAACACCATCTGGATGCTTGTAAATCCATATCTTAGGTCTGTCATTTTTTTTGTCAAACTAGGAAAACAAGATTTATGATATGCATAAATATGAATACAGAGGAGTGCATATCCTGGGGTGTGGGATCTTGTGACCCCTTTGTCCTATAGGTGTTCTCCAAGTTGCACAAATAAGATGTGGTGGAATAAATGAATACAGAGAAGTGCATATCCTGGGGTGTGGGATCTTGTGACCCCTTTGTCCTATAGGTGTTCTCCAAGTTGCACAAATAAGATGTGGTGGAATAAATGAATACAGAGAAGTGCATATCCTGGGGTGTGGGATCTTGTGACCCCTTTGTCCTATAGGTGTTCTCCAAGTTGCACAAATAAGATGTGGTGGAATAAATGAATACAGAGGAGTGCATATCCTGGGGTGTGGGATCTTGTGACCCCTTTGTCCTATAGGTGTTCTCCAAGTTGCACAAATAAGATGTGGTGGAATAAATGAATACAGAGGAGTGCATATCCTGGGGTGTGGGATCTTGTGACCCCTTTGTCCTATAGGTGTTCTCCAAGTTGCACAAATAAGATGTGGTGGAATAAATGAATACAGAGGAGTGCATATCCTGGGGTGTGGGATCTTGTGACCCCTTTGTCCTATAGGTATTCTCCAAGTTGCACAAATAAGATGTGGTGGAATAAATGAATACAGAGGAGTGCATATCCTGGGGTGTGGGATCTTGTGACCCCTTTGTCCTATAGGTGTTCTCCAAGTTGCACAAATAAGATGTGGTGGAATAAATGAATACAGAGGAGTGCATATCCTGGGGTGTGGGATCTTGTGACCCCTTTGTCCTATAGGTGTTCTCCAAGTTGCACAAATAAGATGTGGTGGAATAAATGAATACAGAGGAGTGCATATCCTGGGGTGTGGGATCTTGTGACCCCTTTGTCCTATAGGTGTTTTTCCAAGTTGCACAAATAAGATGTGGTGGAATAAATGAATTTTAAAGATCATAGACACCTTAATGATTCCAATAGCTCCAAATAAATTCTTCAGGTCTTCTTCATTGGCATCTTTGTTGACATTGGACACAAAGATGGTATCCTGGGAGTATTGTTTCTCTGCAATGAATATAAAAAAAACTCTAATAAATAAATGAAAACACAAAAATATTCTTATGGTGTTCTTGGAAATAAACATTTTCTAATTACTTGTGGTGACAAAAAATGGCAGCTTTTAAGAATTTACATGGTATTTTCTTTTTTTTTCTTTGCAAAAATTAAAATAAAACATAAGGGTGTGTTGTTTTTCTTAAAATCTTTTTTGGTGTGCCATTTCAGGGAGCAAACAAAATGGTGGTTTTATGAATTTGGGTCTTCCTTTTGGAAAATCCTGGCTACAACCCTGATTGTCTTTGGAAAACTGGTGCAATGGTGAATGGTTCGGTATTCAGTTACGAAAAATAACCATTAAAATGGGAGCTTTGACATTGCATACAGTATACTAATGTACATGAGACTAAAAGTGGGGGTTAAGGCTCAAATATTTAGTATAATTTAGGCAAAATGGCCAAATTAGAAACTCCCTTCCTGTGGCTGCTGCTGCTATATTACATAGATACACTTGTTTCAAAAAAGTTAGTCAACAAAAACCTGGAAAGCTATGATTGCTGAGAATCATGGGAAATATTTCATATTCAACAAGTAAAGGTTTCGACACAAACTGCAGCAGCTGAGGATGCTTACAGGAGGTGAACTTGTGTAACTGGTAGAAAATCTCAAGTCCATCAACAGATATCAAGTGGTTAAAAGATGCAAAATGTTTTATATGCCCATAATCCTTGTTGGTCTCAGCTTTGTAGCTTTTCAGGTGACTAACTTTATTGAAATAAGTGTATAAAAAACTGAAATATGAAAAGTATTGGAAATATGAAAAGTCTTACCTTGAGTCCCACCACTGTCCGATCCACCTAAACAAACAAACAAAAAATTCATCAATTGACTGTTATGCAAAAATCAGCAATACTTTTTTTCTTTCATTAAGTTAATACTTCTGTAATAGTGAAAACAGACTTATTTATAGAGGTCAAGAAAATAAAAAAGCCACTTTGACTGCATCAATGATGATGCTTTTAAATGTCATGGACTTTTTTCTAAACTATAATCAGGCTAACCAATATAAACGAGTCTGTGGTTATCAGAAACGGCAGTATTATGTACTTATTTCAAATAAGGTTGTCATAGCCAAAGGCAATAGGCGGTCATTCCAAGATCCAAGAATACAGTAGGTGAAATGACTTGTGTTTCTTATTATTATTCTTATCAAGGGATGGCAGGATAGTGGTGAGATTTTTAATCTTGTTTGTAGTAAAAAAAAACAACACACACATTCAAAGCCTCAATTATTCATGTGTAGTTGTATGCAAATAATTCCTTTCAGTTTTGGAATAATCTATTGTCTATAGACGATAGATCATGTTCTTTGGCTCCAACAACCTGTTTTGAAATAGGTTTGAACACGATTGAGGAAGTGGACTATTGGTAGCTCATAGATCAAATTACAGCACAACACATGGTTCTACATTCTAAACACCACCATCTTTATAACATTAAAAAAGTACTACACAACAATTGAATCTTATGTGCTAATGCATAATGCGCTCGTGTACTAGAGATAAACCATATCGTACATAAACCAAGGGAATGCACACTGACAGTATAAATTCAGTAGTCACACGTAGTTACAATACTTCACGTAATTTGTTTTATACTACTCTAGCTGATTCACAATTTTAAAATTGATAACAAAATGTTCAGTACTTGTTTACCATATTCTCAAAGCAGGGGGGGATTGCATGATAGGCAAAAGGATTTTCTACTTAACTGGTGTAGGAATCAATAGGCTATTGGCTCACAGACCATGAGGGTGAGAGGCCAAATTGTTTTATCCTAAGCCTACTCCCATGTTGGTCAAATGAATGCATTTTTTTAAATTTGGTTGAAAAAGCAAGGTATCCATCATTGTTTTGGTTTTCAAAACCAGAACTTTTTATTACTTGTGGTCTACCACTAATAGACCACCAGTAATTCAGCCAATCAGAGTGCAGATTGGGTAGCAATTAAATCTTGTGTTTTGCGAGGTTTTACCATATAATACTGTTTAATTCAACTTTGTGATTGGATAAAATAATAGCAACAGCAAAACAGACAGATACAAAACAGTACCCACAATCCAATTATGTCGTGTGTTAATCACAAGCAGTCATGCAATTGTGTGAGTACAAAATTATCAAATTTACTCCTGCTTCACCTATGCCCTGGCAACTTCAGAAGAAATCCTTGTCTTCCTCGTATGGGAAGTCATGGAGTTTCATACTGTGCTTCTCCTCCACCTTTTAGTTTTGATAAAAAGTACTTTATAGGACACCCTTTTTTGCAGACCCTCCCTGCTACCACTGACAATGCAACACATTAAACTAAGCAACCCTTTGTGTGTTATCCCAAGACACTGGGATTCTGACACATCTTCATTATCATTAACCAAGACACATTTCTTTCAGAAATGAAAGATTTTCTCAAACAGTGATTGTCCTTTCTCGCCCTGCAGACCTAAAATCGACTTTTATTAATTTGGTCTTGAAAGTTTTAACCAGTGTAGTTAACAATAGTGCTGATAAAACTCATTAATAATTGATTAAGGAAACACAACAGAAATCATGACCATGAAGGAGGTTTTATATCTGATATAGATTCATCTTCATTTGCATAAACTTTAACTTGGATTTTCTCTATTAAACTTGGTTCATTTTGTAAAGCATTCAGTACAATATGAGAACATACATAATGAGTTTTTTAAGCTGTTGAATAAACTTGCAGATCGTGTTTTATCGGGTCTAATACCACTTGACTGCGCCTCATGTTTTATACCTGATAAAACACTCCTGCTCCTTACAGTTCATTAAGTGCAGGAAATGAAAAAAAGAGTGAATGGATAAAGAATGTTACTACCATTATCATTATAGCACTAGTTAGAACTTATTCAACTCCTGGAGAACTGATGTTGAATGTGCAGCAAAAAGAACTACCCAAAAGTTTTAGGACCCTTTTTTCCCCTTCAAACTTTTGAACTACCTATTGCGCAATGTTAGCTTAGTCTGGTCTATTTGTCTGGAATGTTCAAAAATATGAGCAAAACCTTTGGAACTCTAGAGCACTAGTACTACTAAGGTATGCATCTCTTTTACCTTACCACAAGCTGTTAATAATAAATGATCAAGAACATGCACATTAGCAATAGCCAACGTGCAAAAGTACAAATCTCTAGCAAAAAGCACTCTGGGAAACTGAGTACTACACAAATTAGAACAAGGAAACCAATAAAATTATCAGAAAAACACTGCTATTTTAGCCTGTTGAAATACTTACAGTTTCATAGAAAGTGTTGAAGGAAAAATTGTCAGAGGGATCTTTAGAAGAACCGAAAAAGTGTTAGTATTTGGTTTCCCATCATGCTTTGTGCTAGAGATTTGTGCTGGACCACATTGGCTATCCGACACTGAGCAATAGACAACTCAAAATAGTAGTAATAATCCCAGTCATAATTGTACCAGTAAAAGGCATTTACACACAAACAACAACATTTAAGCATTGTATATATAAAACTCCAGGTCTGTACCCTCTCAAGACTGTCAGTATCACGGCAAACCATTTAAACCTTTTTTGTTTGAACCACGGTAGATAAAAACCTTTTACCACCTGTGAAAATCATATGTACACCTTTTTTGTAACTGTGACGAGATAAACCTTTGATACCATGTTTTTTACCAGTTTCATTTTTTTAAACCAAATAACCATTTCCTATATGAAGTACTAAGATGTTATAAACCTCTTTTTGTTATACCATTTCTTTATCAGAGTATAAGTTCATAGCTTAGAGTCAGACGGATAATAACCATCGATTAGAAACAGGAGGAACATTTTGTTTGCTGAACAGGAATAAATGAGCATTAGTTGCTGAATATAACCGAAAAACCAATGATGACCCCAGCTTGAAAGGTGACCAGAGCCTGTGAATACTCATTCTTACCACCCTTGATTAACCAGACTTACCATAACCTGAACCGTTTGAGTATCCACCGCCCCGATCTTGTCTGCCACCACCACGGCCACTGTTGACCAATATCTCATTTAGGAATATAATATAGCATGCTTGCGAACATACTTGCCTAAAGCAGGCAGTGTAATAATGCAAGCACAGTGATGTGTAATAACTGGGTGCTGGGTATATATACCATAAGTATTTGGAAGGAAGAGACCAGTGAAAACATTTAGTAGAAAACATAATATATGAATTTTTCTGTCACCACTATTATTGATAATCATTTAGAATGAAAAGTATCGCCCTTACAACCAAGGAATCCGAATGTAGTTAGTTATTAAGGCTTTAGATCTTTTACTAAATTTTAAGATGTTTTCTGAAAGAACAAAAACATCACTTCAAATAGTGGAAAGCAATCTTTCAATTTAGTACTTTCCCATAGGTCAGTGCTTCAGACAATCGTTCATCCACATTTACAAGTAATAATAATAATTATTGTTACCTGAACAATTCTTAAAAACCCACAATTTTTTTCTCCATTTACCACTGTCCTTAATTTGCTAAGAGTGAGATGGTGTGTAGTTTGTATTTAAGTGAAGGAGCTTACTTTTCGTTCACCAAGACACTCTTATTTTACCATTCATTACGATGAACTTTTCATTGTAATAGATAAGCTTGTGATAAACCTCAGAGTAATAAACCTTTGTATTTTAACCCTTGCTTTAACCTTTGTATCTTTTTATAAGTTTATTTCTTTGGTTATATTTCAATAACTAGACCCTAATGAAGCTTAATGTATCAAATAAAGGGCCCCAATACCACAAAGCCAAGAGATAAGAAACATAATACATACCCTCCTCTATATCCACCACCACTGCTGCCGCCACCATAGCCACCACTACTACCACCTCCACCAGAGTATCTTGACACCGAACTATATCCACCACTTCTGTCACTACTACCATGATATCCACTTGCACCTCCTCCTCCTGCTGCACCTTGTGAGCCATAGCTACTCTGTGAAGACTGCTGGTAATTTGAGGAAGGAGTTTGGTAGTAACTTGACTGGGATGGCGGTTGGTATCCTCCACTTCCAGATGAGGCAGTAGGAGCAGATGAATATCCACCAGACTGATAACTACTGGCTCCACCTTGATAACTACTTTGGGACGTATTGGAGGTACTACCCTGCATATATGTATTCTCTTGTGCTGTGGCTCCATAGCCAGATGACTGGTAACCTTGTGTGTCTTGCTGATAACCTTGGCCATAGTTCTGAGAAGAGTATCTGTTGGCAATTTAAACCAAAATGTTAGTTTGTTTTAGGGAAACTTCTTCAAAGACTCCAATTACACATTACCATGTCCTTCTCTAAAACTTACCCTGTAGAAGCAGAACCTCCATAAGCACCTCTCTGGCCATACCCTGAGGAATCTAAAAACCAAAAAAGAACAAGTTTTAGACGTTTTGCTAAACATTCATCTTACGTTTTTTTATTCAATTTCGTCATATAATTTCTTTAAATCAAAAATTTATGTTTAAGTATGTGTTACCAAAAGTTGCCAACGATTCATAACAGAGCTTCTTTAAATTATTTAGGTTATAGTCTATAAAAATGCTTTCTTAACACTTCCAAATGACAATCTACCAGAAATTAAACGTGCAATATTCATGTATGATTTATCGGTTTCCATGAGCTCACTATCGCTTTAAAAACTATTCATATTCTATGTTTTCTCTTGTTCAAAGCTTTTAAAACTACCATCTAGGCATTAGAAAACAAGAAAACTATTAAAAAGAGGTGAAGATACTGAAGGTTTGACTAAATTCAATGGTGAATGAAAAACTGACAAACATGGCGTCTATTGTATATTTTGTCAGGATCGTTTTCAACCTCATTTCGAAAGAGAAATCTCCTAATCCTTTATAAATACTTACAGCCTTGATCACTCATGGTTATTTTACTGTATTATAGACACTATACCACGGTTATCTTTTACTCTTTTCTGGAAGAAGAAGTCGACCACTAAACGACGCCTTCGTTCGCGTTCAACAAGCAGATGGTCGAGACCTCGAGGTAAGTAGCCTCGTTGTGATATAATGACACAGGAAGCCCAAATCACACACTTGCAATATATTACATACAGGAAGCCCAGTTTCAGCCTTTGTAGTAAGAAGTAAAGGCAACTTCAATTTGGGTTGTGCTAAATGTATTTGTTCCCGTTCGCGTGTCTCTTTTCGGTTCCAGTTTTTTTCTCTTCTTTTGTGACTGCTGTTTCCTCGTAACTACTGTAATCTCGTAACTACTGTAACCAGCTGTAACCTTGTAACTTCTGCAATCTCTCGTAGGTTACAGTAGTTACGAGTGTCAGTAGTTACGAGGTTACAGTAGTTACGAGATTACTGCAGTCACAACAGAAGAGGAGAGAACTAGAACCGAAAAAATACGCGTGAGCGAAAATAATATTTCGTCGAGCATGCGGAGTAAATAAGGCCTCTGGGTACGAGATTGAACCAACTTCATTTTTTACCCCGCTTAGTCTCCTACGCATGCGCTATACACTTTGGATCTCAAAAGCACAAGCATAAAAAAATGGAAAAAGGTTTCACTCCTTGTGCTTAATTTGCCTTGTTCAAGACTGGTTCACATTTTTGTTAAAGTATTGTGTTTATGTTAACATGGCCCTTACTTGCACCGTGTTTTTAAGATTATTAACAAGAAATAAGGCATTTTGGCAATTTGTTTTGTTTTAGTGGAACCACCATTAAATCTTGTTTTCATATGGAGATGTATAGTAAAGATTGCCGCCAAATTTTGCAAACGATAAAAATGTTATCATTAGTAGATTGATAAGTTTTACACCGTAGTGAAAATAGAAAACTGACGTTTCGGACGTTAGTCCTTCGTCGGAGTCAATAGAAAGTAAGAGTGAGAGAGATGTTTATATAGTAGAGGATAGAGAAAACAAGCCTTGTTTGGCTTGTTTCTTTTATGGTTGTTTCTCTATCCTCTACTATATAAACATCTCTCTCACTCTTACTTTCTATTGACTCCGACGAAGGACTAACGTCCGAAACGTCAGTTTTCTATTTTCACTACGGTGTAAAACTTATCAATCTACGATAACTTGTTTCATTAGAAACACCGACGCAGTCCACGCTAGTTTCACTAGCCATCATCTACTTATCATTAGTAGGGTTTGTTTCGACATGCGATTAGAAGCAGGGAATATGCATAAAAAAGGGTAAGAAAGCATTGATCAAGACTTTCATTTTATGTGGCGGCTCTGCAAAAGAGCCATTTTTGATAAGTTATTGGAGGAACTTAAGCTCTCTCGCCACGGATTCGGCGGGCAAGCTGGATGTCCTTGGGCATGATGGTGACCCTCTTGGCGTGAATGGCACACAAGTTGGTGTCTTCAAATAGACCAACCAAGTAAGCTTCACTAGCCTCCTGAAGGGCCATTACAGCTGAGCTCTGGAAGCGAAGGTCGGTCTTGAAATCTTGGGCAATCTCACGGACGAGACGTTGGAAGGGCAGCTTACGGATTAGAAGCTCAGTCGACTTCTGATAACGACGAATTTCACGAAGAGCAACAGTACCGGGTCTGTAACGATGAGGCTTCTTGACACCACCAGTTGCTGGGGCACTCTTTCGTGCTGCCTTGGTAGCGAGTTGTTTTCGGGGAGCTTTTCCTCCGGTAGATTTTCGCGCGGTTTGCTTAGTACGAGCCATTTTACCAAATTTTTCTTGACCAAGATTTGTTCGAGAATAATGTTCAAAATTGGCGCTCAAAGCTAATTTATACAAATATAAACGTTTTCTGATTGGACAAGTTAATTTTATAATTTGATTGGTCTAAAATACATACGAACGCTTTTCATTGGTTGTCTTATTTTCATCTCTGATCCACATTTTTATCAAGTTCTTGAATAACTCGAAGCTCGAAGTGAGAAATGCGCTAAAATCTCCAAAAAAACAATAAAATATTTGCTTTATTTTTATTCAGCCTAAAGTAGGAATCTGTAGGAACGTCATAAATATGTTTTGTTAAACATTTTGATTATGAGAGTTAGTAATTTTAAAGTGCTAAGTTGGGTGGTTCAAAGAATTTGACTAAGACCGGATCAGAAATTGTCTGATAAGAGAAAAATATGTCAATTTTTAGCCAATCGGAATTCGTTCTAAATTCGCCTATTTCCTAAGAGGTAAGGAAAGTTGTATTACTATTGGAATCCACGGCATAAGGAATCATTTTGGTTTTATAACTGTAAATTCGAACTTGTAGTTGTAAATAAAAGGAAATTTAAAATGTCTGGCCGTGGCAAAGGAGGAAAAGGTCTTGGAAAAGGAGGTGCCAAGCGTCACCGTAAGATTCTCCGTGACAACATCCAAGGAATCACCAAGCCCGCCATCCGTCGTCTTGCTCGTCGTGGTGGAGTCAAGAGAATCTCTGGTCTGATCTACGAAGAGACCCGTGGTGTCCTTAAGGTTTTCCTTGAGAATGTCATCCGTGATGCTGTCACCTACACCGAGCACGCCAAAAGAAAGACCGTCACAGCCATGGACGTGGTTTATGCTCTGAAACGCCAAGGACGTACCCTGTACGGATTCGGTGGTTAGACGAGGAAGTCTACTACTACAAACAAACGGCTCTTTTTAGAGCCACCAAATAATACGAAAGTCGTGATCAGTGCTTGACATTCTTTTAATGAAGCTTTCATCAAAATGAATCAGGCATTAGTTAGGAAAAAAGTGTTTTTGAAATAAAATGTATTTCTACTTCTGAACCCGCTTACAGCCCGATTTTAACCCAACTTCTTACTAAAATATTAATCTTAGTTTTACACACGCCGAACACATAACTTAATGAGATCAGAGTAGTGTAGTTTCACATGTTTTATTCAATCGTTCGTTCAATTGAATACAAATGAGTAATGAGTTAATTCATGATACTGATATACAGGTTGTTAGTCTTTGTTCGCAGATAGATTGAGTGCAATGAGTAAGATGATGAGCTTAGGGTGATGCCCCTGTTTTGACTTCAAATCGTTGTTGCTTTTGACAGAACTTCATACAAAATGTCAAGCAATTTACATTTGTCATGAGATCTGAAAATATCTCTAAATGCATGAAACTGGTGTTGTAAGTCTGACACTTTCAAAAGAAGAAACCTCAACCCAAATTCACACAAGGTTTTTGAATGGTAGTGAGCTGCTGAAAGGATGAGTGAGACAATGTTTGATTCAGTGACAAGGCTTATCAAGATTCTTTCAGCAAGGCACTTCAACTTTGTCATGAGAAACCTGTCGGCTATGGCTAACAATTCAACCATGAACTGAAATCTGCTTTTCAAGTTGTAGGTTTCAAATATTGCTTGAAGGTGTCTGCAGACTTCAAAGCTCTCTGATGAGTCCTCTCCATCAAATGAAAGTGTGCATCCATAGCCATGGTGGATCACGCATGTAAGTACATCCAGACTCACTTGGTGTATAGGAATGACTGACATGGAACCTTCTCTGTAGTTAGGGGACAACATTGCAGCAAACATTTCTGAAATGCTACTGAGTATCCTTGGATGTGCAGGAATTTGTTCCCCACTGTCTACTTGGAGTTTGATGTTGCAAGGCCCATGATGATTGTTGTAGTACTTGCATGAGCTGCCATCTTCATTTCCAACAAAATCATGATCTGAATCAGATAATAAAGAAGTAAAATCCAGTTTTGGGCACTTGATTCTGATTTCATCGGATGCTTTCTTGCTATCGAGTTTTCTTTTCCTCATTAGAGTTTGATTTTCCAGGTAGTTTTCTGTAGAGGAGAGTTTGGTTGAAGCATCAAGGGTGAGCCCAGTTGATGAACTTAAATATTTCAAGGAAATGACAACTTTGGCAAACACTTGGTCATCATTTTCAGAGACCAGTAAGTCACATAGCATCTTCAGCCCACAATTCTTGATCATCAATTTATTTCTCAAGTTTTCAGACCTACAGTAGAAATGGAAAGAAAAGAAGAAAAAAGAAACATTTTAACCAAAGAAAAGACAGATGTTTGTAATGTGTGTGCATGTGCATAGGAGGGAGGAGTTTCTCTGCTGTCACAAGACATGGTGGTTATACAATATTTAAAACATCCATTTCTGACTCACCTGCATACTAGAGGCAGCATTAGCACACACCCCAGCCAGTCTTCACCACATCCCTTTGCCAGCAAGTGCATAAGAACTCCCTTTCCAAATGGAGTTTGTGATTGACAGGATAGGTTTTCCATCAATTTATCACCAATGCTTCTACATCTCGTAATGGAGCTGTGAGGGATATGTATTTGTGGTGGGTGTACACACTTGATGTTGATATCTGAATTTGTTCCTGTTTCTTTATCAATAGTGGTTTCACTGTCTTGAGCTTCTTGTCCTTTTATGTATGCATATTCTTTCATATATCCATAACACAGTTGTCTGTGAATATCACATGCTATGCCCATACCCACCAGACTCTCAAAGCACTGAGGATCTAATGTCAGACTGTTAAGCAAGCGTGTACACTTTGGGCTGGGATGATGCACCAAGCATAAGTAGTCCAGTAAAACACTAAGGCACTGTCTTGTTAGTAAGTGTGGCAAGCCTGACTGATCACTCATGTGGGAAAATCTTGATAAAAGTAATATTGCATTATGGCCAGGTCCATGAAAGGTGTGGTGTGCAATGTGGGATTTCTCATTCTTGGGTGGGGTCAACAGAGGTGAAGAATCTGTACTTCTAATTGAATGCTCTTCCAATGGATGATGCATTCTACCTGCCATAGTGGAATCCTCTTTTTTATCTTGGGACACTGCAGAACAAACATCTAAACTCTTTTTACTATCTTTATGGGATTTTCTATCATGCTCAGTGGTTTTAGGTGTGGATGTTGATGTAGCAGTATCCAACTTATCCAACTTACAGCAACTTTCACTTGTTGAGCTGATGTCATTTGATTGTCCAAAATCTAAAGGTGAAATATGTATTGACACATCTGTGCTAGGGCTACTCTTTGTAGTTGGTGTTGAACAAATCAAACCCTGAGGAAAAGAGTACATTGCGGTTGGCCTAGAGGTCATGCTGGTACTGGACAACGTACAAGTGCTCATCATAGAAGTGGTCTCAGTTTTGCTTTGAAGTAAAGAAAAACTGAAAAGCGATGGTGATTGATCAATTGTTTTTACAGTTGGTGTTGAACTGGAAAGTAATCTATTGCGGGGCTTTCTCTTAAATGTTAAGACTCTACTGCTTTCTTTTGCATCCCGTACTTGTATTGCCAGATTCTCTGCTTCTTCAAGAAATGCTTCTTTACAAGAGATATTAGTACTGTTATCTAAAACAGAATGAGTACTTCTTGGTGATTCTGATGGGCTTGAAAAGTCTGAAGTAAAGCTCTCATGATCATAGGGGTCATTATCATCTTCGGAATGACTAACACTATAACATGATGAAATAACTTTCTTCAAGTATGCCAAAAGAGCTGCCACAATGCCATTATTTAATAATAACTGTAAGCATTTTTCATGGTAATAGAAACAATTAAAGGCAGTAATAATCTTTCGATGCAGTGAAGGATGCTGTGAAGAATAAAGCTGCTTTAACAAAAGTTCAATTCCTCCACATTCATAAACTCTGTTCCGATTTACAGCCTCTCTACAACAATAGCAAAGTCCTTCCAATGCTTTTAGAGCCATATGGCTTGACAAGTTCATTGCTGCTTCCTTGTAAAGAACAGCAATACCTCCTTCACTACCTATGGACACACGGACATGAGCATGGACACAAAGATTGACAGTTGTCATGAAAGCAGCAGAAGACACTGAAGCCTTGTCACAGTTAGTAAGCTTGATAATTTCCTTAATGCCTTCGAATTCCTGTACTTGCTGAGCAATCTCTTTGGAACAGTTCTTTGTTAACTCTGAAATAGCCTTAACACTGCAACCAGCTACAATTGGCTTGTCAGATTTCAAGAGTTCAACAAGTGTTTTCACACCTCCATTTTCATATATTTTCTTTTTACTACTCTGAGTTGTGCTTAGGATCTTTAAGCCTCGAAGAACAGTTTGTTGGCAATCTGAATCAGTGGTTTCATTGAGAAGCTTGACAAGTTCTTCTATTGCACCCAGTTCTTCAATGACAATTGCATTCTGGTCATTCTCTGCAAGATTTGCAAGTGCTCTTGCTGCTCTGTTTCTGATGCTCATTGATTTTAGATTTTTCAAAACTGAAACTGGAAAGTTCACAAATATTAGAAAATCATTATCTTTTAAATTTGAAAATGATACAGTGAAGAAAGCATTACCATCCCCTCCCTCTGATCCAAGACACAAAAAGTGAAATAGGTTTTGACAAAAAAAAGCCTTACCTATGGGTTGAATACCATCTAATTGTCGTATCTGTCAAAAAAGTTCAAGTAAACAAATTAAAATGCCTTCAATATAATATGCTGGGAGGGGTGGGTGGGGATATATTGTGGTAAAGTCAGATAAAATCGTAAATCAGTGTTCATAAACGTCAATTCTCATAAAAAGCAACAAAAATAGCTTCAATGGATAAAACTTACCTGTTTTTTGTTTTCATTAAACATTGCGCAGTTTGCTATAGCACTCATCGCCATATCTATTATTGAATTATTCGGTCTTTTTAGGAGCCCTAATAATTTACCCAAACCACCTTTTTCTCGAAACAAATCAGCCTCATTCGATCTCTTGGTTAACTTAGCAACTATTGCTAAAGCCTTTTTGACCGAGGATATAGAAGAACTGCTTAATTTTTGGACTAAATTGTCAGTAATTTGGTTTGAAGACGCCATTTTGGAATTCTTGATGCGCGAAACCGTTTGAAAAAAGAAAACTTTGCGCAGCTAGTTTCAGTCTTTCTTTCGAATTCTGAAACGCGGTTAAAATTAGCCGCCGTAACTCGGTACCGTAGTACACTAAAAGAAAATTAAAAAAATTGCTGATTTTTTGCTTCTTAGCTTTCCTTGTTATTAAAATCTAATACAACACTGTAAGCAGAAACGATGAGGAATGACGAATTATGCATTTATGTTTGGTAAAATGCTAAACAAAAAGTACAAGTCATTATGTCAAGTAATTGTTTATGGGCCCCCTGTGGTTAAAGTCTGCAAACATTGAGCTTCGTGCACAGTGGATAAATTGTGCTGGAGAGTTGTTCAGTGTTCAAAATCTTTGTCTTTTGTAAGTATTGAGCCCCTGTTTAGGTCGTTATCCTTTACAGAACTCGTTTTAGGGGCTATTCAATTTTGGTAAGCAATTTTAATAGGTTCTTTCAGATAACTTTTGAGGCCATTTACAAAAGCGCGCCATCAACACTAACAAACAATATGCAATGAGTGCGTTCTTGAATACTGTCCCTTCCAATTTCAAAGCCAGAGTCTTATATAACAACTAATATCCGGGATTTACAATTGTAGGCTTTTTTGTGATTCAGATAGTATACAAACTATGAACATGTGATATATTCATTTCACTATGTTTGTAATATATGTCAACCACACCTTGATAAATTTAGGTCAAAACAGTGGTCAGACCAAATTTTACTGAAAATGGTCACCAAAAAATTATAATTAGAAGCTGAAACCGGAAAAAGTAGACTTCAATTTTATTTTATTATGCATATATAATATAATATTTTATATCATGTGGTAAAAATACCACTTCCTCATCAACATTTTCCAAGAAAATCTTGACACACGGTGTCTGTGGTACTATTTCTTTACGCTAATGTATAGCATACTTTGAAACAGGCATGCACAAGACATTCATGCTGTTTTTGAGTTTTATTCTTATAAAATATTTTCATTTTTCTATCATCTTTAGGATTCAAAATTAAATTACTTAATAAAGATGGCATCTGGAAAAGCACAAACTGTCCTTGGTTTGATCGATCCTCAAAAGCTGGGACGGACGCTCACCCATGAGCACATAACGATGGACTACAAAAACTGTTTTTTTCAGCCAGTCCGAGAATCAGACATGGACACTGTAAACTGTAATGAAATCACTTTTAGAAACCTAAATTGGGTACGCCAGAATCCATACAGCCACAAGTTCAATCTTGCTCTTGGAGATGAAGAAATAGAGGAGATGATACTGGAAGTATCAGAATTCAAGAAGGAAGGGGGATCCACCATGGTGGATAACACAACTCAAGGAATCCAACCAAATGTAGAAATCTTAAAGAAGATCTCCATGGCTACAGGAGTAAATATTATCTCTGGCACTGGTTACTATCTAGATCACACTCAGTCTGCTGCTGTGAAATCTGCTACTGTTGAGGAACTCTCTGGGGTAGGTAAACTGTTTTTTTTTTAATATAGCTCATGGGGAACTTGTACTAATAGGTGACACATGCTTCTTACCTCTTGAATAAAAAAAGAGCACTTTGAAATTTGTAGGAGGACCATATCATATCATGATGTAAAATATTTGAGCTTTTGCAATCCATTGCATATTCCCATAGAAACTGTAATGATATATGATTATCTGGCCTCCTGCTTCTTGGATAAGCAAGGCCTCTGCATCATCCAAGGTAGCCAATGGTTCATTGCTTTGTTTAAGAATCTATATATAGGTGGACATAATATGTTGATGTAACTAAATAAGTTATCAGAAATCTATCAGGTAATCAAATGAAGCAATAGCATACTATGTTATAGTGAGGACATTCGCACAGTGGACACTTTGAGCATTTTTCAGGTTAATATTTCCTTAACTTTCTGCTGTTTCAAATCCTATAAAATGGAGCATTGAGATTAAGTTTTTTGTCACTTTTGAAATGCATACTGTAAATCATCCCTTATTTGGATCACTTGGTGTAATTGAAGTGTCCAGTGCTTTCCTCACTGTTAAATGATGATAACAATGCGGATGTTTAGTAATTAATTATAACACCCACCTATTTTAATGTACTGTCTAATGACCTTTGTATCATTTACAGACAATGGTTAAAGAGCTGACAGTTGGGGTTGGCAACACAGGAATCAAGTGTGGTGTCATCGGTGAAGTTGGTTGTTCTTGGCCCCTGACACCATTTGAGAAGAAATCCTTAAAAGCTTCTGCCACAGCGCAAACTGACACTGGGGCTCCAGTGATAATCCATCCTGGTCGTAATGATGAAGCACCTATTGAAATAGTTCGCATATTTCAAGAAGCTGGTGGAGATGTCAGTAAATTGGTCATGTCCCACCTGGATCGAACAGTATTTGACCACAAAATCCTTTTGGAGCTTGCCGCATCAGGCTGCTACCTTGAGTATGACCTCTTTGGTGTTGAGATGATTAATTACCAGGGAAACCCAGCTGTTGACATGCCTAGTGACTCCCAAAGAATCATGGAAATCAAGTTTCTAATATCTGAAGGTTATGAAGACAAAATAACCATGGCTCACGATATCCACACTCGTCATCGCCTACTCAAATATGGAGGCCATGGCTATGCTCACATTCAAGTCAATATTATCCCCAAGATGTTGAAGAGAGGAATATCACAAGAGGTTATTGACAAGATACAAATAGAAAACCCCAAAACATGGCTGACTTTTAATTAATAACCCTGTGAAAGTTTTCTTTGCAGTATTTTAACTCTTAGATGATTGGTGCTGGTTTTGTGTAACAAAGGGCATAATACTAAAGAAAATTAGCAATCAAATAATGATAGCAATAGAAAGATATCCTGTTTTTATATCTAACTTATATATCCATTGATGCATTGGTGTGGGGAGATAGCTAGGGGGCTTAACAATTTTTGCTAATTCAATTTTTACAGGTTTTTTTACTAGTGACATAATCTGAGGGTTGTAAAATTTCAATGAATTTAGTAAGTAATGGTATTTGTTTATAAAGGTTTCATAATTAAAACTATTATTTTTGAAGATAATTTGTATTTTTCTGGGTTCAACCTGGGTTGGGGGGTCAGGGGGGTGGGGGACTATTGAATATTTTGTTAGAAAAGGAGCATGCCTCTTGTGAAGTTAATGTAGAATGCTAGTAAGTCACCTTAAAAGACAGATTTTGAAAGATATACCTAGACTTACCAGATCAAGCTTGTTAACTGACTGGACAGTACGAGACAGATGCAAAAGGCAGACCTCATGGAAAGTCAATATGAGTGCAGAATTTGGGATCCCTGTGATGCGTAATACAGGTAGCCCAAGACAGTAGGCTAGAAGTGGGGTGGACTTGGGGAAGTGTGGGGGAAAGTGGGGACTTATCCTCAAATCCTTGCTTAAGTACCTGGGGGAATAGTGGTAGATAGATAAAATGTTCTGAAACCCCCTGGAAGCATTAGAGTTCTTTGTAAAGAACTGTTTTCAATAAAGCATTAGATTCTAGAGGGGCGAAAAAAGCAAACGGAGGTATACATCTTTTTTTAAAATTTTATTTTGACTTTGATTTACTGGCATTGGGGTCGCTGTGTTAACTTACGCCCCTCGTATACTGGAATCTAATCATGCACAAAAATGGCGGACACCTGGGCGGACACTGGAGGTCAGAAAAGTTAACCTGCGTCACAGGTGAGCATTCTGAATTTTAATCCTTTGAATCTATAAACAAATCATACCATCCACTCTTTTAGTCGCAAAATAAAGAAACATGAAAGAACAAAACACAACATTTTTTGATATTGATAAGTTTAGCAAAGCGATTTGTGGTGATAATCCTTTGTTCATGTTCATGTTCATTAAGCATTAATGCTCCTTTTTACAGTTCAATGCATTCAGTGACCACGAATAATAGTTCCTAGCCGAGGCAGGAGTTTCCGCACACGATATTGGCCAATAGCGGCTCTTTTTCAATAGCTGGTTCGAGTTCACGCACATTACACTGATTCAACACGAGACTTTTGTTACTTTTGTGATCTGTTATTTCAACTCCACAACAATTTGCACCAGGGGCTGGTGGAATATAATAATAATGCTTAACTGTATTCAAATAGCAATATAAAATTGAAAAACTTAAATTTACATTATAAATAAGGATTATAGAATAGAATAGAATAGAATAGAATAGAATACCTTTATTTAAACACGATAAAATTTAAAGCTAAAAGCTTGTGGGGTCGTGCATAAAATAAATTAAATAAATACAATATAATATAAGTATGAATCTGTAAAAATATAGCTAATTAACTTAGATAACTTTAAATATCTTATATATAATTCTCACACACATTCACATACACAAACTGCGCAAGCTATTAGACCCGCCAGGGGCAGAAAACACAGACAAATGCGGTGAACACCGTATCAATAGGCATTCACCTCATCTGAACAGCACCCGCCACCCATAGCGAATCGAACAGCCCGCGCAGTTACATTCACTCCATAATAAAAAGATAATGTTACATATATGCAAAGTCCTTTTTTCTAAAGCGAGACGTCGAGGCAGTAGAGTCAAAATTAAAATTTATAAAATAGTCCTTGGCACTGAGCTGTACTTTGATGTCCTTAAAATTTGAATGTGTTACCTTATCAATATTACAAATTATTAGATTCCATAGAACTGAGCCTCGATACACCAATGAGTCCTTTAAAAATCTGCTTTCAAACCTTGGAATTGCGAGAGTTTCATTTCCGCGTAAAGAATATTTACTATTGCGCTTTATAAAAATACTTTCTGATAAAGATTCTGGTAGACTACGATTGCTTGCTTTATGAAAAATCTTAAATATTTCTAATTTATAATCTAACTTAATTGTTGTCCATTTGTCAAATGCAAGTACATCAGATGACGCCATATCTTTGGGTAAATTGAAGATAATCCTAGCTGCCCTACAATGTAATCTCTCAATGGAATTGAAAATTTCTGAATTACAGAATAGATATAAAAGGTAAATTGAGTACACTAAAATATTGCTAAAGGGCGGCATCCCATTTACTTATAGCATAAGGTAAAAGACTATCTTTAAAACGTGTTTTACATTTAAAAAGGCTAAATGTTCTTGGATTTTTTAAAGAATAACTATGTGCATTTCGTTTAGGCAGAAGTTTTGTTAATGAACTAGACTGTTATTGACCAATGTTGACTTATAGAATTTATAACACAGAAAGTCACGTCTGTCTAGTAGTAAAGGTGATCTTAAGTTGTTTAATCATTCGTCATAATTTAAACTTAGTCCAGGTAGAATAATCTTTGTTAGCTCTTCGTTGGATTTGTTCAATGCGATCTTGTAGATAGGCATATTCAAGGATAGGTCTGATGAAACAGCAATAGACAGAATGCAGATCATCTGAACTAGCACTACTACGTTTGAGTTATAGGGGTATTTTCTAAGAAACCTTGCCCCATATCTGGGGAAATACAGACAGCTTTCATCTAGGCTCAAAGCAAAGTCCCCACATTTTCCCGCCCAAAGTTATCTACTGACATGCCTACTTTTGTCTCTGTCTCGGATCTAGCACATTGCAAGTAAGGTATTACATGCACTGCTGTAACAAAAATAGGCACATTTTTGACATGTCGCTACAGTTTGGTGAGATCAGTAGTAAAAAATTGCATAACTTAACATAACCCTGGGTCTCTAGTCCTTCCACAAGCCCCTCACAGCCTCTGGTACCCAAAAGTGAACCAGAAAATCATAATATTCAAAAACTGTTTCTCTTTGGTTTTAAAAGAAAAAAAGTAATTTTGTATGACTTTCTGTATTTTCACCAACAAAACTAGGGTTCATTTCAAGATGGCATCTGGAAAAGTTCAGACTGTGCTCGGTGTGATTGATCCTGAAAAGTTAGGCTGTACCCTAACGCACGAACACATTTCATTGGACTTCAGGCCTGGATTGGTCAAGCCACCCAGGGAGACAGACCTAGAAAAAATAAACTGTAATGAAATAACTCTTAGGAATCTTGGCTGGATTCGGCAAAACCCATTTTGTCATCAACACTCTCTTGCTTTGAATGAAGAACCAATTGAAGACATGATTCAAGAGGTGGTGGAATTCAAGAAAGAAGGAGGCTCTACTATTGTTGATAACACAGTCTATGGTATGCAAAGAAATGTGGAAACCTTGAAGAAAATTGCTTCTGGTTCTGGCTTGAATATCATTGCAGGAACTGGTTACTATGTTGATAGCTTTGTATCACCTGAAATGAAGGCTTTGTCAGTTGAAGACATGGTATCGGTAAGTTCATTCATTTATAATCCTATCTTAACATTTATTATACAAAGTTGAGGGAAGACTGGAGAGGAATTCATCCTGCATGGAATTGTGAGATTATTAACCTAATCTCTCAACTTAGTCCAAGACCTTAGTCCCATAATTTCATGAGCAAGGGGAAGTCGTCACACTTATGAATTCCTAAAAGCAGAATTGACAAGGTATTTCTTAAAGGCATTGAATAATTTACTTTTCTTCTCAGACAATAGTGAATGAACTGACTGTTGGAGTTGGCAACACTGGTACCAAGTGTGGTATCATTGGTGAAATTGGGTGTTCTTGGCCCCTAACAGCATTCGAGAAGAAATCATTGCAAGCTGCCACCATCGCACAAACTGAGACTGGTGCACCATTAATTGTTCATCCTGGGCGAAACAACAAATCCCCCATTGAAATAATACGCTTCCTCCAAGAAGCTGGTGCAGACATCGATAAAACTGTCATGTCGCATCTTGACCGCACTATTTTTGACCACCAAGACCTCCTGGAACTTGCTCGCACAGGATGCTACTTGGAGTATGACCTATTTGGCATGGAGCCTGTGAACTATCTCCTGAACCCAGCTGTTGACATGCCTTGTGATTCGCAGCGAATCCAGGAAATCAAGTTTTTGATATCTGAAGGGTATGAAGACAAGATAACAATATCTCATGATCTACATGCCCGCCATCACCTGCTCAAGTATGGAGGCCATGGCTATGCTCACATTCAAGTCAATATTATCCCCAAGATGTTGAAGAGAGGAATATCACAAGAGGTTATTGACAAGATACAAATAGAAAACCCCAAAACATGGCTGACTTTTAAATAAGGTTGGAAAATAATATTGTCACCCTTGCATTAGACGTTTTTTGAAATCTTTTAGCTTGTGTCGTTTTGTTACATTCTTTAAAATTTTCTATTACAACCAAACAGCATATAATGTAGCTAGAAAAAGTTTATAGTATGGTTTATGAGTTCATTGTGAATGTTCAAGTGCCCAAAATGCAGTTTGATTTGCAACTGGATTTAGAGTAGTGCATGGTACTTCCGTCCCAGAAAAGGATCCAGGGGAGGGGTGTGGGGGGTGTGCAGCCCTCCCTGGTCCCACTTTGTGCCCTTACCTCGAAGATAACCAATACTGTTTTTCCCTTTGATTCTCAGGGATACACCCCTCCATGGGTTAACTTTGTGCGCATTATAATTTGCTGTTATAATGTTAAATTTACCTTGAAGTACCGTTACTAGATAGTAAATTAGGTGATTAGAGTCAATTGGTCTGTCAAACATCGACTTAACAAAAGAGAATTAAACACAGTTTAAGAAACGAAACCCCCTTGAAAAATCCTGGATCCGCCACTGAAACATGTGTAAACTGCGAATAATAGATGACATTTTTCAACCTGTAATAAGTTTTGATGTCAGTTTGAAATGAAGTTGGGATAAAATGGAAGTATTAAAGTGTTTGAGAAGCAACAAGTTTTATTTGTCTTGAAAACTGCACTTGACCAAAGATTACGGTTTCTCGGCCGATGAGACTGCAAAATAGTTTTGAACAAACTAAACTGCAATCGGACAGATATTGAAAAAAGAGTTTTGTTGAAAAATTTTATAAGAATTGTTTGTAAGTTAAATACCATCTGAGTCCAATCAAATTGCGCCAAATACGGGAAAAATAACTCGTAGCTTATTGCAAATGTTGTTTCTATTCGCCACCAGAATGTTTGGGAAACTCGAAAGAGTAGATAAAACTAACACAAGAAAACTTTTAATTCAACCCGTCTTGTTTTATTTTATCGTCCAGTCTTTATAAAGCACGAATGCAACTCTTATCTGCCTTCAAGCACCAACCAATTAAGTAAAACTTTGTTAAAATTTGTTTTGAGTTTATAAGAGAACAAAAGAGTTACGAAACTGAATTTAAGAAACAAGAACTCGGGGGTCATTCAAGGAAGAGAACGCGAGAAAAGAGATCCTAAGTTTGCTTTCAAAATGTTAAAAAATATATTGTTAAAGCTTTTGCTTTTAGGCATTGTACTTTCCATAGTAGTTTCGGAGGAGAAAGTCGAAAAAAAGCATGAAGACCACGACGAGGAGGAACATGATGATGACCACGAAAAAGTGACTCCAAAAGACCACGAGAAAGATGAAGAACATCACGATGAAGAGGAACATCATGACGAGCCAGAAAGCCACGAAGACGAACATCACGATGAGAAGAAAGATGACGAACATGAAGATGATGAACACGATGAAAAACATGACGATGATGAAGGAGATCATGATGAAGCAAAAGACGATGATGATGATGATGAGGAAGATGGTGATGATGGTGGTGAACATGATTCACATGGAGAAGAGGACGCTTTTTTGGGTAAGCAGGCGAGGGATTCTATAGTTTAAAAGCTGAACTTCTCATTCATTAAGTAAAATAATCTGCTTGTTCGCAGTGTTTAGTTACATTTTTATCTAACTCTGATTAAATACACTTGAGGGGAATATCAAGAACCAATCAAACTTTCACTGAGCCAAGCTGAAGACCGAAAAATCACGGACAGGACAATTAATCTGTTGCCATAAATTTATTTTTCAATATATCCAGTTTAGTATTTACTGATGATTTCATTTAAGACCATGAGAAAGTTATATAAAAAAAATCTAGTTTGATATTGTTCAATGCAGCATTCAAGATGATCTGCTTCAAAAATAGGAAGTGCCTTAGTGGCTCATACTCTCTTCCCCCTCTATTTCACTGTACCCAGAGTTCATTGGCGCTGTAGATAGTACAAGTCGATTAGTTACGAAAATTTCGAAATACATCGGGGAAAAATAAAGATTTTGATGCTTTTTAACTCGTGGATACGCGATGCGTAGAAACGAGTTATTTTTAAAATGTTTCAAGTTTTTGAGATCTTGTTCCAAAGTTCTGGTAGTGCAACATGGCACGTCACACATGATCCAAAAATATCTAAATAACTAATATATCATGTGTGGATCAAATTCCGGCTCAAAAGACTGAAATCAAACTTGCTAAAATCATCTGGTAAAATTTTGTTTCGTAAAGTGGATTTTGTTAAATTTAGAGCACTTTTTATGGCGTGAGTAAACTTAGTTTTAGAGTAATCTCAACCTTTTGAGGGGAAAAAAGCGGATTTCAAATTCGCTTTTTTACATTAATCAGGCCATTACATATACTTGATAAATTTTTAATGATAGAAGGTTCGAAAAACCTTTTATATTTTGCAATACCAACCGAAGTAACAGGTGTTACCTGAAGCCGTAAAGCGTGTGGCAAAATGAACTCGACAAACGGGTTAAAAATATTGAAAAACGGTTTTTGTTCGCTGGATTTTAGTAATTTTATTTTACTGACGATATTTTGGTTTTGTTTAAAGGGGATCACCTCAAAGACTTCAAAGGCCTTTCTGCTGAGGATGCTAAAAAGAAGCTTAAAGATATCATTACAAACGAGGTCGACATTAATAAAGATGGATTCTTGACTGAAGACGAGATCCGCGCCAGACTACGTGCAACTACCAAACAAAACAGAATGAAGGAGTTAAACTCTACGATGATAACTCATGATGAAGGTGAGACTCTAGAAAAGAACACGAGTGCAATGGCAAAAAAGCGTTGTACATTTAAGAATAGGGAGACTTCCAAAAAAGTGGGAGAAGTGGCCGCGCCGGAAGAGAGTGAATACCTTTTGCGCCAACTGATATTCAAAAAAAAAGACACGGAAATCGGTATTGATAAAAATGACTATTTTTTTCCAAAATAAGAGAAGTATTTCTACTTTCTGTGGTAATCAAACTGTTTTATTATCATTGCACGTATTCTCACTAATTCCGGTTTTTTAGAAATTGTCTATGTAGTTCTAAACCAATCAGAAAGCACGAGCCGGGGACAATTTACATGGGTTTCAGTTTTATCATTTCTCTTCCAGTCTGTATTAAATGAGTGCTGAAGGTTGTTTTTTTTTCACGGTGCATTTTCAGACAAGGATGGAAAAATTTCATGGGAAGAGTTTAAGAAACACCACTTTACCGACGGCGATGACGACAAAGAACAAATGAAAGAAGACGAAGAAAAGTTTAAATATGCTGATGTCAATGGAGATGGCGGTCTTGATTTGAAAGAATACATGTCTTTTTACCACCCAGGGGTAGGTGATTTCAGCAGAATTTTTAATTTTCTCTTCTGAGAACTTGATAAAACTGGCGTATTATAGAGCTGGCTTAGAAAGTCTGTGTCCCATGTTTATTATCTTTCCTTTTTTCCCCTTCATCAGTAGCCTAAATAGCGGCCTTGAAAGGAGGAGAGGAGGGGTTGTGTGTGTGTGTGTGTGTGGGGAAGGGGAGGGGAGGGGGAGGGTAGGAGGAAGGGGGGGATGACGGGGGGACATTTGTCAAAGTGGTCAGCTTTTGCTGCAATCACCAAAGAAAATGGTGTTCATTTGGTTTGGCTTGTCCTAAGAGTCCTCTTTTGTTCTGCAGGATGATGAACGCATGTCTGCCTTTGTTATTGCTGAAACTTTAAAGAAATACGACGCAGACAAAGACGGTAACTTGTCAAAAGACGAGTTCTTCGGTAAGAAGCTTGAATTGCAAATTACCATTTTTATGCTCGATAATATCTAAGATATAAAATGTGTATTTTCTATGCAATCTATCTCTTCCCTGTCTTATTTCGTTTAAGGCACGGATACACGGTGCAACATTGCGCGCAACATTGAGGGCATTTTTGCGGAAGTAGGATAGTTTTCTACTGCAACAAATTGTGTCGTGTGTCATGGCTCGCAACATCAATTGCATGCAAGATTGCGCGCAATGTTGCACCGTTGTCCGTAGCTTTAGTTTCCTAGATTTTGCAACTTTACAACTTTACATCCCATTCCCATTCCCATTCCCATTTCTCATCTCATTCTTATTCCCATTTTTAGCATCCTATAAGGATCTTAACCCCGATGCCAAGGCTGAACTAGAGAAGGACTTTGCAAACACATACGACAAGAACAAGGATGGCAAACTCGAAAAAGACGAGATCCAGAGATGGCTGTTCCCTGACGAGGACATGCCACTTGAAGAACCGCCAGTCATGATCAAAGAGGCTGATGATGACAAGGATGGTAAACTGTCCATGGATGAAATCATGAAAAACCACAAAGTATTCGTAGACGATCCTATGGCCAACGGAGGGGATCACGATGAGTTATAAATAAATCTACTATGCAACTGTGACAGAAGACAGACAGACAGACAAGTCGGGCAATTTGGACCTGCATTAAGCGACCACCAGCCAATTTCATTAGGGGTGGTCGGTTATCGCAGGTTAAGTGTTTTTTGCTGAAAATTGAACGATTCGAAGTATTTACTTGATTTTCAAAGTACCACCTTAAATTTTGTATCCATAAACTGACCTAGAAATTCAATAAAACTGCATTCTACTTTGGAAATTGAAAAAAATATAGCAGCGGGTTTTGGAAAGTAATGACTTTAAAAATTTGGCTCGTTTTTTATTACCAGTAGTAAAAATCACAATCATTTTACTTTTTAACTTAGAAATAAACTGTGTGTTCATTGCTATTGTTGCGTAGTCGTATTTTAAATGAGATGGGATCCCTGTGTAAATAGACTTTCGCTCCCCTCCCCTCCCCCTCTCAAAAACAAAAACCAAAAAACTACCCAATATTAGTGCCAATGTGATTTTAAATCATGCTTTTAAACGTTTTGATGTGTGGTGTTGTTGACGTGACGAAATCCAACCCCTGATAACGAAATTCTAAAAACGTGTCCAATAGCAGTGACGTATATGGAAAAATCTTTGGGAGTGACGTCACATAAAATTGTTTACTAAAACGTGTGTAGACACATAATCATTAACAAGGGTATCTTAGTTCCTTCCACTTGACAGCTAAAGGCGGAAAGTCGTGCATTTCCGAGTACACATCTCTAAAACAGGGGGGTGGGGGGTGAAGACTGCCTTCATGCACATTTGATCCAGAACTTTGTCCTATGTCCGGCTAATCTTTCGAGAAGGTACTAGTTTCCGAGGACTGGATGCTAGGCAGACTATGAACATAGCAGCCAGCAAGTTCAAATTTTCTGTCTCATACGAAAGCTCGTACAATCACACCAGAAATACTACATAGCCTCATGAAATTAGTCAGAGAAGTTGGCAAGTTGGCCAGAGTCTTGGAGCCGAAATAGAGCTAGGCGATGGTTTCGATCTTCTTTGAAAAATTCAGGATATCCGCTATACACATTCATATTAAATGTTATTAATGTCTATTAGAGTCTATAGTTTCTACGGGGGAGGTAAGAATGATTTATTAGACGATCTCCACGGGGGATATTAAAGAATCTGATTGGACGATTTGAGTGCAAGCTCCGCCTTCTTAATCACGTGACTAAAGCCCCGTCACTCAGTTTATCTCAAACTTCGATTAGTTATAACCGGCATGGCGTACACACAACCTGGCGGCAAGAAAAGAGTTTGCTATTATTACGATGGTAAGTCTTATTTACCCGATAAATCTACACACAGAGATAGATTAGGCCTCAGAGAATGCTTTTTTATGAATTTTTGGAAATTTTATTAGCTTTAAACTCGAGTTCTCGAAGTAGTTTGAAATGTGCTTGCTTGGTGTCTATGAACAATAGGTGACATCGGAAACTACTACTATGGCCAAGGACATCCTATGAAACCACACCGAATACGAATGACCCACAACTTGCTTCTCAACTATGGACTCTACAGAAAGATGGAGATTTATGTGAGTAAGTTTTGGCGGGATTTTGGTACCCCTACGGCAAAGCACGAGCTCGTGAAACATCGTGATCGAGTTGGGCTGTCAATACTGCAAGACTGAATGAACATGAATGCATTGATGATTGCATTATCGTAATGTTTCTTTTTTGTTTTTTAGCGACCTCACAAGGCAGTTTTGGAGGAAATGACTAAATATCACTCGGATGATTATGTGAAGTTCTTGAAGACAATTCGACCTGATAACATGTCGGACTACACCAAACAGATGCAGCGATGTAAGCATCGACCATGCGTTTTTCTCCATTGTACATTTTTCCAATTTCCTATTTCTCCTGTCATCTCCTCTCAACCCTATCCTTTAAAAAAGCCTACGTGCACCACAAATATAACTTAAAGGACCTATATCCGCAATCAAAACGTATTTTAGCATTTTTTTGAATCATAAATATGGCTTAAATAGACTTATTTAAGGATTTATAAGAAGGAAAAATATGATAAAATTTTCGTATTGCGACAAGTTCCAGATCAGAGTGCACGACTTGGTGACCAAACCTTCGCTCATCAAATAATATATTACTTTTAAAGGGAAAATTCACTTTAAAAAATACCCCACGTTAGCCTGGGATTTTTTAAAAGAAATATTTAATTGTTTAATTTGTTAATTTTATCCCTGATGTTGATACCAAAAACACGTTTTAGTATCTTTTGAAAGCAATCATAAGTTTCGAGCTGCATGCTGAAACCTGTTTTTTTTTCACTGCTGCCAATCAAAAATAATAAGTCTGTTTCTGCATTTTTTGACTGGCAGCAGCAAAAATGATTTTAAAAACCTAGTAATTTCACAACAAACTTTTGAAATATTTGTGTTCACAGAATATTGACAATTGTAGTAACATATTGATAAGAGCAGGCAGTTTTTTAAATTTTAACCTTGTAGCCTCAATTGAAGGTTTTGTATTTAAAGTGCCTATCACCCTTCTGACAATATTCTCAGTATTGACCCTACATGGGGTAAAATGTTGAATAACGCAAACAAATTACGTATATACGTGTATGTTGTATATTAAATGATTACTCCTCATACGTCACTGCATTAGCATATGACATGGAAAAACCTTCAGAACTTCAAGAAGCCGCACTCAAACTATGAATTTTTTTCGGGTTATTCAACATCTTACCCCATGTAGAATCAATACTGAGAATATTGTCAGAAGGGTGATAGGCACTTTAAATAGTAAGCTACTTAAAACCTTTTATGTTTTTTAATTAGAAATGAGAGCTAAGTCGTAATCCCCTACTCAGGTTTTTAGTTGTAAAAATAATTTCTTTTTCTTTTTCAGTCAATGTTGGTGAAGATTGTCCTGTCTTTGATGGTCTGTACGAGTTCTGTCAACTATCAACAGGAGGGTCTTTAGGTAAGAATGATTCTTATTGTTCTAAGAATCACCCATAAATGCATGTCAGCAATTTATCTGTGTTTGTATGACTTAGGAAGGAATAATGCAAATGATATGCTTTGTTAGCATTAGTGCACTTGCCTCTCATCTCTGGGGTATCGGGTTGGATTCCTGGACTCTACCATCCCATTTGAGAAGAATTCTTTTAGGTCTCTCAAGGGTTTTTCTCCATGTTCTCTACTTTTCCACCCTCTACAAAACCAGACAAACTAAATTTTGACTTGATCTATGAGTTAGCCATGCCCTGACTTAGATCAGCCCAGAGCTTTTTTTAGGGTTTAATCTGTGGGTTAGCTGTGGGCTGACTTAAATCAGCCCAGAGGCAGTTTCAGGATTAGAAAAAGAAAAAGAAGCATTATTTGAACATTTATGAAAATGTAAATACAATTATGATTTATAGGAAATTTTCTTGTTGGTTTGAGTTTTGCTTGAGGCCAATTTGCTTGAGGCTGATATCTGTTCTGTTTAACATCTCAGTAAAACAGATCAGGATTGACTTGTCTGATGCTAAACATTTGTTAGAAATATGCCACACACATTATTGAAATAAATTTTAATATTTTTCATTACATAGCTGGTGCAGTCAAGTTGAACAAGACACAGACTGATATTGCAATCAACTGGGCAGGAGGTCTTCATCACGCAAAGAAGTCTGAAGCCTCAGGATTCTGTTACGTAAATGATATTGTTCTAGCTATTTTGGAACTGCTAAAGTAAGTGTGTATATAACATTAAGGAATTTGAATGCATGCTATGAAAAATTCATGTGAATCAAAAATTTGTTAGTTTTTTAATTTGTTAATATATATTATATTATATTATATATTATATTTTGATTCTTAGATTCTTTTGCATTTTTTGTCTAATTTTTCTTTCTTTTTCTTTCCTTTTTACCAAAATTCTATATTTCTTAAACTAACCAGTTAATGTAATTGTGTTGCTATTAACATTTTTCAAAGCCTGCTATCATAACAAAGTCCATTTTTTAAAATTCTAGATATCACCAAAGAGTTCTGTACATAGATATTGATATCCATCATGGTGATGGTGTGGAGGAAGCTTTTTATACAACTGACAGAGTCATGACTGTCTCGTTTCACAAATATGGAGAATACTTCCCTGGCACTGGAGACTTGAGGGTAAAAAAATCATTATTTGTCATTGTTGTACAGTTTAATATATAATGTTTATGCCGTAACCTTGGTAATTCTTGTGTTTCAAAAGGATATTGGTGCAGGAAGAGGCAAGTACTATGCTGTTAACTTCCCTCTCAGGGATGGTATTGAAGATGAATCTTACCAACAGATATTCCAGCCTGTAAGTTGTATAATTCAACTATAAAACTACTCATCCAATGATTAGAGAAGTATATATTTTTTACCACTGAATGAATCCAAGTTTTAACCTTTGCTGGCGTGTTGAATACGACAAAAATTAATGATAAAGTTTAGTAATATACTGACATTTTGGACATAGTCCTTCTTCTGAGTAAATGATTAAGTGATCGATTCTTTGTTTATTTTTTCTCAATTCCTTCCTGTTTTCTTCTCAGATTATATCCAAGGTGATGGAGATTTATCAACCCAATGCTGTAGTACTCCAGTGTGGTGCAGACTCCCTCGCAGGTGACAGACTAGGCTGTTTCAACCTGTCACTCAAGGGACATGCTCAGTGTGTGGATTTTGTCAAGAAGTTTGGTTTACCACTGTTGATTCTTGGTGGAGGGGGATACACGATAAGGAATGTTGCTCGGTGCTGGACATATGAAACGTCAGTGGCTTTGGATGCTGATATAGCAAACGAGTTACCCTACAATGATTATTTTGAGTATTTTGGCCCTGACTTTAAACTTCACATCAGCCCATCAAATATGACCAACCAAAACACACCTGATTACCTGGACAAAATCAAGTAAGTACGAATTTAGGCATTCGCTGGGACTTTGAGATTGGAAAAATTAGAGTCAGTGGTTGATTCTAATTCTTTAAATTCTCATGTTCAGGGCTAAAACAGGGATTACCCAAATCCTAGTGGAGTACCCCCACTCCCTTCCCTCCCCCCCCCCCCCCCCATACACCCCAGGGTCATGCTACTCTTTAAATTTCTTGAAACCTCCTTGAGTTTATTTCACGTTTTCAAGGGCACTTGAAAAACTCTGCTAAAACCCTAAATTAGCTTTAGCTTGGTCAAACCTTGCCTCTGGCTCAACATTACTGGTAAAAATATCCGCAAGGCAAAGATTTGACCATACAAGTTCCAAAATCTGGCTGGACATTGTCTAATAACTGGCCATTATATTTACAGTAGCCCTGATTATAAGAAGGAATCAAGTTCATTAATTTTGATTGTGTTCTTTTTCTTAAAGGCAGCGTTTGTTTGAGAATCTCAGAATGATTCCTCATGCCCCTGGTGTCCAGATGCAACGTAAGTTAAGCTATCTATTATGTCCATCCCTCAAAATGCCTTTCCTGATACATTAAACAATATTCTTATTCTTATTCGATATGCTTGTGTTTGAAACTGAAACTTGGCCAGCAGCTCCTTTTTGTTGATATCAGAGACCTATGTTAGAGCTCCATTTTATCACATTTTGTTTCAATCTGTGTTTAACTTAGTATTATTGTATTATAATTATTGTTGTATTTTAAGCAGGGCACCTCTGGATACCAGCCTCATAGCTGAATGGGCCACCCTGGTTAAATAAAGTTTACATTTACATCAGTGAAATTTTAAGAACTCATTAATACTTTGATGGCAACAGTGATGCCTTCTGATCACTACTTTGGGGTCTGTTTCATTTCACTGTTGTTCCTCTGTTTAATTTCCCCCACATTATTGTTACAGCAATACCAGAAGATGCTTTACCAGAAGAGGAGGAAGATGAAGATGAAGAGGATCCAGAACAAAGAATAAGCAGTAAGTAGAATGAGAACAAGAAATATTGTATTTATGGAATCCAAATAAATAAGTAAAAAAACTCCTTCTCCTCCTTTGGAATTTCCTGCACTTGACCTAAAAACTCATCCAATTACTTTTCTCATCCCCCCCCCCCCCCCTCCCTAAAGCCATTTTCCAATGGACTCTATCCACTTAGGCATAATTTTCCAATTTAACTTCATGTGTCATTCTCCTAACAATAAGATTCTTTTGAGTTGTATCCTTATTCATGTGTCTTGTCATGTGCAACTGTTAAACAAAGAAATGTTCCTCTAGGGAATGACACATGGTCCAAAATGGGAAAACAGGGTGTAGGTCAAATGAACAACATATAGATTAATTTAATATATTTATCAAAAAAATTATTTCCAGTACGTGCTTCTGATAAGCGTATTGCATGCGAGGAAGAGTTCTCCGATTCAGAGGATGAGGGAGATGGTCGCCGTGACAACCATTCTGGACGTGAAGGACGTTCCCGTAAAAGAAATCGCACCTACCCTATAGAAAACATGGTAGCAAATGGAAATGCTGAAAATGCAAATGGTGATGATGAAACCAGATCTACTGGTTCCAAAAATGCTAATAATGGGGGAACAAAACCTGCTGCTGCCGCTATTGCACCAGACAACAAAACCAACCCCTCCAGTGGATCAACTTCTCCTAGGGAAGGCTCTCCCAAGACTGTAGGTAGTACAACTGCTGTTGACATAACAGAGGAAAAAACTACAGCTCCTGAAGCTAGCAGAACCAGGTAACATGCCAAATTGCAAATCCTTTGACCATTGCTATGGCTCTGATGACATTCAGTGAAAAAGCAGTCACTTGGTTTAACAGATCAAAAACAGTTTTCCATGTTTGATGCTCTGATCAAAAAACACGGGATCTTGAGAGAACATGAGAGGAGCGTAGGAAACCATGATCCAACATCCCAAGTGTTTTGATCAGAGTATCAAACACAGAAAACTGTTTTTGATTTGTTTCATAAAATAACAAATGAGCGAAAAGATCGAAATAAGCAAAGCCTAAGTAAATTCTCCCTACATGCCGTCTTATTCAAACTGACCAATAAGCGTGCCCGATCTGACAGTTGCATTTTATAATTATATAATATATATAATTTATAATTATTTTATAATTATTTTATAATTATAGATCTTAAACACAGCAAAATAAATTGATCAGTAATATGTTGCATTGTTCAAGGGCTGATCTCTCAAAATATTTATGTTTATTTTTGTTCAATTCAATATCCTAAGATTCTTGCATTCTGATTGGCAGTGTGAGCAGCTGGTATTTTCTATCTCTTACCGTGGTCAGGTATCCAGGCTGCTTACACCATTGGCATGCACAAGCATGGTATAAGGGATTGCTAAGTAACAAAACTGATTGCAAAAACAAAATGTTGGGAAAGTAAATGGGGAAAAGAAGACATTGTTAAGCATCCTAAAGTCAGTCCAGATAGGCTTCCCTTATCCAGACCCCCTAGCTGGTATATTACTACTAAACATTTTTTATTTCGTCAACTTCTAGTCCTGTTGAGACTGATGCTCAGAGCTCTGAAGCTGCTCAGGAAGAACCGGCAAGTGAGCCTATGGAAGTAGCTGAATCTGAACCATCAAAAGAACCTCCCAGGTATATCGTCCAATCCTAGAAAGCAAAAACATTTTTTTACCTTGTCATTCCCCAGAAAATAAGATTCTTTGTTAATGTTATATCCATATTCATGTGTCTACCCCTGCTTAACCGTTAAACAAAGAAATAATACTCTCAGGAATGGCACCTGGTCTGAAATGGAAAAACAAATGTGCAAAGATGTATTGTCTGTTCAAAGAATTCGTCCTTTACAAACTTTGAGCCTAAGTGGTTGGAACAAACTGAAGCAGTTATGATTGCCCCTGGCTTAAAGTAATAATTGATATTAGTATAAATTAATCATTAATTATTCATCTAATGCTCAGTAATTATAGTGAATATTAATATACCTTGCTGCTTGAAGGCTTGGGTTTCAGTAAAATAATTCATCAATAATGACTGTCCTTGGTGAATAATTGTGAATCTATCACAATTATTTATATCGCATATATACTTTGTTCAGGATATAGTCTTTGAGTAACCTTAAAGTCCCAAAGTAGGGAACTTTTTTCAAATGTTTCAATATTGTAGAATGATTTTGAAAACAATACCAGGCCAATGTTGAGCCAATCAGAAACCTAGACTGGTAAATAAAAAGATATGTTGAAAGGCTATTTTGTTCTGCTGCTTTCTGATTGGCTCCACTACCCAAATTTGGAATGTATTGTCTTCATTGTACAATTTGATTGGTTCTCACTGCCTTAGTGTCCTCGGTTATAGTACTTGCAGTGTAAATACAATCATTCTCTGGCTATTTTAAATGCTAAGGGATAATTATTGTATTTGATATTTCACAGCAAACCAGCAACTGAATCTTCTAAAGCAGAGGAAGCTGAAGATAGCCCTCCAGGTAGGATGTCTTGACCTCCAAAATTTTAAAATTTATTAAACCCTGGAACAACCTCTGGGCTGAGTCTGATCGAAGTCAGGGCAAGGCTAACTCCCAGATTGGAATATATCATTTTGAGTTTTGGGGAGGGAAGAAAGCTGGAGAACCTGGAGAAAAGACCTCAAACCAAGATAGGCTTGGATTTCTAAAATGATTGTTGTTGTTCATAAACTCTTTTGGTTATCTTCAAAGGGGAAGCTGAAGCTGCAAAGTCAGAATCAGCAGCAGACAGCACCTCCAAACCAATAGAAGGTGAAGAAAACATGGAACATTAGCCTCTTAACTAAGCATTTCAACATCATAGTATATTGAACATAAGTCACTGTAATTATTATGTTATTTTATATTGTATGTCATTTGAAAAAACTTGTGACTCTTTTCACTGAAGCGTACCACTATTACAGTGAAAATGGCTCAAGCTTATCCCCTAGATTCCATTATTGGTTTCATTATTTGAAGATTGAAAATTACTATTCTTTCCGAGATTACGAAGAAACAGGATTCAAAATACAAACCAACTCAAGTTTCGACTGACAGTCAAATTTTGACATAGACCCCCTCGATGAGCGTTACGCTCTTGGGGTTAATGTATCGACAAAATATGTTTAAATAAAAAAAATCGGACTGGATTATTCCATACAAGGAACACCCTAATCCAATCAGAATTAAAATTTTGAATCGGTTATTATTTTGAATCTTGTTTCTTCATATCAGAAAGAATAGTAGTAATAAATTATCTGTTTGGCGTGTATAATGAAGTAGAGAGAATAAGAGATATTTGATATTTTTCTCTTATTCTCTCTACGTCAGAAAGAATAATAGATTTCAATATCCGAATAATGAAGCCATTAATGGAGTCTAGGAGGGGAAGCTTGAGCTGTTTTGACTGTAAACCCACATCCACAGGTGAAACAAAAAACCTTTAGGCTGGAGTCTTTGTGTTTCGTTGGTCTCACACAAAAGCTGGGTTCATAATTCAATATACAGTCGTTTGCAACTAACCGTGAACACCAGACACTAAAACATGTTCTAACTGGCGGCCAAAACGTTGAAGTTAGTCAACTGGAAAGTGTATGTTTCGTAATGATTCGTTGGACCGTTGGGCGCGCAAATTCCTTCAGGCACCTCCATCTCGAAAGAACCAAAATCGTTTTCTCTCCAGTACTTTATGCTTTCGTTTGAAGTAAAGCCTTTTTTCAAATATGTGAAGAGTACTGAAGAGATCACGATCAATTTTATTCTAGAAATTGGCTTATGTCTAATCTTTCGAAGGAATCCTTGACCAACACCCACAGATCAACGTGCACGCGTATTTGAACAAACGTTGCCATCAGGCTGGCACTTTGTTGCCAAACCTCAACGTTCCGGTTGACTAACTTCAACGTTTCAGCCGCCAGTTAGAACATGTTTTAGTGTCTGGTGTTCAAGCTTAGTTGCAAACGACTGTAATAGATAGGTTGGGATGGATGAGAGCCATAGGATGGTTCCCAAATGGCAGTGAATAAATTCTATATCCTGATACACACTGCAGAATCTTTTTTTCCCCTAACAAACATTTTAACCCAGAATACAAGATGGTAGAACTCCACTGGTTACGAATTGTCCCATTTGGGGGCAGGACAGGTGGGGATTAGCTTAAGATGTTGCAAAACATATAGTGCTTTCATAGTACTTGTAATTTTTGAAGTTGCTATGTAAAAGTTTCATTTTTATCTGTAAGAAAGTTGGAAAGGGTCGTTCTTTTTTGCTTAAAAATATTTTTTTCACTTTTCGCTAACTTATTCCAATTCAAGTTTAAATTATCTAATGACTGTAATATCACCTGTTTGCTAGAATATTAATATCCATGGTGTCGCTTCTTTAATAAAAACTGATTTGTACATCAATGAAATGTCTGGAGAACTCATATTTTCATATAACCAAAATAGCATTGATAATAATAGAGCGAAAGCATTAGACTAATACACATTAGTAGACTAATTCCATTGCTTTCTTTTGTGTCTATTTGACTATTACACGTGACTAATAGTTCTTAGCATATACCAACTTGTGTACTTCCTAAGAACGCGCGCGCTCGTTGGTTAATTGGAGGTGAATAATGTACGATATTCACCTCTGAATCTCTGAATATTGAGTCGCCAACAAAATGGCATCTGCCGGCAATCGTTTTGAGGAAATTGAAAAAAATGGAAGTAAATGCCATTCCTATCAGTACTAAAAAGGCAACGAGGTATATGGCCTAAAAGTTTTTCCAAACGTTTTGCGTAAATTTGTCATTTCTAGTTTGAATCAGCCGTACGATATGAATATATTCACCACGTCAACCAACGGTCTTTCTGGTTTGAATCAGTCGTACGATATGAATATTTACCGCTGTACTATCCGTGCCAAGCAGCCCCGGAGTCGCTTCGTTAGCGATTACTCTCCTTAATAAGTTAATCAAATTTACTTTCGATGCAATATTTTAACTACAAGTCACGTGATATGTGACGTCACGCCATGTCACGTGGTCTGATGATTGACAACACATGTACAAGTCTCACCAGTGCTACCAAGTTTCGTTACTATAGCATGCTTCGTTCCCGAGTTATGGCCACGGGGCCACTAGATGCGTGTGGGGCCAGGAGATGTGGGCCACCAGATGTAGGTGGCACGTGTTAACTCTTCAAAACTTTATCTAGCTCTTACATAAAATCTGACGACATCTGATGGATACGGAGATTGCGTTTACTGAGATTGGGTCTCCTGGGTTGAACGGTAGATAACACAGCATGTTGGATTTTGTGGAGGGAAATCGGGAACCGGACTGTTATGCAAGAGCCTACTGACCAGCCGCAAAGGCATTCGTTGTAAAAAAAATGAAATTCCTCTTTATTTATAATGGTAAATAAGTACCGCAATTGGGTACATTGAAAGATTGAGCGTTGCAGTTGTGTGAATGAAGGGTCACGTGTCAGCGGTTCGTGAAAAAGTGTCTCCATATCTTGGTTTGGAAAGTTTTGATAACTGATAGTGCGAGTGAAACTGGGACTGAAGGGAGATATGAAACTATAGTAATCTTTACACTCCATTCATTTTAGTACACCTTCCATGGTTCCTTTTATTCAATCTATTTCTTGTAGCGTGTAAAGAATACGTTTCTTGGACAGTCACGTGTCCTCGAAAGCGTTGCCTCGAAAATCACGTGTTCATGTATCGTACATAAGTATATACTAGACTAAAATCTTTCACGTCATTACTGCTATTCCAGAGGGATTTGATTTAATTCTCAGAAAAAATTCCTCTGGAACCCAGTGCATTGATTCTTTCGGATTTTTTGTAATTACTTGAAAACATTTCTTTATAAGCGTTAAATTTCTCAGTGGCTGAATTTTGTATTTTTCGTATTATGACCACACGTTACGTAACTAAAAAATTAAAATATTCAAAAACTTTGGACTTCAAAACAAAACGAAAGGCGATTTTATGACCTTTTTTGATGTATAAAATTCTTTCTTTTCTTTTCATTGTTTTTATAAGATAATATACACGGAAATTTTAGCAAAGAATCTTACTGGTTCATATTGGTTTGGTTCACGTGCCCCCGTTTGGTTCACGTGCCCCCGTTTGATTATAATACCAAAAATACTTGTTACGTCGTGTGGTTATGTAACTCACGAATCCGAACAGTCATTACAATTAGCGCTTTTGATCCCGGAGATGGTGAGTGCGTTAGAGCCAGTGTAGGCGATTTTATTTTTAGTAGAATGGCTGAGTGGATGCCTACACATAAATACGATGGATCGCAATCGAGACAGCGTGATCGTCCAGCTCTCCTATTAGAGCAGTGTGAAGAAATGGCACGCGATGGACGACTGCACGAAGCTTTTAGGTTATTCGCAGAAGCTTTTAATCGAGGAAAATTCGAAAAGCATCAAGTCAAAACTCTTACGGCAGCGCTGGTCAAGTTTTATAACACAAAGAGAATAGAACAAGAAATGTTCCAGAAGAGTTCGAAAAAGAAAAAGAGTGAACAATCAAAGAACGACATGCTAACTTGCTCGTTGTGCAGGTCTTTGTTCGTAGAGCCCATTACACTTCCTTGTGGACATACTTTTTGCAAATTTTGCCTCCAGGATGATTTTTCTAATGAGGTCTGTACTATTTGCGGTACGACTAACAACGAAGAATTAAATGCTCCCACTTTTTTGCTTTGTAATATTATTTTTAAGTGGTTTCCAAAAAAGTACGAATTGGGTTTGAAGAAAATGGAAGGAAGAACTTCTATGGTTCAAGGCAAATATCGTCAAGCCATTGAGGTATTTTCTTTCATACTTGGGGAAGAACCAAACGATGTTAACTGTCTAGGCTGGCGGGCTGAGTGTTATTCTTGTTTAGAGATGTTAGATTTGGCTCTAAAGGACATTGAACTGGCTCGTAGCCTTCTTCCTAATTCAATACGGCTCTTGTACAGTAAGAGCAGAATCCTTTCAAGAACTGGCAACCGTGAACAATCCGTGTTTACTCTTCTTCAGTGCGCTGCTATTGAGCCTCACAACTCTAAAATACAAGAAGAGCTAGAATCAGGTCTCTTTGAGTTATTTCGTCTGCCCGATTTTAGCCAGATAAAGGGGTCTGTGTTGCCGGCGAATTTCTTTACCGGAGAGAGAAAAACGCTGTCTTTAATGTCAAATGACTGTGATTTTGGAGCTACGGATAACGACGTTGCGATGACGGAGTGTAATTTAGATGATAACAGTGAAAATAGTTCATTCCCTTTACATAAAGAGGATAAAATGGAATTAAAACTAAGGTTTGAAAAGAAGCCCACTTCGACACCAACCTCAACATTCACTACAGACTTCGTCAACACAGGACAAGACACAGTAGTCCAAGTTTTACAGTCTAACAGTGAGAGTTTATTAGAAGATTTCGAGTGTAAACTGTGCTGTAGTCTTCTCTATAAACCAGTAACAAGCCCTTGTGGACATAATTTTTGTAAAGATTGTCTCAGGAGGAGTTTGGACTTTCGTGTGGACTGTCCTTGCTGTCGGACACCCCTTAACAAATATCTAGCCGAGAGAAGAGAGAATGTCACTGTTGTTTTGGAAATGATTATCAAGGAACTCTTCAGTAAAGAATACGAAATGAGAGATAAAAATTACGAGCAGGAAATGTTGGCATTGAGAAGGTAATAAGATCTTTGTTACATAACGTATCATATTACATAACGCCTCGAACAGTCCTTTGAAAAGTCGCCTTATATAAAACGTGAGCCTTTGTTTACATAATTATTTAAAACCCGTGGGCTAGAACCAAAAAAAAAATTATTTTTACCTGGCTTCAGGCATTCAGCCTTGGGTGGTATTAGATCGTAAATTGAATTTTTATTTCTAAAACAATAGGCCGAAAGGACGAAACGTGGGCATCATGCATTTTAATAGTTGATTAGCCAAGCGGCACCAAAGAAAATGGCGTGCTATAAATTTCATGTCTTCCTTGAAAGTGGAATTACTTTTTGATTCTTTTTTTTTTTGTGTAATGAGGTTCCCCAGGTTTTCAGTTTTTCTCCCTCTGAAAACACTTTTTGTCAACTAAATCTAATATACTCATGTGGGATCCCTGGAAAATGGTACAAGGCTGCCCCCCCCCCCCCCCCCAAATAATCAAACCTAGCGATGCTCATAATATATACATTGGTCTCTTACTTTCACCCTGTACATATAGACCTGAAGGTAAAAAAAATTATTAAATCTTTTAAGGACATAAAAAGGTGTCTGCCTTCATTTCTATTTTTACCCTTTGAGATGCAATAGACATGCCTTGGCTTAATCTATTTGCTCCTTTTTCCGTTTTATTTATTCTCAAATTTGTTTTTTTTCACTAACACTTAAATGTGTTCTTTAAAAATTGCCCTTTTCAGGAGTGTTGAGGATTCAGAGTTTGAGATTCCTATTTTCATCTGCACCTTGGCTTTCCCATTTGTGCCTTGTCCATTACACATCTTTGAACCCCAGTATAAACTGATGATTCGCCGATGCATAGAGTCTGGATCAAAGCAGTTTGGCATGTGCGTAATAAGTGAAGATTCCTCATTCCCAACTATTGGAACAATCCTCAAGATCAAAGAGGTAGCCTACTTACAAGATGGTCGTTCATTAATTAACACAATAGGAACCAGACGATTCCAATTGCTTTCTCACTATATGAAGGATGGATACAACGTAGCTAAAGTAAAATGGCTGATTGATGAAGTTGAAGATGATAAAGAGGAGGCAGAGGAGATCAAAAAGTTGCATTCAAATGGATTCAAGATGCTGGAGTATTGGTTTAACTGCTTGAAATCGCAACAGCAAAAATGTATCATTGATGCTATTGGCAGCATGCCAGAGAAGGAGTTAGATCCCAGTAAGAATGACCAGCCTTCTTGGCTCTGGTGGGCTTTGGCTGCTCTTCCATTACAAGACAAGCCCAAACTTATCATTCTTGCTATGCCTTCTGTTGTTGAGAGACTTCGCAGTATAATGAGATTCTTAGTGCTCATGATTAAGATGCAACAAAAGAGCACTAAAAAGGAATAGAAAACTAAGGACCTCTTTACAAGCAGGGAAGGTAACCCAAGCAAAGTAAAGGGATGGAAATATATCAAAGGAAACATTAAAGCTAGAGTAGCCCTATATTGCTAGGATTAATAATTAACTCCAGAAATAGGGTTACCCTCACTCCTTTACATATTTTTTACTACACCCACACATTTTTTATATACTTAGCTGTTCTGTTAGAAATACAGTTGCAGTAGTAGTCATCTAATCTAAAATCTTTATACTCATTTTGAATATTTTTTATATATTATTTAGGATTTTAAGCCACCGATATGGGTTTATATTGGTATGCAAGCAACGAAATGGCCAGATAATAGATCTAACATTTGCTGCAGTAATTCTAGGTCTTTGAAAACTTTGAGCAGAAAAAATTAGCATGGTACGAAGATAATGGCATTAAATATTGAGCCAAATTTAGTGACTTGCACATTATTAATTTATGAAAATAATCCATAAGAACATTTAGATTTGAACTGTAAATTTTAAACTATTAAAAAATAATTAAGTTATTTACTAGAAGGATGAAAGAGCTGCTTGAATTTCGCACAGCTTAGAAGATATTGCATTATAAGTTATGACAAGTTTACAAAATATGAATATATTGGTATATATTTTATGAGTTAAGGTTTTCAATGATGATTTAAAACAATTGATTTTTAGAGATTGATTATCAAAGTATTGTGCATTAATTCAACAAAGCGTACTAATTAGATTATAGTAGTCAGATAAATACGATAGAAAACAAAAGAATGAGTGTAATAGTAGATAGATAAGCTAAAATGTGTTTCACTTGTTCATGAAAACCATTTCGTACTGAAGAACAAATCTCAATTTCTTGTATATTTAATTAGAGTAGGGAAAATAGGGCTGTTAAGTGTGACATACTACTAGTAGTTAGAATGAAAAAAGACTTCTGGGGCCAAATAAATAATTACTCCTACAGCCATTATTCTGATTTTTTTCTTCATATTATATCTAATTCTTGGAAGATGGAAAATAAATCCTGGGAATAAGTTGTGGTAAGATTTTGTGAGCTTTTTTTGAGTTTGGACCTGGAAATATGTCACAACTTAAAGTAGCTCTTGGATGAAAACGCCACAATTTTTGAAAGTCCAAATAATTGAAGTATATGAGGATAATATGACTCAATTATGATTATGAAAACCAGATTAGTGAACATTTTAGCCTGGGAGCCACTTGCTATTGAGATATTTTGGTTCAAAAGCAGAAAGAATAGGGATGAGAAAATGATGTCATTTACTCCAAATTTAGATGCTGAATAAAACTGATAATTTTTATCCACTATGTATTACTGTTAAGAAAGTATGTTGCTTGGCTACTATTGGGGCCATGTAGATACGTTTAACTAAGTTTAAAGTCATTTCCAATTTTTATCCATTTACTATGGTATTTCAATTTCAATTTTCCATACCCCCATCACGGAGGAATTTCCCTCCCAGAAATTCAAATTTTTATTTGTACAAACTCCGTAATTTTTGTTCTTTCTCTGACCCCTCCCCCCCTGGAAATTCCAAATTCCTCTGTGGGGTTGGTATGGATATTTCATGAGCTACACAATATCTTAATATATAGAAGCTAGGAATTAGCGGCTTCATGATTCAATATTATTTATAAAAAAGTTTATTTGAATTTCACCACCTAATGTCAGTAATAGATTTATTACAAGCTGAATAAAAGGTATTAGTTTTTTTACTAATCCTGGTATTTGTTTGGTTAGTTTTTTTGGTTATTATTTTTTTTGGGGGGGGAGGGTTTGGGAAGGTAGAAAAGGTAGAGTAAAATCACTAAACCTTTGAAATAGGTATTGGTATGCCCCAGAAAAGTTCTGTATAATTGTTTCACACTCATTAACATATTGGAAGTATAAAACGTGATATCTTGAAGATGCATCACTCAAATCATGAAATATTTTTACCCTCAACTATTCGCTTCATGTAGAATCAATACTGAAAACCTCTATTAGTATATTAACTATTTCACGGTCTCTAATATGATTTTTATCATGTTGGTGTGCACTTAAACAAGGGTTGCATACAGCAAGAAATGAAACAATACAGTCAAGCTATATAAATGTTTTAATGAAATAATGTTTCCCTCAATGTTGTATTTTAATGTTTGAGAGCTCTCAAAAATCAGTTGCTATTCTAAAGTGATATTTAGGAACCATGACAAAAAGTTATATGTACAGTCAGTAAAGCTCTAATTATAGGCTGGCTCTGGTTAATAGGTTTAAAAAGTATATTTACAGAATTAAAGTAAATTGTTAAAAATAAGTTACTTTTGATGTTTTCCGCCCTGCTCTCTTGGTACTCATTGATTCAAAATCTTGAAAAAGTATTGAACCTAGGAAGGAAAGAGTACAAAAACTGAAATCAATCGTAGACGTACTCATTAGATTTTTGCCCTGAATACCCTATCTATCAGAGCAGTTTTCGTATGACTGTGAAAAGCTTGCGTCACCAACACTGTTATGACACAACAAGCATATTTTTATATGCCATGCCAATAACATCATGTGAGAACTTACTCTACATCCAATCAGATTTCAATCAATCGAATACCCGAAGCATGGTTATGACCCTGCAAAAGTAATATGCCAGACCAATCACATTATTAGTATAACAAAAGAATCAGCCAATCAACACATACTGAACACCAATTGTTCACGGTCATATGAAAACTGCTCCACACGTAATGTTCGTAAAGTCTAGTAAGCATACCTCAAGTACACCATCTTCGGGTAAGTCTGTACAGTGTACTGCATTCTTAATCTTGTCTTTACCAAACCTTGCTCGAATTGTTCGTGGTCTCAAGTGACGGGCAATTTCCTGTTAAAGGAAAGGTATTTATCAAATTAAGGAGGGTCAAGGAGCACACCTCTTACAATGGAAAATTCAATTCTCCTTACTATAGGATGTATGGATTTTCCCCTGAAGCATGTAAAATCTTCCATTATGAACAATGATTACTAACTTACAGGGTCAGCAGGTCCAACAAATTCTCTAAACTTCTGAGGAGCATCTAGACCCCTGACCTCCAGGACCAAGCAAGGACCACTACACAGTTCCACTACCATGCTCTGAAAGTAAAAACAAAATACAGGTTAATTCATTCTTCCAATCATCTGCCCATCCCTCTCTTTCTTCCTCCATCAAACCATCCATCCCTCCCTCCACTTATCCACCCATCTATCCCTCCACCCATCCATCTCTTCATCCATCAATCCATCCACCCATCCATCCCTCCTTCCACCCATCCCTTCCTCCATCCATCCATGCATCTCTCTTCTTCCATCAAACCATCCATTATATCATCCTCTATCCCTCCATTTATGGTCCATACTCTCTCCATCCACCCCACCCACCATTAACTTCATAAACAAGGAAACAAAAGGCATAGTCACTTACATTATACTCATTGACAACTCCTTTATAGACTTCATGGAATTCCTCAGCATTTGCTCTCTCCATATGATACTGGTAGATTTAAAAAAAAGTAAGCCTTAATTACTCCTTAGGAATTACCTTGAATAAATACTCATAGTAATTAATAATACTAGTAGCTGATAACAAAGTTTATTATACCATTTGAAGAGCTGATACTTCAAATCCTTGATCCAGAATCGCAGATATGATTTTACCTGTCAATCCTAAAAAGACAATCAAATTAGTTATTGCTTTTCTACTCGAACAAAACCATCTTTTTATAATAATAATTGGACAAGGATGAATGAACAAACCTTCAGCCACAGCATGGGGCTTTATGATGCACAAGGTACAGTTGTTGAACTGTGCTGTATTTTGCCTTTTGTAACCAAAAAAGAACTTCAATTCCTATTCAAAATATTAATAGAAGAAGCATTCATTCATCAAAATACCAAGTTAGAGGAGGTACCACATTGTAAGATCATTGAACAAGAGGTGCTTCTTTGATTACTTCTTTATTGAACTCCTGTGTGTGTAATGAATCGTTTACAATCGCGTATGTAATTATATTGGTGTGTGACGCAATACTGTGTAATGATATCAGATTACGACAATAATATCTATCACATTTTCTAATACTTTTGTTATATCATGAATATTTCCTACTAGTCTTATTTCGCCGTCTTCTTTTTCAATAAAAAACTAAAGACCCTAAGCTATACTAGCTAACAATACATGTAGAACCAAGCTAACAAAGAATACAACAGTTTGTAGTCCATGCAGAAGGACACTTACTTTCTTTGCTGACACGGATGAATCAGACCCATGGGCTGCATTCTTTGTGTTGTCTAGAGATAGCACAGAAAAATGAATTGGTGTTATACATATCATCCTCGTTAATCCACATTTATAATGATTATGATCATCACTTCTGATAGTCAGACTCACCATAGATATGCAAATATTAATATCATATTCACTCATCACCATCCATCATCGCTGTCATCATTTTTCATAATCATAATCATATAAACTTGATTACAAAATTAATAATGTTGACATCATATCCCGGGGGGCTCCCTTATAAAAGGGGGGGGGGTCCTCGTTAGAAATTCCAAAAATCACCCCTAAAAGGCACCTGTATTTTGGGATGATGGGCGTGGCAGTGATGAAATTTCACCCCTAAGAGGGACCAATCAATAACACATTTTTTTTGTTTAGTTTCCCGATTTTATTTGCATCAAATGCCGTCTGTTCTAAAGGATTTATGACAACACTGTCATACGAATCGCTTGCCTTTTTGTAGTTTATAGTCTAAAAGGGACCACAAAATTAAGCTGGTGCGCATTCCCGTCGTTATCACTCTGAGCAGGACCAAAACTCTGATTTCAAACCCTGAAAGCCCCCTTTCATAAGGGAGTCCCCCCCCCCCCCCCCCCCCCGCCATCATATAAATTAGGCAAAAATACCTGTTCCAAATTTGGCTCTCACACTTATTGGAGATTTCTCTCTTGCAGTAGCCGAGTCTGTTGGACCTGTAATAAAGTATTGATAAATAAATAAAAATCATTTATTTTATCAAATTACATTTTGCAACAGTTCTTCCTCTGATAGTGTTAGGTATTATCTGGTTAAGATTTTTAATGATAGCAGCTAGCTTTTGGCTTCTAAATTGATGCCTTTGCAACCAATTAATATATTATGAGGTCAAACTATGTGTTAGGTATGGTAACAATGGTAGTTTCATTGGGTTTCTTGATAAAGTTTAAAGTACTCTTTCATATGTTCAGGGCACAACCCTTTAGGAGGTTTCAGCTAGAGGGCACTAAAACATTTTCATAAAATTCATACTACATACTACCACCATACCAAGAAGTTTTCTCCATCTTTGAATGGCATCATGTCCTTTAAGCTCCATTGCTACAACAGGGCCACTGGTTATATATTCTACAAGACGACTGGAATAAAACAAAGATAACCATTGTGGACCATTGTGAATATATAGGGGCTTAATATGCAAGTTTGTACTTACTCGTAAAAGGGCTGATTTGCATGCTCTTTATAAAAATCTGATGCCTCTTGCCTGCAAAATGAAATTAAATGTTCTTATGCCTAGTATAATATCATGGTGGTCAGTGTGGCCTGACTTTAGAGGTTATCAAGGATTTTATCCAGGCATGTGAATGAAGATAATGAACCTTTTTAGATATGTAAAAAGTGGATTTCATGCTATTCAACTGATGATAAAATTTAATGTGTTTGGGATCGATACAGTTTAAATTGTACCCATATTTCCTGACCTAAGTACCTGACCTCCTACTCTGTATTTTTTTTAATGTATTACCTCGTCAATCTGACCATCTTGGCTTTGCAGATAACAAACCCTTCCTTGTCAATCATTTCTACAATACTTCCTGAAATGCAAAATATAGAACTAATGTGGCACATATGTACATCAACAGCAGATAGTATGTTTGTCAGAAGTTTACATTATAGTGATCAACCTGTACGTGTATTAGCCTCACTCATATGTTTTCAAGGACAAAAGAATATTTCAACTCAATGGTTATAACAGCTTCATGTTATGATTGATTTCACCTGTACCCAGTGCTTCTCTAATTCCAATTAATGGGGGTATATAAACTTATATACAAGCTAGGTATAATTAATTTACTTCTTACCCAAATGTCCTGCGCCTAATGCATCTGGTTTAATCAAAGCTAGAGTTCTGGGAGAGAAAAAAAGGATGTTGATCATTAAGAATAATCAGTAATCATAGAGATACAATATGTTTTTCCAGAATAAAAGTTATATCTCTTTAGTAGGTTGGGACTGAACTTACACCCCTAGCTTATCCCTGTTTATAGTCCTCACAAATACCAATTCTCTTCTGGAACAGCAGTGGGGGGTTGTAACTTTTTTTACTAATTGTGGCTGGGATGTATTGAAGGAATAGAAGCATGATGTGTAGCGGAGTGCTTCTCTACATTTCTCGAGTGTTCTGCCAATCCCCAAGTGCTTTATGACTCAACACAGCACAACAAGCAAGGTTTTTATTTCTTTTATAAAATACACATTTCAACAACCGTTTTTATGGATATAGGAATGATGGCAGCTGAATGACAATAACTGAAAGTGTTCCCTGGTGCTGTGTGCTCTCATAAAGCACATGCTCCCAACCAATCAGTACGCAAGATTTATAATAGTTATTTTATAGAAGAGCTAACTTACTGTTCATTAATGGACTTTAGTCTTGATGTAGTAAAATTATCAGCAAAATCTGTGATTGTCAGCTGATGAATAATGAAAACTACAATTATGATACATTATTTGAGGCTGCAATGTGGCTTTTCAATTGATAGTCTAATGTCGACTGAATAGAAAAGATAAAATTGAAGGCATTATTCTAAATGAGGCCATACTTATCTTACCTGACGAGAGTGTATATTGACGATAGCCCCTATATAAAGATCTGGTGTTCTGAGGCCTTCAATGACTGATCTCTTTAAGAAAAGCCTTCTGTTTTTAATGTCATACTAAATAAAGCAAGAAAGAAAGGGAAACTTATTCATTAACTTAAATTCAGCTCAAGGTGGTGAGCAAGCAATGGTTGGACGTTGACACTTTTAAATTGTCTAGCAACGAAGGCAAGAGGTACAGTAGCAGGGGAAATGAATGGGAAAATAGGAGAAATGAAAACTAGCTGAAAACAATGCCAATCACTTAAATTATAAAAGGTTAAGTTGCCTTGCTCAAAATTCGGGGAGATTCAAACTTTTTGGCTTCAAAAATGAGTAAATTTGAAAAAAATCTAATCACAGAGGCAAGTGAAACTTTATTAACTTTTTTTGTGACAGACACTTGAATAATGAAAACACGGTTCTCTGCCCATTTAACAAGAATGGACATAGCAAAAACTTATTTGCTTTCTCATTTTCTTTTTTTTTCCCCAACTTATCCCTTTTTTGCAGTGCAAAATTGAATCATCGCGCGCTTTTTCAAACATTCAACAAGTAACCAACAAACAACGACCTCAAACTGGGGTTATCCCTCAAAATACATAAATTTGTTTTATCTCTGTTCTTCTGGTAAGCAAAACAGCTAAAAATACTCCAGTTTTCGTATTTCTTACCATTTCTACGGTGCTGTCAGAGGGATAGTAAAGAAGCTGATATTTTCTCATTAAAGCAGCTTGAGGATCGTACCACTCGGCCATGAAGGCATATCTCTCGTCAGAAGCGGACTAAAAGCAACAAAAATACGATCAGAAACAATTTATCATTAGCTTTTTAAGCTCTCGACTTGGCTTACCATTTTTTGGAGGTAAATTTAAGTGCTTTTTCAAGGCTAAAAGTTTAAAGTTTGTGAGTTTTCTTCTTCAGTTTAGATTTTTGTTTTGACGACGGCCAAGCCTCGTTTGCACGTATACCAGCCTCTTTATCAAGGGAACAAACCAAACTAATCGGGGGAGGGGAGGGAAAATAAACTATTTAAAAGCTTTATTTCATTCGAAATTAATATTTGAACAGCTAAACTTCATTAAGATACTTGGTATCAATGTTAAAATTTTCACTGAGGAATTATTTTATAAATTTCTATAAATTTATAACCCTTGAATTTTAAGTTTACAAGAGAAGACCGCTGACTCGTAACAATTTAATAGATAAGCTCTTATAAAAAATATGCATATATAAATTTCGTTTTTGAACAATAATTTCTTCCTAAGGGTCTTGAAGAGCCCGATAAGTATCAAGAAGTAAGGATTTTAATTTATTCTTTGACTCGGAGACTTCACAAAGAAGCTTAAATTGGGCTTCCTGTGTCATACCGTGATTAATTTTTGTTGAGAGGGCAGTTTTCCTGTTTGTGTGTCATCCTGATCCTACTTCCGAAATTTCTGCTAAAAGTCAGTCTTATCTTTCAGTACTTCACTAAGGTAAGATGATATAGTTTCGTTTTATGGTAATTCTTGTTTCTTGTTTTTTGAATTATTTTACCTGGATCAGTGGTTGCCACGTCGAACTTCATGTCTGTGTACATAAAATATTTCTCAAAATACATATGTATTTAGTTCAGAACACTTTAAAAAAATTATCGACTAGTAGAAAGATTATTCAAGAACAGTATGTATTTAATATATTATCAGTATTATTATTAGCTTAACTTTACCTTCAGATTAATGTGACTTAGGTTATATTAACCTCTCTTAATGATCTACAAATAATTCTTGGTATAGAATGTAGTTTATTTTATTTTAAAATCTTTTTAAAAAACATCTTAAATGTTAGTAGGTAAATTATATTGAAATCGCAAGGTTGGCTTAGTTATATCATCCATATTCTTCAACTTGTCACATGATTAGCCTTCTTGTGCATGTTTGGTCTGGGGACCACAGTATGAACACAGTGATAAGTAGAACATGCATCAGTCAAATGTATGTCTACATAGATGAGAAAATCAGTTGGTGTTTATATTTCTCACAACATGTGACAAGGGGTTTGGGGTCAGGGTTGAAATTAAAGATATAAGCAATTTAAGGATCTTGAACCAAGTTTTGTGTAATTATATTTGGACTTATCAGAGGCATTTTAAAGCTGCTTAAACAGGGCAGACAACCCTCTAGGTAAAACTAAAATTCTGGAGAATGGATAAAGAAGGGCAGTGACAAAAAGGTTTTTTTATAGGCAGGAGAATTGGGGCACTAACCAGAGAGACTCCCAGATAATCAAGATTTTGTTGGCAGCTCTGATACTTAGGGATCAAAACATTTGTTCTACCACAGAATTTGCAGACCATCTTAAAAGCGGGGAGAGGGATTTAGTCCCAGGGGCTACTTTGCCAGGATTTGGATAGAAGTGTTCAACTGGGATTCTGAAAGGGGTATCCTGTTTATGATAAAAAAACTCAAATTTGTAGACTCTGTTTATGACAAAAGATATAATTAACTGCACTGAGTTCCTGTTTCATTTTTCATTTCAGCTTGTGTTTTTTTTGACGACCATAATAACCAGTTTTGGTCAATACAAAAGTAGAAACCCTGAATATAACAGGAAACTCAGGAAGAACTTGGAACTTAAGTGAAATTGCATATCCTGTTTAATTTGACAAGAAGCTCGAAAAACTATACCCTGTTCAGCGGATCATCCCTGATGGTCCATATATTAGAGTACCCCCCCCCCCCCCGCCCCGGGATTTAGTTTGGATAATATAATAGACTAGCTTATATATATATATATATGTACTAGACTAAAATTGGAGGGGCTGAGACTTCAAAATTTAGTGTATTGTCAAAACAATTGTGTGTGGGGAGGAGTGGGGAGCTGTATATAGGCCTGGCACTGAGCCTTTCAATCTCCTCATTCCCTACTCTCCCTAACCTTGTTATTTGAATCAAGCATTATTGCTGTGATAACTGACATTGTGCTTATGTTATTCATTTTCCCTGATTAGTTGCCATGGCAAAGTGTTTTCTAGTGACAGGAGGATGTGGCTACATTGGCAGTCACTGTATAGTTGAGATGATTTCTGCTGGCTATGATGTTGTTGTTGTTGATAACCTGTCAAATTCTGATCCTGGTAGGAGTGTTTCCCCTGGTAACGCTTATTTGAATCCTTCATGAATCAAACAATTATTTTATTGCCTTTCACTGATTGAGAGAAAAGTCATGGTGGGTTGATTGGAAGCAGACTATGCCTGGGGGGGGGGGGGGGGGGGTTGGGTTACTCCCTTTGTTCAGGTGGTAGGGGTGATTGGCGGTGGATTTTCGAAATTAAAAAGGCTCTTAAAACCAACCTGATTTCAAACCCTAAAAGGTACAGCTTTATTTCAGTAATTTACTATTAACTCTGTCTATCGATGCCGGTTTAACCAATGACAGGACAGCGTATACTAAGATTATAACAATGATTATAATAAAGAAATATTTAGTGTATCATTGTAAAGTAAACAGTGTCATAGCATGGATAACATGAATAATAAATGACCCAAAAAGGTACGGAGTTATGTTACGTAATTGACTTTTGAGCTGGAACCCCTAAAAGGTCCACACAGGGAACATTTTCAACCCTAAAAGGAGTGCCAATCACCTCTACCACCTGAACAAAGGGAGTACCTCCCGCCAGGAGACTATGGCCATCAGTATCAAGTAAATCATTCTAAATTGTTACAACTTTCTTTCTTGATCAGTGTATATAGGGCATGAAAACACTTGTGAAATGATCGAAAGAGCTTTCGGGGAATTGCTGGAGTGACTTCAAAGCAACGGCTCCAGTCAAGGTTGAACTAGATAAATTAAACTACGTAGATGTATGGATTGAACACATCAAGTCTTACCTTGACTTGAAGCTATCGTTTCTTGGTCACTCAAGCAAATCCAGGAAAGTTCTAGCTATCACATTAGTACATATATTTATGCATGAACCAATTTCAAAATAGACAAACTGCCAATAAACTTACATCAACAATTCATCATTTTTTTAGAATGTGTGAGAAGAGTGGAAGAAATAACTGGCAAAAGCATTACTTTCTATAAAGATGATTTATTAAATAAAGAAGCTGTAGACAAAATCTTCGCTAAGGTGAATATATTGATCTTCTTTATTTTCTTCACTTTATACCTGCTAATTATATAAGCTTGTACAGAAAAACAATTGATACTTGATTTTTACTTTTAAAATAATATTACTATTTGAAATTTGAAAATCATTGGAATTTTCTTCTTTATGCTTAGCATAATTTTTTTGGTGTTCTTCACTTTGCTGGTCTCAAAGCTGTTGGAGAATCAGTGAAAATCCCATTAAGATATTATCACAACAACCTGACCGGTACTCTACATTTACTTCAGGTAAGTTAATCAATTCATTATCATTTGTGGAGAAGTAGTATTCCCACCATTGTTTCGCTTTTTTTTTTGTCATTTTAGTCTTACCATGCACGTACAACTAAATTAACACTTGCTTACAGGAAGGGATAGATAGCTACAAGATAGATGTTTTGGAGGGCTCTTAGCCTTCAAAGGTTTCCCTTATGTAATTCACTATACATTTTAAAGTGATAATGTTCAAGTACAAAAGTTAAGTTCTAACCAACATGTTTTTTGAATTAATCTTAATAATAGTGTATGCAAGAGCATGGTATCTGTAACATGGTATTCTCTTCGTCAGCAACTGTCTATGGAAATCCACAGTTTCTTCCAATCACAGAAGATCATCCCGTTGGGGGATGCACCAACCCTTATGGTAAAACTAAGTATTTTATTGAAGAAATACTCAAAGATCTTTGCTTTGCTGAAAAGGTAATGTAAAAAGCCTTTAATATCCCATTATAAGATCAATCATTCCCTTGGACCTATTCTTTTCTCCATCCATACACCCCTTTATCCATTCATCTCTCTATCCCTGCATCCATCCATTCCTTCCTCAAGCTATCCTTTCATCTCTCTATCCTTCCATCCATCCCTCCTTCCCTCCTTCTTTCCTTCCATCCTTCCCTTCTTCCCTCCTTCTCCCTTCCCTCTTTCCATCCATTTATCTATTGGTTGATTGACTAATACCTTTAAAATATCAGACTTTGGGATTCCTGTGCTTTTCTATAGACAGGCACCCCAACCTGACTTATCTCCACTTTCATTTTCAGAACTGGAATGTTGTATCATTAAGGTATTTCAATCCTGTTGGTGCTCATGTTTCAGGGAAAATAGGAGAAGATCCGAAGGTGATGTTTCATTAAAGTTCAAGGTCTCTAATGTGTAATTCCAGTAATTATACATACCCCCACCACCGAGAGAATTTGTAAAAGGACCTCCCCCTTACCCCCAGGAACTACCAATTTTTTTCCATACGAACTCTGTAATTTTGTTCATTCTCTGACTCCGCTTCCCTCCAGAAATTCCTTATTCCTCTGTGGGATGATGAAGGACTAGTGCCCGAAATGTCATCATTACCCTTTATCATTACTGTTTCATTAGAAACACCTCCTCTGGGTTGGTTATGAATATTTTCTGGCAATAACTACACAATATAATATAAAACACACTGTAAATGTTGTTCTATCTGAAACTCTATTTCAGGATATACCAAACAACCTTGTCCCATACATCACACAAGTTGCAGTTGGCAAACGACCTCATCTTAATGTCTTTGGTAAAGACTATGACACTCCTGATGGTACAGGTGTGAGAGACTATATTCATGTGGTAGACCTTGGTCTTGGTCATGTCGCTGCATTGAAGAAACTGGAAGAGAATTGTGGATGGAAGGTGCTGCAGTTTTCCATATTCTGTGAACTCGATAGTCGTGAGCTGTACTCTGAAATTTGGTTTTTCACTGCCATCAGTCAAAAATAATAAGTGGATACTGTTCATGTTCTTGATGGCAACAGTAAAAAAACAATTTCACAACAAGGTCGAAATATCCGAGTTCAAAGAATAATTTGAAAACCGCATTAAAGAGAAAGCTCCCAATAAAAGTTTTGTTTGGCATGAGGGTGATGAGTGCCGTTTTGACACTGTTTTTTGTTGTAAGGTCTATAACCTGGGTACTGGAAAAGGCTACTCTGTGTTGGACATGGTTAAAGCTCTGGAGAAAGCTTCTGGGAAACAGGTAAATGTTGATGACATCATGTATAACTTTTGTGGTTGTGTGAATTGGTGGGCTAGCTGTGGTATTGGTTGTAATGTTTGGGCTACCTGTGGCATATATTGCACTACCTAATCATTCCTTGAAGTCAGACAAACAATGATAAGTCTTTTATTAAAGACCACCTGAAAATGGCTCTGATGAAATATAAGCTGCAGACAAAAAATATGCTTTATGTTTTTTTTATCTTATGTTAGATTCCATACAAGTTCGCTGAGCGCAGAGCTGGTGATGTAGCCTCTGTGTACGCTGACCCAGTACTAGCAGAAAAGGAGTTAAAATGGAAGGCAACAAGAGAACAGGATGAGATGTGTATGTATTAGAACCAATGTGAAAACATTTGTCGTGAAGGCACAAAAATCCAAATTACATTTCCACTTTAAACACTTATTTAAGGACTGTAGTGCTGATAAAGATAGCCTTCTTACACAGGCATCAGTAAAATTATTGGATTTTGGTTTCCTTTGTAAAATAAAATACGGGGAATGAGACTTTTACACATTAGTTTTCCATTCCTTATTTTCCCCTGATCTACACAGGACCCTCAAAAAAAGAAAATAAAAAAAAAGGAAGACTCACTTTCAAAAGGCTATATAATTTAGGATTTCCCAATACTGCTAAAAGGAGTTTCCTAACATTAGTCTACTTGGTTGGGCTATATGATTTAGGATTTCCCAATACTGCTAAAAGAAGTTTCCCAGCATTAATCTACTTGGTTGGGAAGAAGGTAACGGTTTTATTTACTGCCAGGTGCTGATTCTTGGAGATGGCAAATGCAAAATCCAGATGGCTATCGATAATCCCACAGAGCAAGAATTCGTACTTGAATTTGTAGTCATTTAACTCAATACATACTAGGTAATAGATCAGTATAAAATGAAGATTCGGTTATAATTTTATGTTAAAAAATTAATGTAAGATATGTGTTACAGTACTTGTCAATGCATGTGCATAATCAGTTGCATTGAAGAAGATTTTGATGGACATCAAGAAAAAGTTCTCCAAAGTTTTCAAAGGCACATGCCTATGGAATGTCATGGAAATCCAATGTCATGACAACAAATCGTCCCCTTCACAGTTCCCTGCGTCAACTTGAAAGATAGTCATGCCCTTGCATCAAAGTGAGACCAATGATGAGCTTGTAATGACAGAAACATGTGAAAAATATTGTTCAAGGTGTTAAAAAAGGACTATCATTGCGAGCTCAGCATTCATCTCACTTCAATGCAAGGGCATGGCTGCCTTTAAAGATGGCGCAGGGAACTACGAAAGTGACTATCTTACAATTTTGCACATGTGATCAATTGGGAAGCACTGTTACAGTAATACATCTGGTGCATGAAATTAAGTATTTTAATTAATAATTATTTTAACCACAAATCCCTTGATAAACAAAGATTTAATGATCTAGTCTTAGGCTGTACAAGCATGATCTCTTTAGTGTTAAGAAATTATAAGTTTCCAAGAAAAATGGTACATCAGATACTTCATTTGTTATCGCCATCACAGAGCCTACCCCTTGTTTTGTATCAGTAGCAAAAATTGGCAATAAAAAAGTAATCTGGTGCTACAAAACTGTTTAGCAAAGCATTTTGGTTACTGCAATACAATCCTAATGCAAATCATACTCTAACTGAATTGACAAAACTGACAGTGTTTACTACTTGTACATGGTAAGAGATGCCACAGCACAAGGCAAACTGAAATCAACTCATCTAGCAAATATGGTAATGTTAAGTTGTATTTTGAGAATTTCAGTGAAATTAACTTAATTGGTAGAAATTTACAGTAACATTGGTTGTGTGTGTTGGTCAGTAAAAGAAAAGAGACCAATAAGATGATATTTTAGGTTTTTTCAGATTTGTTGTTCTGCAATCTGGAGCATATAAATGATATTGACAGGGATTTCTGAGTTAATATTCTTCTTGTTCTTCTTGTTCTCCTTCTGGAGGTGCAAAACCATCCTGTTTACGAAAGAAGATAATGGTTATATTTTTACTAACTATCTTTCCTCTGATTGGCCAAGAACTTGCTGCTAATCTATGATATATGCCATTGCCAATCTTCTGATGACAAGCCCTTCGCAGAATATCAAGAATCACAGTAACTTTGTAAGAGTGTATGATCATAATACTAGCAATGGAGAGATACATTGTATATGTAATAGGACTCCATGCTGTCCAATTAAGAAATAATTGGACGAGGAAAATTCTGAGGACTGACAAAATTAGATGAGGCCATAGGCCAAGTCCAATTTGGCAGTCAGAGGAATTTTTCGAGTCTAATTATTTCTTGATTGGGGAGCTTGATTAAATCCCATAACCTATTAATTATATAGCTGCCTAATTAATCCCATATCAACAAGACCTGTCCAATTAAGAAAATAATTGGACAATAATTACCTATATGGGATTAATGAGAAGCTGTATAATTAGTTACAATAATTACTTACCTCTGTTGCATACAATACTGCTAACACTTTATTGATAGTCTCCTTCTCAGGGCCATAGACTTCTGCACCCTCTTGACAAAACACTTCAATATCTCTTAACTTTCCAAAATAGAAATCTCTTTCCTTTTCTAATCCCTCCACAGTTGTTCTCATTGCATCCAACTGGAAACAAAGGTCCAAACAAAAAGTTCTATTAGAGATACTGCCATTGTTTCTAATGTGTAGGGTCAGATACAAGGGCAGATCCAGTGACTTTTGAGGGGAGATCCATATGTTTTCCTAGCAAAAGCTGTTGGCCATCTTCACACTGCGATATGGCTCAAAAAAAATAAAGTTTTACAAAAATAGTAAATTTACTTTAAATCTGTGGCAAAACTAAAATGTAGTCCTAGAACCTCATGGTATGACAGGGGATCCGGTTTCACCTGACCCCTCCCCCTGAATTCACCACTGAAGTTAAATGGAATCTTACCATGCCTGTGGCTCCCACTTTCTCAGGGAGTTGGAATGACGGAAAATTGGTAAGTGGGGAGTTCCAGGTTAGGGGTACGGAAACATTCGCATCATTTATTATGAGTTTTCGAATTTATATAATGTTCATAGTATTCATAAGAACATAAGGATGAAAGAAACCATAAATATGATAGACAAGAGCCTCTCCCACCTCTGCTGTTAGTTCTCTAATTTTAGAGTCTTTCTGTGATGAGTTACCAACACTACCAGCACTGGACACAGGAGCAGCCTTGACAGATGGTGTTGCCTTTGATATCCCCGTGCGACTTGTTTTCTTTGTGGTACTTTGAAAACTTGGTGCAGCTAGAATTTTAAAAAAGCAAAAGTTTAGATGGTCTTTGTTGTCGATATATATTCTTCTCAAATTTTAAAAGTATTAAAAAATTTGATACAACAGTGTTCATGTTGCTATGGCTTCACGAATTTCTGGACTCAGCACTCACCTCTAGGATCTCAAATTCAATTTCAATCATAAAAGTAAAGCATGTTAGGTCTCACCCTTGATTTGAGGTTTTTTCTAGGTTCTCCTATTTTCCTCCCTCCTCAAAAACTAAATTCCAATTCAATCTGTGAGTTCACTGACAGGTTGTTATAGAATATATTTTAAGTTATCTGTGCCATGATTTTGATCAGCCCAGATGTTGTTTCAGGGTTTGATCTGTGAGTTATCCAAGCCCTGAGCTCATCCATTTCCTTGTTAAATTATGATTTATTCAGATATAACGAACGAAATGATGAGCGCTACAAACAGCGTTTGACTGAGCTAGTTCCAGTCTCTACACAGGTAGACCATATATTTCCCTACTGACCTACTGATCAGCTTAAAAATTGGTTAAGGGTTTGGTAAAATTTAAGGATTTGAAGTACTCACCAATATTACCCCCTGATCCACCTACTGGTTTTCTCTTAATGACATTAACTTCTATGTCTGTTTGTCCATGACGAGCAGCTACAGGATCATAATCTTGTCCACCATAATTAGCGTCAAAAAACTTTTTGAACCACTGTAAAAACTCAAAATTATCCTGAAATCTTCCCTTCACAAGCTTATCGACTGGAATAACCTGATAAAATATGAAAAATAATTTGATTGAATATGATGAGGGCTAAAAATAAGGGTTGCCTGCTGAATGGCAGCAGATATGACTAGCCATATCAGCTGACTAATCTATGTGTGACCAGTCCATGTGACCAGTCAATGTGTCCAGTCCATGTGACCAGTCAATGTGTCCAGTCAATGTGTCCAGTCCATGTGTCCAGTCCATGTAACCAGTCCATGTGACCAGTCACTGTGAACAGTCCATGTGACCAGTCCATGTAACCAGTCATTGTGACAAGTCAATGGGACCAGTCAATGTAACCTGTCATTGCAACCAGTCAATGTGACCAGTCAAGAGGACTTGAGCCTAAGAAGCATTTAGATAGACAAGACAGTGACAATTTTATCAGACATTGTCAACTGTCAAAACTGAGATGTACAATGAATAGAATTGTTTTACCAAGGAAGTACTGCTGTATATTAGGATAATATACACTTCTGAGGTTTCTGGTTCAATTCCTGGACTTGGCATTTTACTATTACATGAGTGAAGCTTGTTTGGTCTCTAACTTGAGTCAAGGGGTTTCGTTTCTCAGTTCTCTTTTTTATCTTTCTACTAATTGTAAGTTAAACATGCCCTGATAGAGTGTTCGCACTTAAACCGGTGAAACTAATACAAATTTTAAGCACTAAATAGTGATAATTAAACAATAGAAAACAACAGATTCAGTATGAAATAGTAATAATAAATTAGTACTAATAATTATTATTGTGCATTGGCTTAGTGCATGGGTTTGCATGCACTCTATAGATTAGTGTGAGTTAGCTGTGCCCTGATATAGATTAGCCTTAAAGGCTGTTTCAGGGTTTAAGCTGTAAGTTTAATAGCTGTGCCTTGACTTAAACTCGCCTGTTTGTTTCATTGTTTCATTAAAAATATCTTCTGAGTTGAAAAGTTAAAGGTAAAAATATTTAATTTAGAGATGTGTAGGCAAGAAAATATTGCTGAAGCCGTGAAAGTAAAATATTATCCGTGTCATATGCTGAACTGAAGACATAATGAAACATGTCCTTTCAAAACAATGGGTGTCACTCTCTACATCATAGTATAAATATATACATACTATTTTTATACTATATCGAACCGAACTAAATGTATTATATATTGGAATGATAAAGAGAAGAATTGAAAATTGCTATGATGGCTAGATTTCGTGTTTTGTGAGAGCATTTTATTACAATTATCGAACCGGTCAGTCATTCAATGAACTGAAGTCAAAGTTTTGTCTAAATTCAAAGATTACGTCATTTTGTAAAGGGCTTGGTAAAGAAGATATAAAAATGTCGAGTAATTTACTTAAAATTCAAGGAGTTAGCAGAAAATTTTGATTTTAGGAGAATAAAGGTTAATTTTCGACGCACGTGGGTGACATATGTACTTACTTTATCGACAGCGCTCTTCTTGAACGCAAGCTGCAATTGTTTGAAGTTGTTGATGTAGTCGTGTTCTTGCTTGGCTCCGAACTTTACTTTCTTGAGACTGACACAGTCTAAAGAACATAAAAACAGGAAGACTAGTTATAAAGCTAGTCAATAAACTACAAATGGGAGTAACTCTACTAGATAACGATAAATAATAAATTGAACTGTACAATTTGTTTACGACTACACGAAATAATATGAAGACACCCAAATTTTCACAAGACCTACTTTCGAATAACATATCCATGAATTGACAATAAGCAGCCCCTGAAAATATAAGAACAATTAATAAATACACCTTTAGGAGCAATAAACCGGGAGAACAATCAAAGAAAGGTTACAAAAAGTGTACAAAAATGTGAACAATAATGTCAACCAGACCAAAATCAAAATGGCGGACTACCAACCCGTGCACATTTGTTCGACTTTTTGGTATTGAAGTTGAAGGCTATCGTTGACCCACTGCATCAGTTCATGTCGACTAAGATTGTCTGTTGTTTGACTCGAAGCGAAAACGTTGACAGCCATTTTGTTTGGGGAAGGTTTAGTTGATTTTCGGTATACTTTTTGTTTCCTTTGACTAAGGTATGTATAAATTTCGCAACGGATTCTCAACCACAGGCCTCCCATACAAAGACAGTCAAGAGACTGTATAATTTATGCGTCGTTACGTTTCAGACTGGGACATTTACATATTTGGCGGGATAATGAAAGGGCAAAGAAAAATTACGTATTATTACTGTCAAATACTTATAATAAGTTTTCTCATAGTAAAATTGCTGCAGATTATAAATTTTTCAGCGCGAACTTACGGATTGACGCGGGGATGGGGAAGGGTTGTCTGGGAGAGTTATGTGGTGCGCCTATCATATAATAAAAGTAAAATGAACTTATCATATATTGACCTGAGTCGTAGAATAGCTCGGTTAAACTTTCGAATTTTAATCGATTTAAAGTATTCTATTCCAATAGAGATTAAGAGCATTCAAGGATTAGACCATAGTTAATTGGAAGCGTTTGGGGCAGCTTTTCCTCGGCACAGCCGAAGACTCTCATTTCCTGATCCCATTCCCGTTCCCATGAGACAGGTATAAAACTCGTGTACAAGTTTTCCAATTTTTTAAAAGCCATACCAAGTCTTTCTCCAAGTGCTCGGGCACATGCGCCGCTCCGGATTTTAGACTTAATGAATGAAAGACTGCAACTCTTGACTTTTCTTTTAATGTATTATTATCCTTTCGATGGATATCAAAATTCTTATCCCCTTTCTTTATTTCAATGAGTTTGTGCAAATTCACCGGGCTATTTTTTCCAAGACGCGTCCCACATGGAAGAAAGTGACCATGCTTAATTAGTCATCAGTGAAACTGGTGTCAAATTGGGTATGCTGGTCATAGCAAGAGGTTAATCATCTACGGTCTAGGGGCCGACTAACCTCTCCCTTAGGCTTCTGCCGAGCTTCCTGATCAGTCTGTAAATCCAGGGATAGCGGTGTCGGGGTCGAAATCTCTGGCGTAGCCGTAAATGCTTCGCGCTGCCATACGACGCTTCAGCATTTGGGTCTGGGAGTATGGTCTCCGGTTATCAAATCAACTAAAGAAGTATAATCTTAAAGCAAGTCTCCCCAGCAAAAGGTTGAGCTCTAACTTCTATATATCTTGCAAACAAATGCATAATAATAAAAGGAAAGAGTTTTTCCCCAGGTTCGATAACACTGATATTGACTTTACTTTCTGCCAATCAATATATTTATAAATGGTACGATTAAAGCACTTTCATACCTTTTCTTGAAAAATATTTTTTATTTCTCAATATAATAGAATCTTTATAACAATATAAAAATAGATATAGTATACAATATCATGGATTTTTCAACAAGAAATGCAACTTCATTAGTTTCCAATTTTTATTATGGAAAAATAGACCCTGAACTGGTCAAAAATTATATGAATTCATAATTTTCTTAAAACTATACATTTTTATGCATAATATGCTTTCTGAAGACTTTCTTTAGTAAACGAATAGCTTTCCATATCAAGGACATCAAGAATCGTCTGGCAAACCTTATAATTAGGACAAAGAGCGTGAAACAAGACAGAAATAGATGGACAAAAAGGTAAAAATATCGATCAGGTAACTTGAGAATTGATAACTTTGGTTTAGCGTTGTTTTCTGGGACAAAAAAGAAGAAAGAAAAGGGAAATTTTAAATACATCAACTATATATTTATAATATTTATGCTAAAAAACAATAATAAATAATGACACCAACAACAACAGCAGCAGCAGCAACAACATCTGCAGCAATAGTAGCAACAGCAGCAGCAACAACAGCAGAAGTGACAACAGCAGAAGCAACAACAGCAAAAGCAATATTAGTAGCAGCAACAACATCAGCAGCAGCAACAACAGCAGCAGAAACAACATCAGCAGCAGAAACAACAGCAGCAGAAACAACATCAACAGCAGAAACAACATCAGCAGCAGCAACAGCAGCAGTGACAACAGCAGCAGCAACAACAACAGCAGCAGCAACAACCGCAGCAGAAACAACAGTAGCAGCAACAACATCAGCAGCAGCAACAACAGCAGCAGCAACAACAGCAGCAACAACAACAACAGCAGCAGCAACAACAGCAACAGCAATGATAGCAGCAGCAACAGCAGCAGCAGCAACTATAGAAACAGCAACCACAACCACAACCAGCACCTTCTGCTCAGTTTTTAAAAGACAGTGATTACAGTGGTGACATCACTTGTGGTAGCAACTGGTATAACTCATAACAAGATAGATGAGTACGAACTTACCAACAATCAATACCCCAAAACCTATTTGCCTGGTACCCATACGATAGCTACATGTAGGAATGATGTACTCCCAGAACGTGGTTACTGGGTTTTTAATTCGATGGTAAACTTGGAGGTGCTGTTAATTTGAACCAAGAAAACTACAATTATTTAATGAAGCTGTCTTTACGAATTTGTATATTTGTGTGATCCTTGTCAATGATAGCCTGCTGTCATTCATTGAGTAATGAGCCTAAGAAAATATTTGTGTGAGAGGTTAAATTAATGATCAAGTTAAATAAGTAATGATCATGCCACATTTTTGTTTGTCTACCTTATGCAAATGACCTGCAAGAGAGATTTTCGGCTTCGTTTTAGAAATGAACTGTGAAAATAAAAAAGACATGAAAAAATCAAAATCTCTGCAAAATGAAATATACACCTAATTGAAAAAACATAGTCGGGTTCGAGAAGGTCATATCATCGAAGCTAAGACCAAGAAGGATTTTGGGTACTCCAAAATGTGTATACTATTTGCATAAATATAAAGACATGTAAAAATGAACAGTAGAACAAGGTCGGTCAACCTAAATTAACAACATGCCAAAGCCATGAAGCATAAAATGTGTACAGGAAGGGAAAACTGCAATACACATGAAATTAGCATTTGTTTGTCTTCCCATGCTCCCCTTTGGTCTTAGCTTTGATGATATAACCTTTTTTTTGAACCCGACAACATTTTTTTCAATGAGGTGTATACAGTAGAATCATGTATCCAGGATTTCGATAGCACCCTCACCGCACTTCAGAATGCAGCCCCATTTGGAAGGCAAAACAATTGGTTTCCAATTCTCAGGAGATTGAAATTCTTTTGTTTTGTCCTCATGATTTAAAGCTGCTTTGACATTACATGCAAGGGGTCTATTTTTCAGAGGTGCTAGGTGCTGGATAACATCAACATCAACATTGGTTTGACCTTTTCCCTTCAATCATTCTCTGAATAGCTTTTTTGGTTAGGTTTGACATTATATACATTTACAGTACAACCCCCACATATCACCTCATGGTAAATATCAGAAGGCATGTTCGGCAAAGGCGCATGTGCAAGTACAATGGTTGTGGTGTCATCCTTCATGTGTGACGGTATTCCATGAATGAATTGAAGTGTGGCATTATATGTCTTTTTCTCTTCCTTATATGCTGGTACGGAAAACCTTAGGAAACTAACTGTATTGATCTGTAGTTCAAGACAAAGAAGTGAGGTTAATGGCTATTCATGTTTTTATTATAGCAAATAGAATTGGCTAAAACTAACGGTTACTAAATGGCCAAAAAATAATGATAAATGGCAAAACATGATAATTGGCACAAATAAGGATCCAGGATTTTTTGAGGGGCGTCAAAAAGCCAAAATCTACACTCAATAAAGGTTGTCATTTTTTAAGTCATACATATACTATACCAGTCGTAACCTTTCACAACGCAACATGACAACGTTATTTGGCTTTCAATCTATAAACTTACATAAGAGTCAGGACTCTAAATAGAAAAGATTTACGATATCATAGTGTAAAGATTCTCTGTATTATAATGTATGTTAAAAAAAGGAGAAACAACAAGTCGTAAAGGGGGTCTGGATCCCTGGACCCTGCCCTGTATCAGCCTTTGCAGCGATATGATTAGGTTGGTCAAGATGCAACCTGTCAATGCAATGAGACCAGTCAGGACCAGCCTTAGTGCATTTGGCAGGAATTTTTCTTACTTTTACAAATTGAAAGGTCTTGATATTGATGATGTCATTGAGTGGTCCAAAATGCTTGGTGAATCGTCCAACTGTTTGTGATGACAGAACGTCAGGACCTTCGCCACCAATGTCATTGTCCCCTGCCAGGTAAATCTTGTGGATATCATTTGGCACATTAAAGATTCTATCAAATCTTTGCTAGATAACATCAAATATGTGATTATTATTTTATGATGTATTCTACTGATTTTAGAATACATGAAGTATAGATTTAGCTTGGGCTTTCCATTTCATAATACATAATTACCATTCCCTAGAGTACCATTTCTTTGTTTAACAGTTGCAGTCATGAGAAAACACATGGACATGGATACAACTCAAAAAAAATCTTATAAAATAATAATACATGGTCTGAAATGTAAAAACATCCAAGCACAAGCTAAACATTGATTATACTTTAAATATTCCCCTACTAATGATTAAACTTTGGTTCGTAGCTGTCTCAGGATCTTGCACTAAAGGAGTTAATGCACCACACACACCTAAAAGAGGACAACTTTTCTTATAGCACCAAAAACTTGCATCTAGACTGAGACTCTATACTTACTGTATATACAATAAATTCTTCATTCGTAGATTCGAATCCTTCATCCATGAGGTCCCCTGCATACGAATAACGATCATCATTGTAATCATGCTCAACCAAATCAAATAACTTGAAATTAAAGTTTCCCAAAGCCTATGATTTTCAGTGAAATGAGTGGGGACTGGGTATGAGAATGAAAAACTTTAGACTATGATTTGGACTTCCTGAGGCCTTGACATTCAAAACAACAGTAAAAATAATAAGAGCAAGGCTTACCACAGGGAGCCCATCTCAAATCTAAAATTGGTTATCTATCTACTGGTGTATCTGTGCTAGTAGACTTACCTAAAAATACAATCACATCAGGCTTAACAAACTTAACAGCTGCTGCAAAGGCATGGCTCAGATATCGATCAGCATCCCACCTTGTGATGTACCCAAGGATGCTTGGTAACTCACCATTTAAACCCTAGTCATAATTAATAATTAACCATAAGATTAATTAATAAATAATTATTTACACCAGGGTTTTCATCCATATTTATAGCTCACTTTTCCCATAGCTAGTCACATGCAAAGTCCTTTCTAGCAATAACAACTGATGCAACTATGAAGTGCGCACATATCAAGATAGAAGTTGTTCAAAATCCAGCAGTTCCTCCCTTTGATACGATAACTATCAGCTACAGATAAGATGAAAAAAGAGATATAAAGAGCTAGAAGTTAAATAAAAATTGCAATTATGAAGTTCATGTTTACCTGAATCTGTGGGTCAGAAACAGCAAGCACACATAATGAGCCATCCTCTTCTCTTTCAGGTATCTTCCAAGTCACAGAAGTTTTATAAAAACTCAAATAATCTCCAATGACAACTGTTAATATTAAAATTACCAGACAGGCTTTGGAGACAGTAAGCTTTTTTAATAAAAATAAAGGCATTTGTGAGGCATTTCTTGCAATCACTTGGGGACGTGTTTCAACCCATCTGCATCTGCCTAAAATTGGAATCGATATTCAAAATTAATTAAATGATTTGTGTCAGCAAAATAGTGTCAGCAAATAGAAAATGTTTTCCTACCATTAACTGCAACTATAGTGTCATGTATTTCTTAGTACCTAAAGATGCTACGTATTTGGTTACGTATAGGCTGCTACGTAAGCTTAAGTATCTTATATATATATATATATAATAGGTGTATGTAGACCAAATACGGTTATAACCGGAAGTCCTCCTAAGACTGCGGGCTCAAACTTAAATTAATTAGTCTACACAATTTCCTCCTCTCCTTCGAAACTCAAATCTCGACGCTTGAGGTATTTTTAACATAATATAGCATCGTTTAGGCTCTTTCTAAGAAAGAATGCGCAAATAGAAAGAGGATGTCAGTTATCACCAGGCGTTCCGCGTAGTACGGTTGAGTCATTAAGAGACGATCCGTGAGGGACTGGGATTGGTCCGTGACTGAGATTAATATAAACTAAGGTTTAATTTCAGATATGGAGGAAGAAAGACTAAAGAATGATAGAATATCAAGCATAGCGGAGTCTTCGAACCTCGACCGTGAACGATCTACGAGCGACCCGTGTATTAGGAAAGAAAATTTCACCATGAACGGGAATATAGCTCAGATAAACGGCCCAAGAAACGGTATTGTGTCTTCGACTATAGAGAGAGACGTTGTTGGAACTCCACAGCCAGTTCGAAAGAATAAATTCGCTTCCAGCCTCGGAAAGTTTCTTCGCCCATGGAAATGGCGTAAAAGAAAGAAGAGCGATCGATTCATCGCAACTTCCCAAAGTGAGTTTTTGATTACCCTTTCAATTAGTCTTTTCGTCTTTGTAAAACGATGTAATTTTGGGGACTGTTTTTCCTCGGCGAAGTTGGGAAAAAATTTATAGTTTAACGAAGAACTATTCGCTCGAACTGCTCTGTTATGGAGAGTGTTGAACGGGGAGTCTATCGTTATAAGGTTTTATCTTCGTTTGTAATATTTTGTGCTTATTTTAAAGTCATTTTAAGAAAATTTAGGAGTCATCTTAATCGCTTCTACGTTGCGAAGGTGATTATGCCGTTGAAAAGGAAATCCTGTGTTTCTATCACATCAACCTGCCGTATAAAACTCACGAAAGTCAAACATGCTAGAATAGTCTTGTTTTATTAATTTGATTCTTTAACATACTTCGTTGAACATCACTCAAAACTCCTCTGTTTTTTCGCTTTTGTACATCAATATTTGTCTACATATATTGTTATACTGTGAAGCTCGTTATATCGACATTTTATTGAATCTTTCGTTACAAAAGCTATTATTTCGAGGGATAAAGTTGTCATAGTCATCGAACGAAAAAATGAATGCTTTAAGCGTTATATTATCCTTGAATACAACACGTTCCGTAACTTCTCAATCTCTCTTCTTGTTTTCTTTAATTTTTCACAAGTGTGAAATTCAAAATAGCAAGAAATATCCTGAGAATTGAGCATAGAACGATATTTATGTATACTCTAATACTATTCGTACTGCACGTAATTACAGTAATCTTTTTTTGGAAAATTCACTTTCGACGGTGTTCACAGTATAAATTAATGAAATGTACATACTATATAACAGACCTCGTCAATTTCAAGAGCTGTTACTTAAAGGAGTATATAGTGTACCATTTTCTCAGATGAATCCCACTTTATTTGAAATTGTTTTAAGGTGAAATAAAAAAATGTGATTCAAATAGAATTTTCCTAAAAACTACAGATCAGCTCTGGCTGTTAGCCCTTGACCTTTAGAAATTGCAGAGAATATTAAAAAAAAAGATCTTTTTAATAGATTATCTCATTCATCTTGCTTTTGAAAAGAATTTAGTTAGCTATAAAAGTTAAAGATTCACAAATTGAAAAATATTCACAATTGAATATATTAAACACAGAGCAAATTAAAGTTTTAGGAATGTGTTGTTATTTTTTACTTTAGCCTGAGGATTTTGTCTTAATTGTAGGGAATTTTTCTTGCAATTTATTTGTCATATTTGAAACAAGGAAAAATCCTTTAAATTTGTTATTCAATGACATTTTTCTCCATTCATTAAATATTTTCCTTTGTTCACATACATTCCATGACTTAAAATATACTTATTTTACTATAATATTTATTGGTAGGCCTGTAATGGCTGTGCTCCATCTCCTCAAACAAACATTTCACCTGAATCTGAAAAAATACAACCATCAAATTTTTTTTTGCAAATTCATCATAATTTTGGAATAAAGAAAAACTTGGCCTAACATTTTGTTTTTGTTATTAACTTATTTTAGTAGAGCTTAAATTATTCAGTTGTAAGATTTGTTTTTGGAATCATGTATTAGCATGAGAAGTACATGATTAAGAGCTTACTTTTGTTTCTTTGAGAGTCTAAAATAATGTATAATATTTAAGAGTGGTATAGCAAATGAATAAATGTTATTGTATATATCACTGTAACGTTTTTACTTCATAACTTTTGCAGATCTGGAAAGACAGTTGTCCGTGAGGTCAAAACGTGAGGATTTAGTCAGAAAAGGAATCATTCCTAATAATAACTATGATGAAGGTTAGTGATTAGACAGTTATTTTGTCTGTCACTACTGAAACGCAAGGATGGCAGAGGAAACTTTTAGATAAAATGGTGGTGATGCTGGGGTGGAACATGGGGCTAACTACTTCTATAACTATCAAAATATTCAGTAGTGGCTCATTCTATGGTTGTTACTGGATGAATTCCAGTATATAGGCTTTACACCATCACATGCCTTCACCAACAATACAGCTTGGACTGCCTGTGCTTGGATGGCAGAACAATAAAATCCCTTTGCTCTTGGGATTTGAATTCTTTCTCATGCAAAATGATTGTGTTGTTCTTGCCATCTAACATGGCTGAGCCTGTCACATGATGGTGCAAAGCCTCTATTATTTTACTTTTGGATCATATTTTAGATTTTATTATTAATATTAAATATATATGATATGTTTATATTGTTTGTTTTTTGCTTTTCCAAAATAAGGTTAATGTACAGCAACAGGTATGTTTTTCAGCTACCACAAAGTACTTCATGCAAGTACATTAGAAGTGGCATATATTTTCATCATAAGGTTTTAAACTTATTGCTATACCACCTTTATAGTTAGATATTCAAACTTTGTGTGTTTTGAAAGCAATGGCAGACAAGGCCATTTCTGACATTTTTTCCAATTTTGAAGAAATGGACTCTCATTCAAATGGCACTATAGCAGAGGTTGAAGAGACTCCTAGAGAATCACCTTCAGTTGCTCCAAAACCTTTTAAAGATGGAGGAAAAAAGCTTGTTAGTATCCTTAAGCCTTCACCGTTGCCAAGAAGATCTCATGAAGAGAAGGTTGAGAAGGAGCTGATGGTGAAGCAAGTAGATCAAGGAAGCATGATGGATCAGTTGGCTAAAGAATTAGGTAAGAAGAGAAATAATCTTCAAATTTAAAAAAGACCTTGTTTACAACCTCTGGGCTGATCAAAGTCAGGGCACGGCTAACACACATGGGTTCACCCTGAAACAATGAAACAACCTCTGGGTTGATCAAAGTCTAAGCATAGCTTACTCACAGACCAAACCCTGAACAACTTCTGGGCTGATCAAATATAGGGCATGGCTAACTCACAGATCTAATGTCCACTGACACGGCTACTTTTGTCCTGTATTCACTGTAATATATTTAACAAAAGTAGGTGTGACAGTAGACTTATTAGGATGTGGTAGCGAGACAAATTTTTGACATGTCGCCACAGTTCGGTGAGATCTGTAGTAAGCCATCCTTGTATGAATGTGAGAGTGCATGAACACCTTTCACCCCTGTGGTCTGTGGGATTCTTGGTTGTGGAACGGTCATGCAGCTATGTTTGTACACTGAAGTACACATGTTGTTGTATGAGAGTGAAAGTGCATGAGCTCCTTTCACCGCTGTGGTCTGTGGGATTCTTGGTTGTGGAACGGTCATGCAGCTATATTTGTATACTGAAGTACACATGTTGTTGTATGAGAGTGAGAGTGCATGAACACCTTTCACCCCTGTGGTCTGTGGGATTCTTGGTTGTGGAACGGTCATGCAGCTATGTTTATACATTGAAGTACACATGTTGTTTTCAGCAAAAAGAGGAATCACTGATAAAAGACCAGAAAAACCAATAGAAAAGGTCAAACGGTTAGTACAATTTGATATGAAAATAATTATTATATAATCATATATTCCTACCCTATCATATAAAAATATATAAAACATAAAATGATATGAAAATAATCATATATAATAATTATAATAATTATATATTCCTGCCTTTTCGAAGAGAAATACTTTGCTTTATCTCCATTGATCTATCCTCCATTAGTCCTCCCTCACTTCCATCCATCCATCCACCAACCCAATCCATTCTCTCAATCAATTCCTCCATCGATCTATCCCTGTATCTGTCCATATACTGTAGTATTTTCAACCTTTTTTTGTTCTTTTACAGAGCCGCATTCGCAAAAGATAGCGAAAGTCACGACAGTGATTCTGATCAAGAAGAAAATCGTAGCGAGGTGCGCTACAAATGTGGCATACGACTTCCTGTAAGGAGAGACTCACCTAAACCTAAAACACCCCTGGCAGAATCTGAAGATAAAGTATATGGAGATACTTCATCAGATGAAGAAGAGGAGGAGGAGGGCGTCATAACTGGCAAGTTTTTTATTCTCACATGCATCAAGTTATTGGCTTCACTTGTTATGACTTTAATCCTTTTCATATGTATTCTTGCCAATCCCTGTTGTAGGATAAAATTACCATTACTGCAATTTTCATAAACATGCGAACTCTCTTGGAGTGTCTTTTTTTTTCATTGCGCCAGTCAAAAATATGAAAGGTACCAACTGATTAGGTTAATTGGCAGCAGCAAAAAAATAAATTTCAGCTCATAGAGAGAGACAGGGTTTGCATGTTTATGGAAATCATAATAATAGCTTATAGATACTCCAGTCCATGTTCTCTGTTGCTCAGTGTTAGCCTTCAAATGAATTTTAAAGTTGTGCATTCTTAGTGAATATTTAGACAATAATACGAAGTTAGCTCTGAGTAAATGAGACTGTAATCAAGGAACACAGTGGTATTTTGAAAGTCGATACTTGTCTATTTATGAGGCCGTAGGCCGAGTCCAATTTGGCAGTCAGGACTTTTTTGAGTCTAATAATTCAATAATAATATTTAAAATTGGGATTAATTAGGCAGCTAAATAATTAATAGGTAATGGGATTTCATGCTCCCCAATCAAGAAATTATTATTATTTACCTAATATTATTTAGATTAATAATGAGATGCTGTTTAATTAACATCTTTAATGGTCAGGTGACACTGTTACGACATAAATAATATTTTTTCAGGTTGCTCTGAGTTGATGAATATTTTATGTGTTTGGTTAAAGGTTTGGCATCAAAAGTCAAGCGATCTGACAGCCTTGCTATCAAACTAAGGGCAAGACCAACGAAGAAAGATTTGGAAGACCGGAACATCTTACCAAGTAAGTTAGCAATTAATTGTTTTTGCTCCAACAGACTAAGTTCTTCACCTTGGATGTGCTGTTTTCCCATTCCAGACCATGTGTCATTGGACCTTGAGAATAAGATTCTTTGTTTGAGCTGTATCCATATTCATGTGTTTCTTGATGTTTAACTGTTAAACAGAGCAATGATTCTCTAGGGAATAACACGTGATATGAAACTGGAAAGCATTATGCTCAAGGTGAAAAGGGATGAGGTGGTAGTTCATTATTTAATGACATAATGATTTAAGCCCATTGGTACATGAAAACTGTTACATATAGTAAATATAATTTTGATATTTAAAAATTTGCAACATAAACGTCATCTTATAAGTTTTTTTAAACATTATTACTTTTTGTGAGAGTATACTCTTTGCTGAAAACCATTTTTTAAAGTACAGAATCTTGACATTGCTGTAAGTGTAAAACACTGTAATTCCAAATCATTTAGTAATTTTTTTAAATTAATAATTTGGACCTAGTAGTCTTTAGTTTTATTACAGTAGCTAGTTTACTTTATTTTTTGTTTTACACATATTATTTCCAAAAATAACATATCTGATGGGCTCACTGTTGATGTAATATATCTATCAAACCTGGTTGGGAGAATATTTTTGTTTTGTTTTTGCTCTCATTATTCGTTGTTGATAATCTTTAATGAGGGAAACCTACTTACTAGACGTGGTTTTCAGTAGAGCCCTAAATAAGAATATACAATGAGTAATATTACAATAATACAATTAAAGGAATATGTATAAACAAAAATATGCATAAAAGGATAAAATTAATTAAATACAATAAGAAAAATATAAAATATAAAATATATAAAAAAGTGATCTAAAAAGTCTTATGATATATACAAAATAGTAAAAAAGCTAAGGAATAAATTTAAGAGATCTCTTGAAACAATCAAACTGATGTCATTTTCTTATAATCTAAAATTAATTCATTATATATTTTTTTAATTGATATAGAAATCTCTTTTATTATTTTATTCATTTTGATTTTATTGCTACACTTTATTTATACTTTCAATCAATAATCAACAGTTTAATCCTGAAATATTAAAAAGGTGCAATTTGAGTTTTTTGGGGTTTTCATTTATTAATTGGATAATTTTCTTTCTCTTTCTATAATTCTTTGATTCCATTTGATCTTTTCCTTCTTTGTCTTAGAAATAATAAGGTAAAAAGATTTAAAATTCATATTGAAGAATGTGTCACAAAACTGTAATTTCCTATGTTCACAGCAAGCCATAATTTAATCAATTATATATATAGTCTGCCCCAATTATTTAAGCTTTCCGAAGCTATTGTATAGTATGTGTGGGATTGTCAAGTATAGTGGTTCCACCCAAGTGTGTCTCGTTCAGTTACCATCTTTTTATAGACCACAAAAAACATATACAATAATATTTCTGTATTTTTTTAAACTCTGTTTTGAATTCTGTTGCATAGGAACATGAAAAAAAAATTTTTTTTTTTCATATAATTACAAAATAATTAAAGTGAGATCTTTAGTGTTAAAATTTTGTCCTTTCTTCTATAAGTTTTAATCATATGGTTATCAACTTAGTGCTAGGTGATAATTTTATTCTTCCTTAAACCCCTAAACCTCCCACTAATAATCTGAGTCGAAAAAAAATTTCCTTGAAATAACTTCCAGATTTCTTAAGATTATTCCTCTTTCAATTGTTGCCACGATTTATAGCTTAAAGGTTTGAAAACTTGAGAACCTCATAACTTTATCAGAAGAGAAACAAAACTAATGAGCTAGGCTTGAAAATACTTTTTTAAATGTAAATTCCTGAAAGAAGTTTTGAATTATAAATTTTAATGGGTTATGGTATTACAGTCTTCTGTTTTGAATTCTTAATGACATACCACACCTGTTCTCCAATAGGAATGAACCAAACTGTCAAAAATTAGAAGACTATCCAATTAAAGCCTGTTATTTTTTAACTGGTTGAGACATAGTATTATAACTGTATGCAACCAAGAAATTTCAAGGATTTTAAAGATACGTTCCTTGGATATGAGATGGATTTTAGAGGAATTTATGTTATCTTTTGGCTATAATCGAATCGCTGAGGTTGATGTCACAGAAACATGTTATTTCTTCGTCAAATTATGACATTTGTTGGGCCACATTTACAGTTAAATGAAAACTTTGGATTGTGTAAGTGTAACATGTAAATTTTGCTAGTATCAATATTCACTAGATGATAGTATATCATTGGGATTTCATAAGTATGACATTATCTCGCAAAATGAAGGCCATTTGTTTCTTTTTGACAATACTCTTCAAAATGAGAAAAGATTTGTTTCTTTTTGACAATACTCTTCAAAATGAGAAAAGATTAATCAGTACTCCTTTACCTAGCTGTCGTTGGTGTGCATATATTATATTATCAATAAATATTGTGAATATCAAATACTTTTTAATTTTAATATAGCAATGAAGTAAACAGTAGAATAAAATAATTATATCCTTTAAACCATCAAGGTGAACTTCAAATTTTGAAAACTCTGAGGGTATAGCACTTAGTACTGGATCTTTGGTTAATTCTCTCAATGTTGGGCTTTTTTTGAGAAATATTAAATTAATTAAACAGTGCAGTGAATATTGATAACTAATCTTATTGTATGCGAGCATACAAATATAACATGATTATCCTCAGGCACAATTTGTTGCTGATCTTGTTGGGTAGCAATAATCGAATGTTTGTGCATGACAAGATTTCATTGCCAAAAATGTGCAGCCTTCTTGAATGGTGTTCATTTTCTGGAACAATTTCAATATTTTAATTACTCTTAAGATTCTGCACTCTCTGTACATATAAATATTTATGTAGAGACCAGATTAAATTATTAGAAATGTTAAAGCGATGCTCCCATTTTTAGTTCACATTTGCTCAGTCTTAGCCTCGTTCGTAAGGAATGTATGTACTACAGAACAATACAAGTTTATTAAAATACCATGGGTTTGGTTCAATAGCTGGATATCATAATACAACCAAAACTAAGGCTGAGCAAACAAAACATAAAACTGGAGTATTCATTCAAGCAAACCTTTTATTTATGATAAACAGTTTTTTTTAACTTGTTAACCTGCTGTAAAGCCCAAAAATCTGGCATTAAATATCTTATATTATTTAACTGATAAGAGTTTCAGACTATGGATAGTGGGCTTTGATGCCCATTGCCTATTTAATAGTATATTTTAAGCATTAGTTATTTAGTATAAGAAGTTGATTCAGAGGGGGGCGGAGTTAGGTTTTGTCAGGAGAGGAAAACCAGAATACCTGGAAAGATAACCCAAATCAAGGGAGAGACCAAACAAACTCTGTTCCCACTGATGTGCTGCCGAGTCCGGGAATCCAACTCCAGACCCCAGAGGTAAACAGGGAGTGATGCCACCCTTGATTTCCTTGCAAAGGAAAGTTAAACATTGGTTTAAATTGTTCTCAATCTCCCCTATCTAAGTATTAGTAGTTGCAGTTTTAGACTAAAGTTCCTATTTCTTTGTCAGCTAAAACAGAGGAAGAGATTCACGAGCGAAGAGCAGCTGTAGGATCCAAACTCGTGAGGTATGAATATAAGTGATTCTATCTGATTTCCACCATATGTCACATGCCCCTTCAACCAAAAAAGCATACGAAATCTTCCAGTTTTTCTTTACATTTCAGTGTTTCATCGTGACATCTCATCTAATGGTGTAGGGTTATGTTGTAATTTGGGACTTGCATGGCGAGGCAGGAGCGCCCACATTTTCACTTGTTAGTGGAATAAATTTAAAGTACCTAATTCAAACTTTTTAGCATTGATTCAAAATGAAGTGAAAAGTTGAATAGTAAATTATTTTTATAGACTTTGATATCTCCAAAATGCATCACTCAAACCTAGCCTCCTTCACAAGCATCTCCTTGGCTCTTTTTGCTCCTTGGGCTTCCTGTGATGAGAACAAAAATGTCGAAGGGGGAGGGGGAGGGGGAGGGGGAAGGAACTCCTTTCGCTTTTTCTCTCCCTCCCTCGTCCCCACTCCTCCTCCTCTCTCGTTTCTCGTTCCTACTTCTCTGAAACAACCTCTGGACTGATCAAAGTCAGGGCACAGCTAAATCACAGATCGAAACCTGAAACAACCTCTGGGCTGATCTAAGTCAGGGCATGGCTAACTCACAGATCGAACCCTGAACAACCTCAGGGCTGATCAAAGTCAGGGCATGACTAACTCACAGATCAAACCCTGAAACAACCCTTTGGCTGAACAAAGTCAGGTCATTGCTAATTTTTTTAATGATGGAATAATATCGCCTAAAATCTTTTTAAACAAAATCATGGATCGTAAGCGACATTTAGACGTTTTTAAAGGTCTTTGATTGTCTTAGCATCAAGGATACTAATGACGGATCCTAGGGAACTGATCGTCTAAGTCTTAAAGCATAAATCATCGTTTTTCTTGTCTGTCGACTGTTTTTAATTTAGATATTTGAATTGTGATTGACGTCACAATTATCGCAAATGGTGTTTTTAATTTACTTAGCGTAGAATTCTGTCATTTTGAGAGGATTTTTTTTACCTCTTGCCATTTTAGGTCTTCCTATAATGAGTGAAAAAATCATCTACTTCTCATACATTTTTTTTTGGACAACACTTCAAAATTGCTCAAATGGTTTACATTTTTTGACATTTTTCCTCGTCTCTGATTGGCTGATCATAAATAACCTGCCTCTTAGTGGTCACCTGTTGGGTTTTTGACAGCCGGTGCACTCAAAAAGCTTATTTGAGTAGGAAGAATAAAAATTTTGATCTTATTTGATACTTCCAAGAAAAAGTGGCAGAAAATATTTTGTTTATTTTTCTCAAATTTTACAGCATTTAAAACTAGTTAAATTGAGGGCAGATCGTAGTATAGACCGGATGAATATTGGCAGTTTTTAGTGCGTCTGAGTGTGTGTGCAAAGGTGGAATACAGCTGGTGTTCGCGTCACTTCCGATAGCATTTCATATTCCATTTGGAATAGCTGATATACCTTATTCCTTAGGGGGTCTGTCTTAATCCATATTCTAACTTATTTCAAGCTTTGCTTTGCGTGCTGTGGTCCTAGAGAGCGCCTCAAAAAATGCTTGACATTTTCTCCAGCATGTAGAGAAATGGATTGAACCCTGCACGAGTCCGAGAATGTTGTATGTTATCTTGAGTACTGTGTACTTCGTCGACCGTTGCATTGCAAAGGTTTTGTGTTTGGTTTTAAATCAAGATGTGAACTGCAGCATGTTGTGCGACTTGGTTTGGAACTTGGAAATAGCGCTTTACTCTTTCGTATCGAAATTTCTTAAGTTCGTGTAAGTACCTCAACAAACAATGCATTAAGCTTTTAATTTTAGATTTTTCAGTTTCTCTCCAAGACTGCAATTTACTCTAGTTTTGAAGTAAAGATTTGGATATGTTTTATTTACAAATATTCTATAGCATTTGTGCATTCATAATCAAAAATTACTTTAGGACAAAACTCTACAAAAATTAAACTTCTTTTTCTTAAGCCCATATTCGCCGAATTAAGTGATTTTGTGTTATCATTCCTAACTGGAAAAAAAAACGTATTTATAACGATATAACTTTTTTCCTCTCGTGAGTTAGAAATTCCAGTTTCCATTTTTATTTTTTAATTTCTTTTTATTTTATATTTCTCTTTAATTTACTTTTTAAAGAAACGAAGGTTAACCAAATTTTTCATTTTTCCTTTTTGTGAAAAATAATTTTATTTCTGATTTAAGGTGATTCTAAATCAGTTATAAAAATACAATATTTTTCAAGAGATTAGTTGTCATAAGAAAGTAACTCTTTGTTTTCCTGAAGATGCCTCCTAAACTTTGCACTTGTCAATATGGTTATCTCTTCACCATTCAAAAGAGGCTATTCATCCAAGATCTAATAAAAGTCAATCCAAATTCAAAAGGATGACTGAAACTGCAGAATTTGAGCGAATTCGATGAGTGCACTGGTGATTTGCATAACAGATTTGTAGCAGTGAGATTGTGCAACATTTGATTGTTTTAAAAGTGCTTGTGTTATGTTTCCAAGGTGCTCAGTTCTCAAAAGGAACAAAAGTAGAAAAAAGAGCAGAGAAAATACATTGATTAATTTTTTACGAACTGATTTTGCCCCAAATTAGTTTGACAATAGCGTTAGTCTATTGTAATATTCATAATTGTTATATTTCAAAGTAACTTCCAACGTGATGTACACATTCACCTTGGGACTTTAGACGTTCCTTGGACTACCATAACTCTTTGTGAAGTCGAGGGTATTATCATACTAACATTCGTTCAAGGGTTTGGCGGATGCGGGTGTCTCTGTAAAAGTTTGAAATAAGAAAGCGCGCGATCACAACAGGAGGGAAAATGAATAGAAGTGAAGGCATGGAAAATGGGATTAAGAAAGTGTCGTAAACGAAAGGTTGAAAAGAGAGAGAAGAGAGAAAATAGGTCCCAAGCACCATCTTCTATGTCTTTATCAGAGGAGTGGAAAGGGAGAACCTGAGGAGACCATTCAATTCTTCCTCCTCTCCAGTCTTCTCCGTCAGCTACACATTATCTCCAGTCCACCGCTTTCCTAGTCCATGTATTCCCAGTTTACCATTTCCAAAGCCCCTTCTTTCCAGTTCCCCCTTGCAACCGCAACGGCCCATCACCAATCTCTCTTATCAACAAGTTATAATATATGATGAACGTCAACGAGTTACAAAATTTGATGCTTTTTTAACCTAGTTTATACTTCTTGTCACTAGACGCTTGAGCGCTCGACCGACTGCACAAGAACTAAGAGAAAGAAATATTTTGAAGAGTAAGTATATTTGTTTTTGGACAATATAACTTGAATAAACTACAAATCGTTCTATGTATTATTGGTTCTGGTTTGTCACTTTATCTATCATTAATTGATAATTAATTTCCTATCTTAAATTAGCCGCTACCGAAGCGGAAGCGAAGGAGGAAAAAGAAGAAAAGAGGAGAGTCTTAACGAGAAAGGTATATGTATATCAATCTGTAGTAACATTGGCTTCCGTGTGGGTCCAATGTGATTGAAGGCTTTCCAGTCTTTTGTATTGGAAGCCATTTGATTGCTGATGTCACTGCATTTTAAAGCTTTTTTTTCCCTGGCCACACAATTAGTTGTTCGACTTGAGGAAATGGAAAAGTAATCGCTGTGTCTAAATATGGAATTTAAACGGAAGCAGTTTTTCATGCCCTACAAATCCTTACGTGGATATATCTTAGTGTCTACCCACATTGGTGGTTTATTGATCTAACAACCAAAAATTAGACAGACCAAGAAAGTTCGTAGAAACACGGGCAAGCCGCCTATTTTTTTTCCTGTGACTAAAAGTAAAGTAAAGGGAAAACACTCTTTATTCCATGTTTCTTCTAAGTTACCAAGAGAAATGTAATCGTTGCTGTGGTTCTATAGCGTTTCACATGAGTAGAGTAGCATGAGTGGCGTTCGCGGCTAACGCGTCGTCTTTCACCGCTGTGAGTCTAACGGGTCGGGTCGCTGGTTTGAGTGTTGTTCTCTCCTATGCCACGAGGGTTTTCTCCGGGTTCTCCGGTTTCCTCCTTTGGTAAAAATCTACATGTGAGTTGACCGTTGTGTGCATAGTATATTGAATGAAGTGGTAGTGCGTGTGAGCGAAAAGTCTAGCCCAATTAGTACGAAAACGCTAGAACGACTAGACACTTACAAAAAAGATATTTATTTATTTTATGAGTTTCACTCTCGCTCAGCGGGAAATGAGACTAAAAATGAAGATTGTTCTAGAATATCGGTTAATATTTAAATATGTATATATATAACGGGAAGTATTTGGTCCAGGTGTCAAGATTGTGTGAGGAATTTTTTCTAATTTTTGTCTTAAATTTTTCGTCTATTTACTTTTTCATCTTTCCGTTCGTCCTTCTTTCCCTCCCCTTCTGTCTCCTTCCTTTCCTCCCTCTCTTCTTCTCTTCCTTTTCTCTTCCCTTCCCCTTGCCTCCCTGTTAATCTTCTCTCAACCTCCCCTTTTTCCAACACTTTTTCTTTCTAGCTTTCCTCATTACTTTTATTTCTCTCTTTACGTTTATCAATGTTTATATTTTTACCCGTGAAAACCTAAGCCGTTCCGTTGACGTAATATATCCATAAAAATATAATGAAGACTCAATAAGAATGTTGGACAATATAGAAAGGCAATATACAACATAATGAGTGAAAGTTTATGAATATATGGCATCAACCGAGTGCCATCAGTTCAGTACTGAGTCTCGTTGCTAAAAAATGAAAGCCTTTCTTTGGAGATTTTTAATTTCAGGAAATTTCGTTTCAAACCTTCTAGAAATCAGTTATTTTAGTTGTTGGCATAGCTAAACTGATTCTCTCACGTGGCGACCAAAGACGCGACTTCCCATAGCCTAAAGCTATACAATCGCCGGAGTCGGTTATATTTAGTTATGAAAGACGAAGCATCTATTTCATAAACATCTGTTTTGTGTCTTTTCAATATCCTAGCAACCACAACATTCCTACCTTAATTGAATCACGTGTTTCAAACCTTATGACGTTAGATGTTCTTTTTTCACAATCGTGTTCGTCTCTGTGGTATATTGTACCGACCATTACGATATTATGAGAAATACAAATAAATGCTGTTCTTTTCTTTCGCTAAAGCTAAAAAACCGATTGAATAAACTATGTAGCTTCAAATGAAGCCATTCTGTATATCTTTTTCATAGTCTTTGACGTTAATTCATAATGGTTATTAATCAAGCATTTTCTATCGTTTTTTATCTACTTATTGGTTGACGTCTAGTCCTGTGATTATGAAAACTGATTAAGAAAACGTCTCACTTGAGATCGTAGGAAGTAGATTTTTCTTCGCCTCATTCGGTTTTATCTTAAAACAAAAGAAGAAAAGTTAGAATATTGATGTAAGCTTATATCCTAGAGGGTGAAAGAAAGAGGTGACAGCGGGATCGTAACCTTGATGAATAGAATTCGTCTTCTTCATCATAAACAAACACGTATTGGAATGAATGGAGTGAAGATAACAAGACAGAAAAATGAAGGGTTTAATGAATGGAAAAAAAAAGAGAAAAACGAAACAAAAGGAAGAACTGTTAGTTATTTTCCGATGGCTATTTTATCAACTGGGACAAAATATTTGTTCCAAAATTCACCTGTCTTACTTTCTGTTTTTCCTCTTCGATATTTTATTTTTTAAAAGTATTTTCTTGCAAGATAGAACATCCTACAGGCTTTAAAGAATTTAGAATTACTACACATTGCGGGAAAAATCAAAATTCACTTCATTCTCAGCACAACTTGTCCACATCAAGCTGTGAATTGGTAGATTTCGAAATTTCGCTGTACCAAGGCGCCCTAGCACATTCGTAAATCCTGATTGGCGCGGATTTAAAAGCTACAGCCCACGCACCGGTGACATCTTTTGACGCACAAAAGAATTTGAATTATGTATGAAGGATTTATCATTGCACTGCTCTAATAGAGCTGGTTGACTGATTGAGTTAAATATCTAAGGTTGAACGTCACGCTCGTCTGTGTATCGAAGGTTTCTTCACTTCGATCCTACAAAATTCAATGAAATTTCCTGGATTTTTCACCACGGTAAAAAATTAGCAAAATGTTTATTATTATATATTTCAACGACGTTTCGTCCGTTATTTAAATTTTCGTTGCGTCAGTATTCGTTTAATTCAATATATTTGTATGATTTGAACTTTAAAATTTAACGCTTTACAGAGACCTCTACTTAACGTTTATAATGATCGTCATATTTTTTCTCGTCTTTTTTTCTTTACAGCTAAGTCGGAGACCGACAATACAAGAATTGAAAGCGAAGAAAATTATTAAATTTAGCGAATATGTGGATTGCTTGGAATGTCACGACTATGACAGAAGGTAGGCACTGCTTTCTTTGTTTTTTTGTTTTTTTTGGAAGTCTTAGTAGGAACACAGAAAACCTCTCTTAATTAAAACAAAGAAAAGTAGAAAAACCTGGTAATTTGATTGTCATGTTTTGTGTATAAGACTCGATACAGAGAGAAAACGCCATCAGTTTTTAAAACGAGTTAATTTTAAAACTGGTTCAAAACTTGCCAAACTGGTTACTTTGTTCATGGCAATTGAGAGACTTGCGTTACTTGTGATGTATTTTTTTTGACTGAATTTTCTAATCTAATTTAAATAACACGGAAGAAAAAACAATTTTTTCAATCCATATTAAAATAGCATTTTTCACTCCCCTTTTTTCCTAAAGATATTTTCTCTATTTTTCAGAGCTGACAAGCCGTGGACTCGTCTTACGCCTCAAGATAAGGTACACTCTCCATTTATTCAGAAATCTAGAACATCTATCGTAAAATAACTAAAACAAAGAAAAGACAAACTTAAGACTGTTAAGCTGGATAAACAAGGATAAACTTTTTAAAAAACGTTTTTTTCTTTGGGCGTAATCTTTTCCCATTGTCACATTTACTTCTCTTGAGTGTTATTCTGTTGTTTATCATTGAGACTGAGAAGATGAATCAATAGTACAGCTCAAACGAATATTTTTTTCTATTAGTATGAAATGAGAAATCAATCTACGCCCTGAATGAGCTTGAATATTTCAATTCTTACATCGGATGTAAAAATGTGCTTACTCTTGTTTAAGAGCAAATATTTCTGCTTGAGTACTATATTAATGGCTTCAATATAAACCTTTTGATAATACTAATGTAAGCCTTGTTTGCAAGAGGTATGAAATGACCAAAAAAAAACATTTAAAGCGATCAAATGGGAAAACATTAGGCCTAAAGTGCATGCATAAGCTTATTTTATACTTATTTTATTATATAATTTGGAGTATCTTGAGTGTAACTAGCGTAAGACGGAAGGTTGCTTTCATGATTGGAGTACTTTTTTTCGAAGTGGTGAACTTAGTACTCCTTTCATTTGATTGGCTTACATGCTATTTGATTGGCTTAAAGAAAACCTTTTGAGAGCCTATAAGTTGCCACGGACTCCAAAGTGTAACGATTTTTTTGTGCAACGTGACTTCTAAAAAACAAACAAAGGCTCCAACGCCGGAAAATAAATCGCCAACAAATGAGAAATTTTCCAGCAATAATGGATACAGATTATTTCTGGATTCGAAGACTGGAAAATATCAAAAACAGCTTGTCTTTTTAGGATGCCTTTTCTTTTCTTTTTAACCTTAAGTAACGACAATATTATGAAATATAAAATCTTCAGCCAGAAGGGCTAAGTCTTCGTTCACTTCCATTCTTGGTTTTGGTGCCAACGTTTGCAGCTGCTTGAATATCATTAATGATATCACTTGTCTTTTTTGTAAGACGGTTTTAAAGCTGGTCCTTGATCTTCTTTCTTTTTTTTTATATTCCTATTACAGGCTGCTATTCGTAAAGAATTAAATGAATTTAAAAGCACAGAGATGCTTGTACACGAAGATAGTAAGCAATATACAAGGTAAGATTGAATCTCGCGCATTATTAGCCCACCTTGTGTTGGAATATTGGTCAGAATATACCGAATGCAATAATGGCAGCATGGTATTTATCTATTCAAAACAGTTATGTAAAAAGAAGGGGGGAAAATATGCAATGTCATCCGAAATAACGTAAGAATGGCAGCAGAAAGTAAGAGGGTTGTATCCCGTTGTGCTTTTGAGACATCAAGGACTTAAGAAACGACTTTGTTACAAATCAACAGCTGCCAGATTGCATTCGGTCAAAAAGTGAAGTGTACATTTATCGAAATTCTTGAAGTGGATTTACTTTGGATGACGCCAGTGAGATTTCAATCCGCCCCTTTGAAAGTGTCTCTTTTAAATTAGGTGCATGGCTTGTCTTTTGCGCCCTAAATACCATTTCCTTAATTCCCCTGATCTGGAGATCCTTTCACAAGTAGAGTCTCACGAATTAAATAATTTTATTCAATGTAATTAGTTAATACGCACAACCTTATACGTCATAACCTCGATTTTGCAATGCAACTTGGGATACCATTAGCCAGAACAGGGCGCCGAAAGTCCATATTTCTTTGCGCGCCGCTAGCATTATATTGTAGTCCTTTTAAATTTCCTATCGTCAACAATTCACGTCGAAACTGCGACAACAGTTCGCCTAATCTCTGCACCCCGATTCAGTATATTTACAATATTTGTTTCGAGCGCTAGCTCTGATTGGTCGGTTAGCCATGTTTATAGGATTACAGATTATAGATGTGACATCACACTGTGATATATAACTCGTATTTTTTTGTCCACAGATTTCATCGCCCATAGTTTTTATACCAAGATGTTTCTATAATCAAAGAGGGACCAAGAAAATGACCTTTATTTTTGTTGAGGGTGAATACAAAACGATACCAAATACGTAGAGGAAAATCCTATCATAATGTATGTATAAATTGAATCACGCGAAATTGTAAATAGTTTATTGTACAGGACATTTTTTACTCATAATATGAATCATAATATGGTCATTTTAAGAACAATGTCCGGGAATCTTTGCTGGTTAAATTTGCAAGGTTTCCTTCCGGACCGTGTCAGATTTTAAGAGCCTGGGTACTACTTTGAATGTTTTAGTACGATTTTATGGTATTTATCCAAAAGAGTGCGAATTGGCGGGAATTTTTGATTAAATTAGGGGAAGTTTTGTAGCATTATGGGAAGAATTTGTTTCGCATTCTTCTTTAAGGTTGCATCAATTATGTTACACTACAGAGGGTGGAGTGGGGATGATTTTAGATCCCTGTATGTAGTATACATAATAAGTGCAGTCTTACTACATTGATACCAGGCTCTTTTTACCTTATATTGCCAAATTAATACTCTTTTTCGAAAATTTATCGAAAGACTGGTAACGAGCTCCACCTGCATGGAATTATGGGAGTACAATTCTAAATTCCAAAATTTCTCTTCGCAGTCTTTCTTGGAATTTTCGAAAAGAGAGTTTTTCAGAATCAACTTTTATTGATAATCGTTGCTATAGCAATATAGCTTAAATTCTTCACTGGTGTTTTTCCCACAATCCATTTCGCGCGCTTTTTAATCATGACGGGAACAGACTCTTTCCAATTCTCCGCGTCTCCATATCTCTCGATTAAAATTTAGCAGTTTTAATCATAGTTTTAAAAGTTATGAGTAGGCTCATAGATTCGTAATCAAGTTATTAAACGTTGAAATTTTTGAATTTTCAGGCCAGTTTCTTAGCCTGGTATGTTACAGAATTTTTTTCTAAGGAATCTTAAAAACACTCAAGCTTTCGAAGAATCATAAGTTATATGAAAAATGTCTATTTTTTATAGAGATTCGTAGATTTTCCATAACTAGTTAATTTTTAGTTTTCACGTTAAAATGCACTTTTAACAAAGCGACCAGCGAGTGAAACATTTCTTAAAATTCTTTCAAAATGGTGGTTCTTGGAATCACGAGTTCTGTGACGTCATAGCCGCCATTTTGGATTCCAATTTATTTGATTACATTCTTATGCTTCCTTTCTTTTTTTTAATACCTATGCCGCCAAAATAAACTTATTCATAGCATCATAATTCTTTTTTACTAAAATTATTTCTCAATTCAGTTATTCACAATTTGTGTCCCTACCGTCTCCATTTGTATTTCACAATCAAAAAAGATGTATATTTAATAGTATCTTTCTTACCAGATTTTTTAAGCCTTCAAAAACTCTTGTTTTCTAAAACGTGCTCCTGGGTGAGGAGTATGGAATGACGCATGCGTATTCTCTTTAGTTAACATTTAAGTTAATTGGCGTGACTTACTTATGCCGCTGTACGCTGATGATGAAACACTAGTGCACTATTAGATAATTACTGGGACTATAGTTGTAGAAATGAAGTGTTGTCTTGTTATAGCATGCGCAGGACCTTCCTCCCGATAAAGTAGGTTTTAGCACACGTCAATCAAAGTGTTTCCATGACATTGTGGAGGGACATTAATTTTTCAAGGATATGTACCTTTTAAATTTCATGGAAACGCTTTAATCATACTGTCCACCAAAACCTACTTTGTCGCGACAGGTTGTATGATTGGGCCACACGTTATTGAGAACCGGTTTTCTGAAGAAACTCTCAGACGTGGAGTTTTGTGACACAGGACCCAGTTGTACGAAGGGTGGATAGCGCTATCCGATGGATAATCTTATCCAGTAGATACATTTATTGGATAACAGCATCGACTTATCCACTGGATAAGAATTTATCCATCGTATTATAACGCCAACCACCCTTCGTACAACCGGTTCCGCCAGGCCTTTGTAAATTTGACAGTTGAAAGCTACTAGACAAGCAAACGTACCGCGTGTGGTGTGTGATGGGTTGTGAAAGAATATTAATGCAGAATATTTGTGCTCTTGCGGAGAATCATAAAACAAATTTTAAATATTTCTAGCTCAAACCAAGAGAACATAAATAGCATATTTATGCTCGCTTTCTCAAACTTGGGACTAATTTGTTCAAAGTCTCAGTGCCAATCAAAACTGGATTATCACTGACACGTCAGGCTTTGAACGACAGGGCTCCACTTCAGAATCTTGATTGAAACTGTGACGATTAATTTGTACATAAAATTTATATCCTGGTCTTAAGAATATGTAAATAAATTAGGCTTTAATTAATAAAGTACAACGTTAAGAGAAACAAATTGGTAATGTAGAGTTTTCTTATACGAGCCCGCGTTGTTAGTGGTTCCCTTTTTACCAAACAAAACCTGCGCGTGCCTGGCATCACTCTCGGATACAATCTCGTAGTCAGAGCCTGCGTTCTTCTGGCCTACGGCGAAGAACGAGGGCTCTGGCATAATCCATTTTTGGCGCATGCGCAATTTTCCGGAAGTTAAATATAATCAATGAAAAACATGCTCTAAAACCGCTTTAAAACAGAGTCCTGTGTTTATTTACCATCAAAATAAAAATTAGAAATCGGGATCATATGTTTTTAATTTTTGGCAAGTCTTTAAACGCTTGCACTCTTATACCGGAAGTTCTTCGCCGCAGGCCAGAGGAAATGCAGGCTCTGGCTACGAGATTGTCTCGGTCTCGGATACTAGTTCAAATTCTGGTTCCCAAGCCTCATTTTTCTTTTTTGTCCGCCGAAAACTGGGAGACAAGAAACGGGGCCATGCAGTTATCCCAGAGTAAGAAACAATATAAGAAAAAAGAAAAGATATACAAATAATAAGATATCACCTTTTTTAGATTCACACTTGCCACACTCCCTATATTTAATCTCATAATTTGGTTTCAGTTGAGTATGACGACTTCTGTCAGCCACGTTTTTGCGTGTCATCACTCGCTCGCATTGTTTTCAAAATATTACTAGATTTTCTATACTTTTCGCTTTCGAAAATATATTTGTATCGGCTAGAATGATCACATCAAATACAAATCTTAGCTTCAGGATTGTTTTAGTTTCGATTCGAGTCAGGAAGAGCTGCAGCTACTTCTGAGGTATCAAAGTTTTCCATATTCCCCAGTAATTTTTGTTCGTTCTCTTGTTCCGAAATACAATGCTTGTCAATTTGTTTCCCCAAAATATGATTTTTCACAAATTTGTCCCCTCTTTCGCTGAAAATAATTTGACGATGTTCCCCGAAAATAAATGCTTCTATTCCCTAAAAAAACACTAGGAGGGTCTTCCTTGTGAAGATTTCGTAAATTTGAATAAATAAATATTTGGAGAAAATCTTTATCGATTGCATGATTTTTTTCTAAGCTTTAGTTTTTCAATTTTTAAGCGAACTGAAGGACATTCGTTGTGAAGACCACTGTTAGAATATCGAAGTGCCGTTAAAAGCCTAAAATTTAGAGCTACTACGTAAAAAGTCGCTAAATTTAGAAAGCAAATAAATCGCTTGTTTGAACACATTTCAAGAATAGATTATCTAAAATATTCAATGTCGCTGGTGTTTCGCTACATAATTTTCCCCCGGGGCTACCGAGGATGCAAAGATCGAGGCTACGTGGAAGGCAGAACTTCAAAACCGACCAAAATCCTATAGAAATTCCGAAAAGCATTTTTTATGAAAAATATTAAGGTACTTTCAAAATAAGCGTAGAATTTACCACACACGGGAAAAAAACCACAAGAAATTAAAGAAACCGGCTTGAGAGTCCGGTCGTTTTATTTGGGTTTAAGAGTTAAGCACTGTGATAGCTATCGCGGTGAGTAAAAGAACAAGACGTCGAATCCACGATCCTAACAACGAGCTATTGAATGAGATCCAGGAGAACTTTTAACCTGTTGAGCTTCTTGGACGAGAGCACAAGGCATACAGCACATAATGGACAAGCAATCAGTAACGAATGATCCTCCAATTCCATGTTGTTCACGAATCTTGCCACGTACGCTTGCCATCGTCACTAGATCCAACAAAGGAACAAAGAAAGCAACTCCGCACAAAAGACAGCTATCTCCAACCGCCTCGGCGTTCTTCCCAACCGTATAACACGGGCAGAACAGAGTTATCAGACAAGTGCCACAATCATTACAGCATCCAAACAAGCCGTTGTCCCATTCACCAGACATTTTATAAGCAATTCCTTAGTAGAACCTAATCCAAACTCAAAGATAGAATTTGTGTATATATTAACAACGCCCCTAACGTCGATCAACTGCTAAAAGCCCACCCCCATTACATGACGGTCTGTGGGGGGAGGGCTAGTTGTAAGATCTTGTAACCGGCTCTCTTTCCTCGACAAACCCCAGGTAGCCCAAGTTAGTCATTTTTAATATCATTCTGCACGGAACCGCATAATTCCTGCGTCAAAATAGATTTGGCAGTAATGAAAGAAAATATTTTCAGCTTAACCATAGTGACAAATTTCAGGTTTTGATGTAGAAAAAATTCATCCGGTTTTGCGCTTACCGTACATTAAGGGAATTGGTTTGGGACAATTTAAAAGTCTTTAATCTGTTTAATAGAAATTATTGTTAAAATCAACAACAAAATAAGCCAGATGAAAACTCAAATACAAAATGCCACTAACCCGAGTTAAGCAGCTTTAAAAGAATCGAAGCTGCATGATGCAGTAAGCTTTTAATAGCAGCAAAACCCAATATCATGGCACCCTGCTAGCAGAGTTCGTTTTCTGTCCTCCGTTTTGATGGGGACTTGCATACACGCTCCCGCCACTACAACTGGAATAAAAAATACACGAAACCCCGTGTATTTGACTGAACGCTTGAATTCTACGATCAGAATTTGAACGTAGAATCTGATTGGTCGAGCTTTGAAGATTCGTTTTCATTAATGAATCTTCGAATCGAATAATGAAATCAAGAATCCAAATATAAAGTCATTCATGACCTCTACGTGTTGACGCTTTAGGTAGTTTGACTGTAAAGATCAAGTTCAAGAGGCCACATCCTTTGTTTCCTGTACACTTCCGAATAATTTCTGATTGGTCGATCTTGACAGTGATGAATAACAGGAAAGCTTATGATAATTAGGGCGTTCAGTCAAATACACGGGTTTCGTTGCAGGACTTCCTTTCCCCCTCTCCCCTAGTCCCCAGTCCCCTCTCCCTTCTCCTCTCGCCCAAAGACTCCCTACCAGAGGGCCGCTACGCAGGCTAATGGGGAATAAAACTACCGATTATTGGTCGTTTCTCACCGTGACACAGGGAGACCAACAGACTAGTTTTTAAAACTACAAAAACAAAATGGCGGACGGCCTTCGAGGAAGAATCGGTGTTTGGAACAAGAAGACTTGAGTTTAGGCGAGTTCGCCACCATAAAAATTCCCCACTACTTCTAAACTTATAGCAGAGTTTCATTGGCTTGTTGGTTTCCCAATATGGCGAAAATTCGAATAAGTACTGTCAAGGAACCGCGGGCAAGGAAGAGTTTCAAGACGGAGCCGGCAAAAAAAAAAAAAAAAAAACGAAAAGGAGACTTTACTAGCAGTGACAGGTTTCCTAAAATTATCCATTTAATTAATAGTATCAGCACATGTTTCGTCACGGTACCCAAATGACAACATCCAATCACAGCGGTCGAAATCACCGCTCATCCAATCGCATTCATAGGACGCACCAACAAGTCAATCCTCGTCTAACCGTTAGCTATACTCATTAACTCTGCGCATGTCACATGTTCGCCTAATTGCATTGTAGAAGTGAAAACTGGCGGGCCTCAACAAAAAGGCGGAGTGAAAAAAGATAATGGGTTGCAGCCCAGTCGTAAAATGCCTTGGTCTTTTCTTTGGGATTTGAATGACGTGTTCATAGATCAATGGTTCGTACCCTGACTTAGCAGGTGAGGCTGAGTGTCCTATTGAGTGTCGTGATCTTCGTTAAACTTCTGCTTCTCCAGACATTCCTCACGCTTCCGAAGGACGCGTTCTGTCGATGTAATATATCTAAGAGAAATAAGCTTAATTTGGTGTCCTTTTGAGTGTTGTGATCTTTGTAAAATTCCGCTACTCCGCACTCCTTCACACGCTTCAGAATGACGCGTTATGTCGATGTAATATATCTAAGAGAAATAAGCTTAATTTGGTGTCCTTTTGAGTGTTGGGATCTTTGTAAATCTCCGGCTACTCCGAACTCCTTCACACGCTTCACAAGGACGCGTTATGTCGATGTAATATATCAAGAGAAATAAGCTTACTTTGATGTCCTTTTGAATGTTGTGAAATTCACACGCTTCAGAAGGACGCTTTCTTCGATGTGATATGTACGAGAAAATAAGCTTAATTTGGTGTCCTTTTGAGTGTTGTGATCTTTGTAAATCTCCGGCCACTCCGCACTCCTTAACACGCTTCAGAAGGACGCGTTATGTCGAGTGTAATATATCTAAGAGAAAAAAAGCTTACTTTGGTGTCCTTTTGAATGTTGTGAAATTCACACGCTTCAGAAGGACGCTTTCTTCGATGTGATATGTACGAGAAAATAAGCTTAATTTGGTGTCCTTTTGAGTGTTGTGATCTTTGTAAATCTCCGGCCACTCCGCACTCCTTAACACGATTCAGAAGGACGCGTTATGTCGATGTAATATATCAAGAGAAATAAGCTTACTTTGGTGTCCTTTTGAATGTTGTGAAATTCACACGCTTCAGAAGGACGCTTTCTTCGATGTGATATGTACGAGAAAATAAGCTTAATTTGGTGTCCTTTTGAGTGTTGTGATCTTTGTAAATCTCCGGCCACTCCGCACTCCTTAATACGCTTCAGAAGGACGCGTTATGTCGAGTGTAATATATCAAGAGAAATAAGCTTACTTTGGTGTCCTTTTGAATGTTGTGAAATTCACACGCTTCAGAAGGACGCTTTCTTCGATGTGATATGTACGAGAAAATAAGCTTAATTTGGTGTCCTTTTGAGTGTTGTGATCTTTGTAAATCTCCGGCCACTCCGCACTCCTTAACACGATTCAGAAGAACGCGTTATGTCGAGTGTAATATATCTAAGAGAAAACAAGCTTACTTTGGTGTCCTTTTGAATGTTGTGAAATTCACACGCTTCAGAAGGACGCTTTCTTCGATGTGATATGTACGAGAAAATAAGCTTAATTTGGTGTCCTTTTGAGTGTTGTGATCTTTGTAAATCTCCGGCCACTCCGCACTCCTTAACACGATTCAGAAGGACGCGTTATGTCGATGTAATATATCAAGAGAAATAAGCTTACTTTGGTGTCCTTTTGAATGTTGTGAAATTCACACGCTTCAGAAGGACGCTTTCTTCGATGTGATATGTACGAGAAAATAAGCTTAATTTGGTGTCCTTTTGAGTGTTGTGATCTTTGTAAATCTCCGGCCACTCCGCACTCCTTAACACGCTTCAGAAGGACGCGTTATGTCGAGTGTAATATATCTAAGAGTAAACAAGCTTACTTTGGTGTCCTTTTGAATGTTGTGAAATTCACACGCTTCAGAAGGACGCTTTCTTCGATGTGATATGTACGAGAAAATAAGCTTAATTTGGTGTCCTTTTGAGTGTTGTGATCTTTGTAAATCTCCGGCCACTCCGCACTCCTTAACACGATTCAGAAGGACGCGTTATGTCGATGTAATATATCAAGAGAAATAAGCTTACTTTGGTGTCCTTTTGAATGTTGTGAAATTCACACGCTTCAGAAGGACGCTTTCTTCGATGTGATATGTACGAGAAAATAAGCTTAATTTGGTGTCCTTTTGAGTGTTGTGATCTTTGTAAATCTCCGGCCACTCCGCACTCCTTAACACGCTTCAGAAGGACGCGTTATGTCGAGTGTAATATATCTAAGAGTAAACAAGCTTACTTTGGTGTCCTTTTGAATGTTGTGAAATTCACACGCTTCAGAAGGACGCTTTCTTCGATGTGATATGTACGAGAAAATAAGCTAATTTGGTGTCCTTTTGAGTGTTGTGATCTTTGTAAATCTCCGGCCACTCCGCACTCCTTCACACGCTTCAGAAGGACGCGTTATGTCGAGTGTAATATATCTAAGAGAAAACAAGCTTACTTTGGTGTCCTTTTGAGTGTTGGGATCTTTGTAAATCTCCGGCTACTCCGAACTCCTTCACACGCTTCAGAAGGACGCGTTATGTCGAGTGTAATATATCAAGAGAAATAAGCTTACTTTGGTGTCCTTTTGAATGTTGTGAAATTCACACGCTTCAGAAGGACGCTTTCTTCGATGTGATATGTACGAGAAAATAAGCTTAATTTGGTGTCCTTTTGAGTGTTGTGATCTTTGTAAATCTCCGGCCACTCCGCACTCCTTAACACGCTTCAGAAGGACGCGTTATGTCGAGTGTAATATATCTAAGAGAAAACAAGCTTACTTTGGTGTCCTTTTGAATGTTGTGAAATTCACACGCTTCAGAAGGACGCTTTCTTCGATGTGATATGTACGAGAAAATAAGCTTAATTTGGTGTCCTTTTGAGTGTTGTGATCTTTGTAAATCTCCGGCCACTCCGCACTCCTTCACACGCTTCAGAAGGACGCGTTATGTCGAGTGTAATATATCTAAGAGAAAACAAGCTTACTTTGGTGTCCTTTTGAGTGTTGGGATCTTTGTAAATCTCCGGCTACTCCGAACTCCTTCACACGCTTCAGAAGGACGCGTTATGTCGAGTGTAATATATCAAGAGAAATAAGCTACTTTGGTGTCCTTTTGAATGTTGTGAAATTCACACGCTTCAGAAGGACGCTTTCTTCGATGTGATATGTACGAGAAAATAAGCTTAATTTGGTGTCCTTTTGAGTGTTGTGATCTTTGTAAATCTCCGGCCACTCCGCACTCCTTAACACGCTTCAGAAGGACGCGTTATGTCGAGTGTAATATATCTAAGAGAAAACAAGCTTACTTTGGTGTCCTTTTGAATGTTGTGAAATTCACACGCTTCAGAAGGACGCTTTCTTCGATGTGATATGTACGAGAAAATAAGCTTAATTTGGTGTCCTTTTGAGTGTTGTGATCTTTGTAAAACTCGCACTCCGTCACACTCTTCCGTGGGAGACCTTCTGTGATCGATGTAATTTCTAAAGTAAGATTACTTGGTGTCCTATCTACGGCCTTAGGAGTTGATAAGGAGCGAGTCAAAAGGTCTTTAACAAGTCAGTATTTTTCTCTCATGGAGTACCCCTGTAGTATAATCATAGATAGGTTTAATAGCAGTGCATAATCTTTCAATCTGCGTGGTCAACTACAGTTTTTTACCGCCAAAAGTCTAATCGTAGTACCCAGTCCCGCGAGGGGTAGGGAAAGTGTGATGAATGGCGTGACAAGTGGCTTGGCGTTGATACTTTTGAAGCTCGTAAAACCATTTCTTCTCTTTGACAAAAACTAACCAAATGGCACCATTGATGATTATTTTACTTGCTCTTTTATAATTTGGTAGTTTAAGTGCTAAAATCCAAAATTGTGGAAAATAAAAAAAACCTGGATTTACCCCTTGGACTGGACTTTTATTATAAACCCCGTCAAGCTTTTGGTCGTGTCATACAATGTCCTAAAACAGAAAGAGAGCGGTAGTACAGCTACCACAAATTCCAAGGGTAAGAATAAAAGTCTTTATTCCAGGGATAGATATTAATCTGCGCATTATTCCCACACCAATGCTATGCAAGAAAAAAAAAAAAAAAAAAAAAAAAAAAGAAAACATGAGTAGTATATGTTATGTGTCTTTAGAAATATGTGTATGTATTTGTGTGTGTTTGTTAAGTATATTTAAACGTATGGACTCGTGAAATAGTGGAGGGAAGTGGGGAAGATAGCTAAATGAGGAAGAGTCCGGACTGGAAGGGATGGAATGTTCTAGGAACAGAGGTATATGCCGGCAACCTCTTTTAAAACCATTCCTCGATTCTTGTCTAAACAATGAGATAAAATCACAACTTACCGACACAGCCAGACATCTCTTTGTTTATCGTGTAATGTTTTTAAACATTACATGGAGTTTAAAAACTCCATGTCACCCAGTTTACATGTAAACATCCAGACGGATTAACCAACCTTCGCTGGAGTTCTTTTAAGACGTAAGGTAAACATTAATAACGTTTAAAGTCAAAAGTGCCCTATTTTTGAACAAAAAGCAATTAACCCCAGAAAACACAAAGCCCTTACGTAGCATTAGTAACTTGTACGCCATCTGCTCATTGACCAAATAAAAACGATTGGTTATCAGTGGCTTTTATTTTTAAGTTGTTTTTTTTTTTTACAAAAAAATTATTTCAAGAGTTATATAGTCTTCGGTTCTTCAGACTACTGGTCTTGGTCAGCATGGGCGAAATTGCGGTTAAATTAGAAGAAATAACAAACCTACCCGAGAAATTGCACCGCGATGTTAGCTTTAGTAACCTCATTGATATACAAGAAGAAGAACCAGAAATAATCACGATGGATAAGAATGTTGCACCATTCTGCATGGATGAAACCGTTAGAACCACTTTACCTCTGGTCGAGAGAGAAAAGGCTATAGATGACACGTTAGAATGGCTTCGACAACAAATGGTACGAATGAATGAATATTTGTCAGTCAATGAACTAAGGAGGAAAGTTTTTATTTATGTAAAGTGTAAATCAACAGATTGAATAGATGATTATTCGGCTACAATTACAGTGGCGGTCGTTCCGTTTTGTAGCTTTGAAAGTGAAGTGAAAGCCGTTATGAACAATCTTTTGAAATATCTTATACATTTAAGACTATATACACCATGGAAAAACGATTTTTTTTTGTCTTCAAAAAGGTGCTTATGAATTACAAGCAAACACGATAGTTTTATTGACTCGGGACTTGGTTTATTAAGGTTATGAAACTTTTAAATCTTCTGTCGCGATCAATGCCTTCTGCTCAGATTATCATTCGTGCCTTATTTCAAGACTAGACTAAACAATATTGAATCATAACGCTTTTGTATTGCCCGGATTTTTGAATCCTTTCAGCTCAAATTTAGTCATATAGACAAACGTGTTAATTCATACCATTTTCATGCTAGAACTCAGATTAAAAACCACCTATTAAACTTGCAAAGTGAATTGTTGATCGGTAAACGACTCCAAATTGAACATATCATTTCTGCTATTGTTGGTAATTCAAGTTCAGACGTAAACTTTTTAGGAATCCGGACCAAAATGACGATAACGATAATCACAAAAAATTTATTAGAATCTAAATGCTTTTTAAAGATAAGAAAACATTTATCTTTCGCAAAATTCTTTCTTGGTCGTCATGGTGACGTATTGCCTCTCGTTTAAAGTCCATTCTGTGGCTTGATTTGTTGTTTCAGCTTTTGTGATTCTTGAAATCAAAAAGAGATCTGAATTTTAATGGAATTGATGCTCTGCGCATCTTTTACTGAATTGACGTGATAACGGGATTAAGTCTAAAAGGCATTAGCAAGGAGCGACTAGTTTTAGCTGTTTTCTTTAGTCGGAATTTCATGCTTTTACTCATACTATTCACGTCTTTTTGTTTTTGCTCTTATCTGTCTAACGTGCAAAGAGAAAGTGAATGCCTACTTCATAAAATTACGTGCGAATCCGAAGGTTTTCTATAATGTCAGACCACGAGTCATTATCTTCAATATCGTTTCTTTATTTACTAAACAAGACATTCACTGGGTTGCCTCTATCATGCACATAGGCCTAGTACAAATAGTACAATACAATCTTAGCCAAAAATAATGGGATGTTTCACAGAAAAACAATTTTATCTAACCCTGACCTCTAAGACGATCTTTTCCCTGAAGGCGTTTTTTACATAATATTAAAAGAATTGCAGGTTCTGTCCGGCTTTTTGGACTATAAATTCTAAAGAGTTTCGAGTAATGCAAGTCACACTCCTTGTGAATTTGATGTTGCGCCATGACGCAACAAGATCAAATATCCCAATGTTGTCAGTTAGAATCACCAATTAATCTTCTTATCTTTTTATCATCTTTTGTTATTATATTATTTAGTGGGGTGATTGTTTATATTCCTTGTCAGAAAATGCTGAAATTGCGCCATAGTACCCAGGAGTCTTTACAGCACCACCCACTAGTCTTTTGCAGGTATATGATGAATATGATGATCCAAGTGCAGTAAATGTTCTTGTCATCAAACTTTGTCAAGAAAGAAGGAAAGCATAGCTCTACCTTTCGTGGATCGAAATTGCTTGCAAGACATGACTGTCTGATCGAACTTATACAGGCTTATAAGCAACCGACTAGGAATAAATCTTTTTTCAGTATTGTTGAAGATTGAAATCTAATAAAAAAATTAATTAAAAAAAAAATAAATAATAATATCGGGATAAGATGAGATTCGAACCCACCAAAAGAAATTCAAAAAAATCGATTCAACTTTGCCATACCCCCGAGACATCCGCAGAGCTGAGGCGGCGTATGGACTTCGGACCTGACGGCGATTAAATCCTTCTGCCCTTGGGTGTACGAATTACGCAAGAAAATGTTCTAGCCGAAGCATCAGGGGAGAGACCAGCCAGCCCCCAGACCATATCGGCTAATCCCTTGCATCTCTGCCACGCACGGAAAAAATAATGCTAAAAAGTCTAGTCTATTCGGTGCATTGTTTTCATAGCTATTGTTATGCTGATTCACCTGGAACCGTGGTCCAGTGGATAAAACGTTGTCGTTTGAAATACTAAGTCAAGCTCGTCTGAGGAGGGTTAGCACTTGGATGGGTGACCTAAACATCATACCTACTCTTGCTTTTGCTCCTTTTGTCCGATTTTCTTTTTTGATTTTGATAACAATAAGATAAAAAATAGTTAACAACATATGATTCGAAACTCAACCCCAATCAATCACTATGTTAAATTAGACATTGATTGGCAACTGTCACTCAAATATATCTGTATCATATGCCCACAAAAGACTCTTTGGTAGTGCCGTGAAGACCTCTGGGTACTATTGCGCAATTTTGGCATTTTCTGATTCAGGAAAACACGGAGATGCGCGCGCAACGCTTTTTTAGATTAGGCTGCCACAGGCAACCCAGTATTAACAGCTAAAGATGAAACCAACCCGTCTCCAATCTCCAAAGATAGATTGAGCCCTTAGAACAAGGCCCGGGGAGTTTCTGTACAACTGAGTTTAAGTATTTTCAAATAGCACTAATAGGTTGGCTAAATGTTCTTCCATTTCAGATGTTTTTGAAAGATCAGGATCAAAACCTGATGAGAAAGTTTCTCAAAATACGGACCCTCTTGAATACCCTTCAGCAACGTGGCCCTAGGGGACGCAAAGTCAGTCTACCCGAAGACGCCATAGCAGCGTACAGTCTACGACGGTTCTCCGAAACATCGGAACAACAAATCCTTGACATGCGCAAAAGATCCCAGTCCGTGTTTGGCGAGGGTATTTCTAAATACGTGACGTCATTGCCTACACCGCAGTCCAGTATGGAAGAACTGAGTGAGAATTAATTGGATCCAACACAGGCAACCCATAACTTGTTTTTTTTCGTCACGTAGACTTTATTATGATTCACCGTCATTATATAAAATAACTGTTATAAATCCCGCGTTCTGATTGGTTGGGAGTGCGTGCTTTATGGGAGAACACAGCACGTGCGCGCCATTTCAGTTGCCACATTCGTATATAATATAGTGTAATTTGTATTTAATAAAGGATATGAGAAACCTGCTTGCTGTAATGGGTGGAGTTATAAGCTCTTGGAGACGATTGACAGAACTCTCGAGAAGTGCCGAGAAGCACTCCGCTAAGCTGTAATCCGTCTTTTAAAATTTAAAGAATATAGCCGACAATGCCAAAATGGTTGAATTAGGTTTATTCTTCAAAACTAGTCCTTTTAATATAACCGTATTAGAATGCCGTGCCGTGTCCCGACTTAGATCAGGGTGATGGGAGTCCTGTGGTTTAGACGCACCCCACCTCCCACAGTAGTTCTTCGGTATAGTGTATTGTGTAAGCAAATATGGCTGCGGACGGTACAGAAGAGAAATGCTCCTCCGTTTGCTGGGCTCTTTTATTCGATTATGACACAGAAAAGATAGTAAGAATACGAAACAAGAAAGTTGGTATCATCAATCGAGTTATCCAACTCCTTATTATCGGTTATATTATCGGGTAAGTTTGCAAAGAAAGCTTCATTCTTTTTAATAATTCCATTTTATGAGCTTAACTCGAGTGTCTATTTTGGCACGAAAGTTTAACGAGTTCAAACTTCACCCAACAACACCCTCAAAGCCTCCCAACATGTTTGGGCCCAACATTTGTTGGATGTTGTTAGTCAACAATGTTGCCTGCGTTTGCACGGGAATTTAAGCTTATTGCTCTTTTTTCATTTATTTTCTTGAGATTATATTTTTAACAAAAGCTTTGCTGTGATTTCTATGGAAGAAAGATTCTGAACATTGTATTTATTTTGGGAAAAAGCATTCTTTTCTTTTGATTTTTGAACAATTTGATATGTAAATAAGTTAGAGTTGATTAAAATCAATATCTAGGATGCAGCTTTTGGATTTTGGTCTGGAAAGGATTTGGTTTACTAGCTTGCAAAGAATAGCAATATGGAGAAAGTCAACATAGCAAGGAAGTAACCCTGGCAACTATGCCACTAGTCATCTCCAATACCAGTCACACTTTGTGGAAATTTGATACTTACCTACAAAAAAAATATAAGGGGATGGAGGGTCAGTGGGGTGAATAAAATCAGCTAGAAGGTCTGACTGGAACACTGCTAACAGGTATAGCAACAAGCAAGCAATCACAAAGCTGTCATACAGCAATCATGCCATTGACTAAGGGACAAGCCATTATTTGGAAGACAGGGTGCTGGTGCAAAATTAAGTATACCATGTATATACCATGTTTCATTTTTCCGAACCCCCCTCCCTTTCAATCTTTGATGCTAATTTTTCAAGCCCATCCTCTCCACAGGTATGTTATAGTATACCAGAAAGGTTATCAAGAATTTCAGTCCCCATACAGTTCTGTCACTACCAAACTCAAGGGTGTGGCACTGTCTAACCTGTCCGGTCTTGATCTTTTCGGAGGACTATTTGTGTGGGATCCTGCAGATCTTGTCATTCCTCCAGAGGTTTGTATTGAATAACATACTGATTACATTACTACATTTCTGGACTCAGCATCATATGTGAGTTGTTGGGTCTTCCCAAGCTAAGCAAATGTTTAAAGTATTAAATAATATGGCCCCAAGCTGCCTTTCTGAACTTTTCGTCAAAAAAGAAACAATCACAAATTATAACCTTAGAGGGTCCTCCACTTCGCTACAGTTACCATTCCCTAAAACGGAATACATGAAAAAAAGCTTTAGTTATGATGGTTCTAAGCTTTGGAATTCACTAACTGAGGACTGTAGAAATCAGAAAAATACTAAATCGTTTTCCCAAAAATGGACTCGAGCTCCCACCCATAACAAATACATGACCTCTTTATTTCTTTATCAAATACATGGAATCTCTTTATACATATAATTATTACAATTGAAATAATAAGATTTTGAGCATAATATAGATAGTTAGATAAATAGCTTATGCTGTTTATATATATATATATATTTATATTTTGATGTAATTCTATTTTTAGTCCACACGCCCCTTGTGGAAATCAGCTAAAAGTTGTCGGGGCAAGCGTGTGTTTTAAATAAAGTTGACCTACCTACCTACCAGGGTTATATTGAAAACAGATGGGGACAGCCGGGCAATTTTTAAGGCCCTGAGTGTTGGTCTCAAACCATGACCTCCCATGTCCATAACAGGCTGACACTCTTTCCAATTGAGCCAACCAGGAGTTGGTTTGACATAAGCATGAATCAAGTGTGAATAGAGACATGAGCTGATGATGTTAATTCATTTTGTTCTCAGGAAAATGGAGCAATATTTGTGATGACAAACATGATCATCACCCCAAATCAAACTCAAGGCACATGTCCTGAGGATCCAAGACTGGCAAATGCAATCTGCTCTCAGGATAGTGACTGCACTCTCATGGCATCCATACCTGGAGGGCATGGTAGGTTCAAAGTACATGGCCAGCGCTAAAAATAAATCTAAATATATTAGCAGTGTCTGGCCAGAGTTGAAACTTTTCTGTTCAAATATTATTGTTTCCTTGCTGGTTTTCTCTTAATCACAAGCTGCTTTGCCTCTAACTTTGATTCCGTTTCACTTATAAAAACCAGTTTTAACTATTATATACTTCGTTCAACTCTCATAAATGTGACCTGGGTTGAGTCCTGCTGGTCTCGGTGTCATATGTGAGTAGAGTTGTTTGTTGGTTCTCATCTGTGCTTTGAGGGTTTTTTTACTTGTTCTCCAGTCATTTTCCCTCACAAAAATCTATTTTTAAATTCCAATTGGAATTTCAGTGGTCAAACATCCACTCTGTAGTAATGCCCTGCTAAACACCAATTATTATTATTGATTATTAACTCTTAACAGGCGTGAACACTGGAAAGTGTATTCTAAGTGACAGAAAACCAAGTACAAAAGTGTGTGAGGTGTATGCATGGTGTCCTGTAGAAACTGATGTAATACCTGGATTTAACTCAAGGTATGCAATTAATACTGCCTTTTTGATATTAAAATTACTGCTATTCCAATCTCTTTTTTTTGAGGACCATTAGTTCATCAGTGTAAACTATTATCATCATCATCATCATCATCATCATCATCATCATCATCATCATCATCAACATCATATCATCATCATCATCATCATCATCATCATCACCATCATCATCATTATCAACATCATCATCATCATCATTCATCATCATCATCATCATCATAATCACCATCAACATCATAATCACCATCATCATCATCATCATCATCATAATCACCATCAATATGATATACTGTATGATTATATTATAGATATTTTAATTTTGAATGATTTTGAAAAATTTTCTTTTCCTTTTTAAAGTCGAAAAGTGCCACTCTTAGAGGCTATTAGGAACTTTACACTTCTAATCAAGAACACCGTTGAGTTTCCAAAGTTTCATGAAACAAGGTCAGCTAAAGAAAATTAGATATATTCAGTATTTAATGAAAGGGGGGGGGGGGGGGGCAGGGCCAACCCACTCTCTCCCTTAATTCTCCCAGCAAAACCTTACACTCTAAATTTCAATTCAGTCTTTTAGTATTAGCCGTTCCCTGACTTAGATCAGCCCAGAGGTTGTTTCAGGGTTTGATAATTGATTTAGCTTTACCCTGACTTAGATCAGTCCAGAGGTTGTTTCAGGGTTTGATCTGTGAGTTAGTTAGATCAGCCAAGAGGTTGTTTCAGGGTTTGATAAGTGAGTTAGCTGTGACCTGACAAGATCCAGCACAGAGCTAGGTTGTTTCAGGGTTGAATCTGTGAGTAAGCTCAGCCCTTACTGAGATCAGCTCATAGGTCGTTTCAGGGTTTGATAATTGAGTGAGCTGTGACATGACTTAGATCCAGCATAGAGCTAGGTTGTTTCAGGGTTGAATCTTTGAGTTAGCTCCGCTCAGCTCCCTTATATACTTAGATATCAGCTCAGAGTTAATAAGGTTGTTTCATATTTTGACATATTTTGTTTGTTTTACAGGCGTAACATTGATAAAGACATGAAGGATCTTAAAAATTGTGAATTTGACCCAAACAAAAATCATTTATGTCCTATATTTAAACTTGACAAAATAGAAAAACTGGCTGGAGTTGATTTTGATAAAATGGCTTATGAGGTTTGTTATCACTGTACCAGATTTATAATCATGCGTAATAATCTTATATGTTTAAATTTTATTCTCTTTGGGTCAGCAAAATGTCTAAAACATGAATAAATTAGTATAGGAAATCTCTTGATCTCGAGTATTATTTGGCATTCATAGGTGCAAGTGTAGTTTTGAAAATTTTCAAACATGTACGAGCCTTAAATTTAGGCAAGTTTGAGAACTTTCAAAACATCCCGAGTATCTATAAATTCTTAAACTTACAAGATGATTGTGTGATTTTTTGTTTATAATACACTCAACAAAATTGAGCAACTTAATTGGGACTCTACAGAGTAATTTTGTCAAGTGTGTTATGTTATTTTTTTTGTCATAATAGTAAATTGACAAAAATTGTTGCCAAACTCACTTAGAAATGACAAAAAATGCCAATTTTCAATTTCAAAGTGATGTGAAAAGAAAAATAAAAAATTGATAAATCATCACCCCATTAACTTTTCTAAAGAAAATGAACGAGGAAAAAACAATGTGGCCTGAGAAAATTTGGTCCATGATTATTAATAATTAATAAGCAATAATATTATTGCTTGACCATTTAGTTTTCTATTTCTAGAGACTGAGAAGATCATATTCTTTCTTGCTGTTTTTTTCTATCCCAACATGCGTAAATCATTCTTTTTATCTTTTAGGGAGGTGTAATGAGTGTAGAAATAACATGGGATTGTAACTTTGATCCATTAGCTGCGCATTGTGAGCCAAAGTATTCTTTCAGGAGGTCAGTTAATTTATAAATTAGAAAAAGCCATTATCATCATCATCATCATATGGTTGATCATCATGATTACTAATTCATTGATCAACCATTATTAATAATTAATGATGGAAATTGAACTGAGTGGAGTGCAATTTGGTCTGAAATCAAACGAGAGATTACAAAATCGCACGTCCGAGTAGCCAAACACACAATAAATATAGAGTGCAGAATAATTTATTTAATGTAGTAGAAGAACTAAATGCGAACAAAAAAAATACATCGAAAGAAAAAAAATATTTTTTTCGTTTTATTTTGCTTTATTTTATTGTTTAGAAAGTTTTTTTTAGGATGCGATTAAGAGCCTCTAAGGAAGCGATTTGGGAATTAATCGCACTACTTTTGAACCAATCAGATTGCAGGATTTGGTAGTGATTACAAAAAGGATAATTATAATAATCAAAGTGATGATTTTAAAGATGGCATTAATTATACTATAAGTATATAATAATATTATACTTATTAATTATTAATTTCATTAAAATTATCATTATAACATCATTAATCCATTTTTATTGTCATCATCATTAATCAGCTTCCTCATCATTGTTCATCATTATCAGATCTTTATTAATCATTATCATCATCATCACATCATCATAATAGACCTTGTTAACTTCAGATGAAAATTGCCAATATCAGATCAGGACATTCCCTTGAGAATTGTTCTTTTATGACGAACTTGTTACAATATTTACACATAAAAGAATCAACTCCCAAGAGTGGCATCACATGGTCTGAAATGGAACAACAAGCAACGAAGCTAAAGAAGTCTAATAAATTATCATCATTATGACATTATTGATTTTTTATTATCGTCATCATCATTATTCATCATAAATAATCATTAATTCTCTTGCCATAGCAACTCATACTTTCAATGTGATTGTTATTAACAGATTGGACAGTACTGACTCACCTCTTGCACCAGGGTACAACTTTAGGTAAGACTAAAATAGTTTATCAAAATCAACTTTAGAAGTTATTAAAACTTAGGAATTGGAAGTGAATGAGTCCATATATTTGATTACAAAACTCATGATTTATATTTATTTTTAAAAAGTTGGGATTGTTGTTGCGAAAAGTTATGCGTTTTAAACTTACATCACTAGCAAACGTTTGACTTTAGCCAGCGGAGCAAAATTCATAGTTGCATTCATTTAGTTAACAACAGGGACTGCTTATTACCACATAGCAAATAAGCAATTTTTAACCAAAAATAGCTGCAAAATTATTGAGGGGGGGGGGGGGGGAGGGGGTGTGTGTGTGTGGGGTGTGTAAAATAGCTCCCATCCCTCTAGCTCTGCAACCCTGAACAATAGGAAGTTTAACTCGAGTCATCAACCAGGGCAAACATGTTTTCAAACTGGTTCTTTATACAAGCCATTGTCCTTAGTATTGTTGTTTTCTCTAGGATGTGATATACTTTCTACTGTCATGGTTGTGTGTGCATGAAAATCCTTTTTGTGGACATGCTCACCTCCTTGTCCAAGTCGGTCACTCGTTGCTTGTTAAGGTCCCTAACAAGTCACACTTACAAGCCATGAACTTCTAAGGCCTAGGGTAAATGTCAAAGTTTCCATGCACAAAACTTAATTACGTCAAAGAATGCCACCTCATTATCATCTGATATCCATTGTTTTTAATGTCTGTGCATGGAAAGTTCGATGTTTGCACTAGGCCTTAAAGTTTTAGGAGAGATATTTAATTTTAAAGATGTATTTTTCATTTTATACATGTTTTACAGATTTCCTCGATATTTTATACAAGATGATAAACTTCACAGAACACTATTCAAAGCATATGGTATTCGCTTTGTCATGAGTGTATATGGAAGGGTATGTTTTAGAGAATATGTACTTATTGACTGAGTGGGAAGGCCGTACGGGAAAATATTTGGCTCGAGGTGATGCCGTACGGACCGAGCGCAGTGAGGTCCCTACAAATGACTGAGAGCCAAATATTTTCCAATACGGCCCGACCTAACTCAGTCAATAAGGATTTTATCTTATGACCCTCACGAAAATAAAAATAATAAAAAAAAGAAAGCACGCGAATTCGAGCAGGGCCGGACTGGTTTTTCCGGCCCGCTTACGTCAACCCGTCTGGCCCCCATCACGTGACTTTTTCCAGTGGTTTTATTAGAGCAAGCGAGCAGGGCCGTACGGGTCATATGATAAATGTAGTAAAGATATACATTAGGTTGTCTTTGCTCATATATAGTATTAGTATCATTTGTAATGTTGTTTGAAAGTATAATAGTAAAAAGAAAGGTTGTCTTTGATCTATAAAACATTACTGTATCATTTTTGTCTTTAGGGAGGAAAATTCAGTGTAGTTCCATTGTTTCTAAATATTGGCTCAGGATTGGCTCTTCTTGCTATTGTAAGTTTCATTTTAGTTTTTCTTTGTTAACTATTGGACAACATCTTTCCTTTTCCATCAATGGCCAGACTTTTCCTTGTCCATGATATTTCCTTACATTACAAGCTAGTTATGATTGTCTAGTTATTTCCTTACATGATTGGATAGGTCTTTCTTCATTTCTCATTGGCTAGTTCTTTCCATGATTGGCTTGTTTATTCATTGTGTTTGATTGGTTACTAATATCCATCTACATGATTGCATTGTTTTTCCATGAACATGATTGGCTAATTCATTCATTGTACGTGATTGGTTTACTTTTTTTCATGGACATGATTGGCTAATTCATTCATTGTACATGATAGGTTACTTCTTTTCATGTACATGATTGGCTAGTTCATTCATTGTACATGATTGGTTACTTCTTTCCATGTACATGATTGGCAAATTCATTCATTGTACATGATTGGTTACTTCTTTCCATGTACGTGATTGGCAAATTCATTCATTGTACATGATTGGTTACTTCTTTCCATGTACATGATTGGCTAGTTCATTCATTGTACATGATTGGTTACTTCTTTCCATGTACATGATTGGCAAATTCATTCATTGTACATGATTGGTTACTTCTTTCCATGTACGTGATTGGCAAATTCATTCATTGTACATGATTGGTTACTTATGTACAGGATTGCATTGTTTTTTATTGTGCATGTTTGGCTAGTCCATTTTTTCTTTATCAGACTCCATTTTCCTTTTTTTCCAGGCTACTGTTCTTTGTGACATAATAGTACTTTATGTAGTGCAAAAACGAAACTTATATAAGGAGAAGAAATACTTGAATGTAGATGATACACAGATCCAGGTTTGTTATATTAAGACATAGTTGTTTTAGTCAGCATAGAGAGGTCAGTGTTCTCTCTGACTCCCTCTACATCTCTGCTAAGCACTAAAACATATTGATAAACTAATTTTACATTATTTAAATTATAATCTAAATTTACATGACTTGAAAAAGGGTGGGTGGTCAGTGAGGATCAAACTATTGATTATCAGGCAAGCAACACACTAGCTAATAATAATAGCCGGTCTGCATCCTAACTTTAACCCTATCTAAGTTCAGAGTTAAAGTTAAACTGCACCCAGGGTAACTAACCAACCAAGCCAAACTTGTTTCTTCAACTAATTGTCATAAAGTCATAGAGGATCAAACTATGGACCGGCACCACACTAATAGCCAACCAAGCCATATTTGTTCCTTCAAATATGTGTTTGAGGTAATAGAGGATCAAACTATGGACCTCTTGCAGAGCAGACAGCATACTAACCAATTCAACCAAGCCATATTTGCTCCTAATACAGGGTAGACTATTCAGCTCAAGGGCTGATATCTAGAGGGGCCCTGAAAAAAGGTTTATTTCTAAGTTCATGCTTTATTTTCGTGTGAAACAGGAAGATGGTGGCATTAAACTTAGTAACAGTGCAAGAGATGGCAATAGTATTGATCTAAAAGTATGCAAATATAGAATTTTTTATTGGTTGGGTTTGAATACTGTGTGTCCTCTCCTTCCCCTCCCCCCCACACACACACACATTCAAACACCGCCCTGCTGGTGCAAAGGTCAAATACCTCTCAAATTCTTGTACTCTTATCTCTGGATAGAAATTTAACAAATTGACATCAGATTTTTATGTGTCTGTCCTCTTATTGACAATAAATTGCGTCATCACATTGTCAAAGTAGTGTGGATTCACGAGGCGTAGCCGAGTGGATCCGCATACTACTTTGACAATGTGATGACGCAATTTATTGTCAATAAGAGGACAGACACATAAAAATCTGATGTCAATTTGTTTTTTACAATAACAAAAACGATCAAAACTTCTCATTTTTAGCGATCAAAACAACCAACGGAAAGAGCGCGCGCTCGTTGACGTCAGCTTTATCTGTCTGTCCTCTTATTGATGATAAATAATAGCCAATCAGCGCGCGAGAAATTTCTAAGTTATTGTAAAATATCAAATTGAATAGCTATAGAATTCTTTCAAAATTATCTGTAAGGGTAGCAGGAAAATAAAAAATACTCAAGTTCAGTTTTAAGAGATTTGAGTTAAAACTTTCAAAATAGTTTTGAGAGAGTGGTCTATAGAGTATATGTTATAATAAGATTTCAAGATTATCACTAACAGCTTTCTTTTCTCTCTAGGTTAATGAAGATGGTTATGAAGATGTTGAACCAAGAGGTTCAAATTACAAGCAATTCAAGTAGAAAGGTTGATAGGATGAATATTTAGTCCAATATTGGGATAGCTTGAGCCAAGATGCAGTAAGCTATTAGGTAGAAATATAAAAAAAATAGTTATGATGTTCAATGTTTTTCACTAAACTTGTATATTTCCTGGAAACCTAAGCTGGAGGACCCCAGAAATTGCTGGAGACTGTGATTGGTTGGGTTGGGGATACCTTTCCAATGAACACCCAGTTTGAGGATCGCAAGAAATCATAGGGTAATGGGTGAAAAATGGCTTAAAATCCTAGGTCCTGGGGATCATGTGGAGCGAGGTCCTCAAAGGGATGGCCCTTAAAATAAATGGGGAAGCAATCGTGATTGGTAACCCTGGGTCAAGAGAGTGTTTAGCTTATAACTTTTTAGTCATAGGTTTCTGTTCTCGTGATCACAATGAATCAAGCAACTGAGAAGCACTAAGTGAGAGAAAGAGAGATTCTCTAAAACCAAGGGTTGCTTTCCCGTTTTTTAAGCGTTCTTTTCTGATCACTGAAAGTTTTGAAATTGTACGTGAGTTAATCAGGAATGTTGGGAATTATCTGGCATGCGATATTTCGTGCTAAAAGTTTGACAAGGCGTATCGGTAGAGTATGCACTTCAGTAAGGAACACTAGTCCACTTAAAAGGATTGAAAGAAAAAACAACAACAAAATAAATAAGCAATGGAAATAGCTGGTCTACCTAAATCAACTAAATAGATCGACTAATAACATTATTAGGTTGAAGAAATTTTATATAACAAATAGACTATAAATATTGGTATGATCGTTAATCTTATTATGTTGATTATAAATTATAAATTTGGAGATTTGAGGAAATAAAATATTAATTATTAATGCATTCAAATAAATACTTAGAAATATTTAAATGAATAATTCATTGCACGTAGAGCTGTTTATTCAAACCCTAGAATTCCATTCCCAGTACAGCATGCAGTTGATAGTGGTATCCATCTTAAAGGAATTGGGTTTTTGATTAGTACTGGTGTTGTCTGTAATTTTAACTTTATAGAACAAAGCTATTGTTTTGCGTTTGAGGATGCCGTACAGTCACGTGATACTGACCGTGCACAATGAACAAAAGCAAGTATGGCTGAAAATACTCATTTACTTATTATTTTCATGTATAAACCTTATAAAAGTGAAAACTTTCATTCGATGAACGCAAACCATGCGGATAATATTTCTGCGCAGATATAGTTAAGTTACTAAATGACAAATAAAAAAGCATCAAAAAGGACAATTTCCTTTTCAATAAACAATTAATATTAATCATATAGGATTAATTAACAAATAATAATTATCTTAGAACAATTTTTTAGGAAAAAAACTTCTATATTCCCTAATGCTGTCAAGGAATAGAGCAGCTTTCCTTATCTGTGCACTTGACAAAACAATAGGCCAAAGAAAACACTGCAAAGTACTGTAAGCAGGTAACCCAGAAAAGAACCAAAGGCATTGTAACAAAAGAAGTAATACTCAAGAAAATGATACACAACGAAATACGCAGCAGGCCTTTTCAAATGCCTTTATCCGGATTAGTGTGGACAAAACGAGAAGGTTCTATTCATCTCCCGTGCGTGACTTTAAACATCTTAAAATATTCATCAAACAGTCACGTGTGATATGCATGAAATCACAAAGCGCGTGACTTCTGTGAATCATTTCAGTTCGACATATACGTAGTTGAAGCAATCTTCAAAAGTTTGAACAAAATGTCCTTTTGCGGAAGTATTTGCGACGCACTTCTAGAGTATAACACCTCTAAGATTGTTCTTATAAAGAGCAAAAAAGTAGGGCTTATAAATCGACTTATTCAGCTAGCTATCATATGCTATGTTATCGGGTAAGTTTGGACATCTTTTTAGTATTTTCTACGCTTCGAAATACTCGTTCTTCAGGTTTCTTCGTCTTCTCTCGTTTGTTTTATCGTTTTATATTATTTTCTCTTGCTTTTATATATTTTATCTCTGGCAATTTTAGCGAAAGGACAAGTTAAATGAATGTTGTGAAACTACTATGATTGTGAAACCCCAATTTGAACTTTGATCTTTTTTTAAATTTATTTTGTCCTGTTCTACACATTTTCTGCAAAAAATTATTCGTTTCTAGGTTTGTAATTATATATAAAAAAGGTTACCAAGAGACCGAGAAACCATACAGTTCTGTCACAACTAAAGTCAAAGGCGTTTCATTCACCAACCTAACACTAACGAGTGGGAAACAGTTTCCACTTTATGGTGGTCCTCATGTTTGGGATGACGCTGATTATGTTATTCCTCCCGAAGTAAGATTTGATATTTTACCTTCTATCTTCATTCCTCTTTTATTTTTCACTTCATTTACTCACATATTCTTTCATCTCCACTCCTGTGTAGTTTATTCCTCTGCTCTGCTCTCCTTTTCATTTCCCATTCCTTCCTTCCCTTCCCTTCCCTTCCCTTCCCTTCCTCCTTCCCTTCCCTTCCCTCTCCTCTCCTCTCCTCTCCTCTTTTCTCCTTCTCTTCTCCCATTCCCTCCTCCTTAAATAAGCATGTTCTTGGTATCAAAAAATAAACATTTGATTCCATCTTATCCATTCTTTAGGAAAATGGTGCATTTTTTATTGCAACAGACATGATAATCACACCAGATCAAAAGCAAAGCATATGTCCTGAAAGTCCAGACGTAAAAGGCGAAATATGTAGAAACAACAGTGAATGCCCTGCAAATCAGCCAACCCGATATGGTCATGGTAAGGAAGATTTAATTAGTTTTAGCAGTTGAAAACTTCACACATTATGTGGTTGATCCTGGTCATATCTTTATGGAAGTGGTACTGGACCCTCTATTAGAATTGAGATTTTCTTTACATGAAATAACCATTTTATAATCTGAAGGTTAACTTGGTTAAGCTCAATCTGTGGTTATATGGGCTTGATAGGCCACTTTAGAAACAAGCAAGACACTGGGGAATGTTTAAAAAAATCTAGCATCTATCTATCCATTTCATTCCATCTGTCCATCCATTCATCTATCTATTCATTCATTCATTTTTTTATTTCCAGGGATAAGGACAGGCAAGTGTGTCCCATATAATAAAACCATGAAAACTTGTGAAGTGTATGCTTGGTGTCCTATAGAATCAGATGTCACTCCTATGCCGATTTTCACCCCTAGCTTACCGTGAGTAGCAAACTTTAAATAATAATAATAATAATAATAATAATAATAATAATAATAATAATAATAATGATAATGATAATAATAATAATAGTAATAATAATAAATATTGGGATTAACAGTGGATTCCTCAGAGTGGCTCTTCTTCCACTGTAATTCCAATTGGAATTGATTTTTGCGGAGGGAGGAAAGTAGGGAGGAAAGCCAGAGAACCTCGAAAACCCTTGAACAGGATAGATCCAACAGTAACTCTTGTTATCAAATTTAACCACTAAAGTAATAATAAAAATGAATATTATTCTATGGACTACTTCCACAATACAGTGACCATCCTGGACACCCAAAAAATGCCTTGCAATCCAAGGAAATAATGATCGTCACTATCATCATCTGTGAACAATTTGTTTTTCTGCCTTTAAACACAGGAAAGGAAAACCTCTACTAGATGCAAGAAATTTTACAGTATTAATCAAGAATAGTGTGCAGTTTCCAAACTTTAAAATATCCAAGTAAGAAATGTTTAAAAACAACTTGAAATAGTAGTCCTACCCAAGTTTTTTTTTTCAAGCTTTAGGTTTACTCAAATGTTTCTTTAGTGTGTTTCCTGTGGCTGAAAAGAACTATAAGAGCAAGGTATCCTCTCCCCAAACCCCTTTTTCCACCTTTAGGACACAGGGATCCAAAGCATTAAAAAAATATAAAAGAATACATTCGCAGGAATTGAGCTGATGTCCGTTTGTGTTGTTGTCATTCTTAGGAGGAATATTGACTCAAATGAAGATTCAAAAACACTGAAGAATTGTATGTATGATAAGAAAAAATCTCCGCTTTGCCCTATATTCAAACTACAAACCATTGTAGAAGATGCAGGGGAGAACTTTACTCAGCTTGCCTTTGAGGTATGTCATTCAGCATATATGTTTAAAGAATATAACTTTATCAAGGATCTTGATTTTTCTCCCATAAAAATTCCCATTCCCAGCCAAATCCCATTTCATTTCATTCCTATCTCGATCCCATGCCATATGGGCAATTATTAACCAATTGACTGATCAATTTAAAGTGAGTAACAATAGGAATTTTTGTTTCTTCTTCGGCAGGGTGGAGTTATGGGAATCATTATTAACTGGCAATGTGATTTTGACTCTCTGTCATACTCATGTGAACCAGTCTATTCATTCAGAAGGTATGCATTATTACATTACATTACTGTGTATGTGTCAAAAGCTCATCGGATAGAGTCATTCCTAACTGGCTGAAAATGATCAATACCTTGGCTGGGAGGGTTTGCTTTTGCATATAACTTTTCGCTGCTAGCCACTAAAATTCAGTCTTATTTCACAATTTTAGTTCAATTTATTCATATGAGATTTTCAAATCTAAGACCACCCCTCCTCCCTACCCCTGCCGGAACACACAAACATTAAGGGTGGATCCAGCCATAATTTTAGGGGGGAGCTAAAAGAGTTTTTTTAGGGGGGCTAATTGAGTTTAGGGGGGCGAATGGAGTTTAATTAGGTGGGCTTATTGAGTTTCTTCCGTCAACACAACGGAAAACAATGAAAAAGCATCTAAATCTGGTGAAGGTGGGGCTCCCCTTTGCCCCCTGAATCCACCCTTGCACATAACCCAACTTTGGTGTTGCTCAGCAATCTTTGCCAATTATTTAAGGTGTAACTGTGCAGAACTTGATACTCCCAAATACTTTCCTTATATTTATCACCCTGATACTGTAACTCGGAAAGGTTTAGGGACAAAATTTTTCAATCCAGCTTCTTTGACTCTTTCAACAGACTTGACGATGCTCATGCACCTATTGCAGGTGGTTATAACTTTAGGTAAGTGAACTTGATCACCACTATTTATAAGATTTGAAGAACAGGTTAGGGACAAGGGACTAGGGACACTTGGTAAGGAGTATTCTTGATTGAAACAATGGATTCTGGACTGCTACAGGCAGTCTTACTCCTTGGACACACGAGTTAAAAACTATCATCATCATGTTTTAGACATTGTCTCAGTATTTTCACTACAGCTGATGATATATTTTATGGTTTGCAGACATGCTAATTATTATGTCAAGAATGATACTCTCCATCGAACATTATTCAAGTCTTATGGAATTCGTTTTGTTGTCACAGTGATAGGACAGGTAATATTTAACTTTTAATGAAGGAATAGGATTAACGAATTTAAATGGAATGAATAAATGGATGGATGAATGGATGGGATGGGATGGGATGGAATTAATGAATTAATAAATGGGTGGATGGATGAATGGATTGGATGGGAAGAATGGAATGGGATGGAATGGAATGAATAAATAAATGGATGGGATGGGAAGAATGGGATTGAATGAATGAATGGAATGGATGGGTGGATGGGTGGATGGGTGGGTGGGAGGTAGATGGATAAGCAGATTGTTTTGTCTTAATGATAGTAAAGGTAAGATCTTTATTTAATGAATGAATGAATGAATAAAAATGGATGGAATATTAACTGCATGAAATTGGGTGGAATGAATGAATGAAAATAGATAGAATTGATGAATAAAAATGGGTGGCATGATAGACAAATAGGTGAATGGTTAGATGGTTGAAAGGAAAAAAAGAAACTTAAATTATATATTTTTTATTTCTTTCAGGGAGGCAAATTTAGTGTAATACCTTTGTTTCTTAACTTGGGTTCCGGCTTGGCTCTGTTAGGAATTGTAAGTACAGATCTGTAATAATGTGATACTACAACAGTGATACTACTACTATTAAGTGGTAGCACACTCACCTCTGAAGTCTCAATCAGGATTCCCGATTATGATTCATCATCAAGAAGAGTTTTAGATCTCTCATGCATTTTCGGGGTGCGGGGGGGGAATGAATTTTTCCCCGTCTGCAAAATTTTATTAGTAACATGATATTGATTTGACAATGAATAATATGGGTGGTAACGTGTAACAAAATGACATTTCAGTTTCAGTTACTACCTGTAATATTCATTGTCAAATCGACAACTTTACCATGCCTGATGTTATTGTCAAAAAAGTTTACATGGAATTTATTTGAGGTTCAACATTTACTTACAGGCTACAGTCTTATGTGATATAGTTGTCCTGTATGTACTAAGAAGAAAGAACTTCTACCGGGAAAAGAAGTATCAGTATGTAACAGAAAGCACAGAGCAAGAGGTAAGGATACTACAAGAGTAACTCGTAGCTTGTTTCTCCCCATTTATGAATCACACATTTTCACAGGACATAAAGAAAATACTATAGACTTCACAGCCCAGTTGGTAGAGCCAGTGGGATTCTTGGTAGAGCATTGGACTAGAATTGCACTGGCTCTCAATGAGGCTTCTGCAGAGCTGAGTAATGCCAGAGCATTGCACTTTTATAGTCTTAAAAGTCATAGACTCCATTCCTTCCAAAAAAAATTTGCTAGACTTTTTTACATTATAATTGTTTTAGTAGAAGATAATTGTTTCACTTTCACATCCAAGTTAAGTTTTTTTAATTATCTATTTACAGTTCATGTATGTGTACATGTACATGGTATTTACCATAATAAGTTGTACCTATAATGATGATTGTTGTAAGTATTTTGTTGTTTTTTTGTTACTTTTTCAGGCATTGTTTTCCAAATATGGCAGTAGTCCTTAGATGTGTAAATTGGAATAATAAACTTGAAATTCACAATCAGTCGAACCTTACAAAACCTGGTAAATATGTATCCATGGAACCAGATATTGACAGGATTCTCTTCCATCCATTCCCTCCCCCTCCCCCAGCAGGGAAGAATACAGTGAAAGATAAAGAGTGAAGTGACAAAGCAAATGTTTTTTAAGAGACATGGTAAATAACAAATGACAATATTGAAAAGGAAAGTCACTTCCTACTTTAATATTTCATCTAAGACACAACCCATTGGTTGGTTTGTTGCTTGCTGTCTTTACTTTCAAGTTGAAGATGGTTAGTATTCAATAAAATTCCAAATATTTTAAATGCAATATTAAAAAAATATTCAAAATCTTAGTAAATGGTCTCCTATACCTGTACCATAGTAATTAGTAGAGACTTGCATAAAATTCGGGTTTCAGTGCCCACTAAAATGGTCTCCACAAGTTGCATAGAAATCTAGGAAAACTTGCAATTTATTAAAACTTAAAATATGATTTAATAGTCTTGAAAATATTTAGTTCTTAATAAAAAAATAATCAGTAGCTAACTCTAATGATTATCTTTCATTATCTGTCAATGGCCTGGTGGCAGCCCTATGAGTCACCTAGGTGTAATGGGATGATGATGATGAATTATCTATTCATTGAATATTTTAAATCACAAAAGTACAGTATATGTATAGCTAGGTTATGAGCAGGTGTTGGTGAGGTTAGTAATGCAGTGTAGGAATTACCACACTATGGCTGTTTGCTGACAACTTGAAAACAGCATCTTTAGTTTCATGGTTTTTATTTTTACCAGACGATTTAATTTAGTATTTTTCTGAAATATTTGTCTTTTATCTGCAAATACGCATGGTATTGAACATTGATAGTTCTATACAAAATTTCAGCTACATTTCTCTCTCATTGTTGGCAAACACTTCTAGCAATGAAATATGAATCTACTTGCTAAATCTGTCTAATATCCTGTTTTAGTGTGACCTGTTGTACCATGTTTTGCTGTCTGCCATATAACTGCTTATTCACCATAGTTTAATGTCCTCTCACTCATTTGGTATGTCTAGCCATTTTAACCATAGTTTCATGTTCACTCACTCATTTACCATGGTTTATACTGTCCTCTCACTTATTCACTATACTTTACTATCCTCTCACTCATTTGCCATAGCTGGGCCAGTTCTTACAGTTGGAGCTGTTTCTTTGATAGTTAATACATCACAGAGAATCTTTACAGTCGGGATCTCCTGGTTGAGTTCCTTGAATACGTGTTTCTGTGCTGCTTGTATCTTTAATACTAAAGAATAAATTGGTACATAAATATGAATACAACTCAATCAATGAATATATTGTTGAAATGGGAAAAACATTAAGCACAAGGCAAAGAGATCTATAAGACCCTTTGCAGTCTGTCCAAATGCAGCTCAACTAGGTGGCCATAGAAATAGACTTTCAAGTTTTGTGTTATTGTCCTCCAAATTGAGCAGCTTTGTTATCAAGGGGTCAATTAGCTTGATTAAGTTTAGCCACTTGTTTTATTAAGACTTTTACATGCTACAAGAGCATGTACCTAGTACAATTTTGCCTTACCTGTTATTACAGCTATGCCTGCTGTCAGTTTTGAAACCATTTCCGTGAGGCTAAAGGGGTCAATGTGATACAAACTGCTGTTAAAGACTTACATTGGTCTGCCTTTGATGTGCCTCTGCTGAACTGTTCATTGTCTTCCGTAGTGTTGTTGACTGTTTCTTGTCCTTCCTATATGCATAATAGCAGAGTAGCTGAGCATTCATTGGTCATGATCAATCATGAATCAATTGATCAAAGTTAATGGACAACTTACACTAAAGTCACATAACTAACCCCCTCAAACAAGCAGGTTTGTCAAAATGAACCCCACAAATGAAAAGAGCACCTCAATATTAGTGAAAAGTAGGTTCTTCAGTAAAAGAGAGAACTGGATGCATTTTTTACCTGTGATAGACTGACTGATGTAACATGGTCTGTAAGGAACTGCAAAACAGCTTTGTTTTGTTCTAATATAGGTAACAATTGTTCTAAGTCTTCCTCTGCTATTAGAGAGGCCAGGTGGCAAAGCGTGTTACATAACTGTAGACATAAGATGTAAATATGCTTACAGTAAGCACAGCAGATACTCAAGCACAGCATAGGTGTAATAAATAGAATAGCAGAGTGGATTACTAGGTTTTGAGAGAGTAAAATAAAACATGTTGGTTGATATAACAAAAGACACATTGGTCATGTTGGTTGATTTAACAAAAGAGATAATTATTGTCAAATATTTTGTTAAATTTAACTAACATGGTGCCTATGAAAACCAAGATTTTTTGAGTGTGGTGTAGAAAACTCACCTGCTCCCGAAGATTGTCACGATATTTGAATTCAGAGAATTCTGTCAAGGTGTTGCTTGACTCAAGAGCTTTGAATAATGCATCAATAATACCAAGAAATTGATTGGCATCACCATAGCAATGTCTATCAGAGGGGATGGAAAGGGACAATACTGCATTGATTCGAACCTAGAAAGAGAAAATATCAAGTACATAAAATGTAAAAGGCTAACCAATAAACATCCAATACAGCAACTGCATAGCACTTGCAACACAGCAGCAGCAGCAGCAAGTAGTAGCAGCAGCAACAAGAACAACAGCATAAACAAGAGAAGGAACAACAGCACTGGCAGAAATATCAGCATAACAAGCAGGCAGCAGCAAAAAGATCAAACATTTATTTCACTCTGAAAATATACAGTTCTGTCGTTGAAGTCAAACCTTGAAGTTTTTACATTCCTTGATGACGTTTGTCAGTGCAGTATAGACATCATGCTGTTGAAATGGAATTGTCTTACATGAAAAGAAATCCAATCTAATTCCCATAAAATATCAAAGAGTATCAGGTCTATCTCTTTACCTACTCCTCCTATACCAGTTAGTCCTGTTAGACCAAAAGGATTGGGGGGGGGGGGGGGGGGGGGGGGGCTAGGGGGTAGAGAATGGAATGGGTGTGCACTGCTAATGCATGTCTCTCTCCACTGTGGTAATTGGTTCAATCCCTGGACTCATCATCAGATGAGTAAAGTTTCTTGTTGGTTCTCTCCTCTGAGGGTTTTTTGTCTGCATTATCCCTCCCTTGGCAAAAACCAACATCTAAATTTCAAATCAATCATGGAATGAGTACCACAAGTTTGTTAGTCACTGGTTATTAACCTTGTAAAACGATGGCCGTTTCTGTTATATTGAGTGCATCTTTCTATGGAATACTTACAGTCCACGTAGCTGTGCCAATGGGAAGTGACGTATTGCGGAACACGTTACCGATCGCATAACATGCATTCCAACGAACCTATAGAAAAGAACAAAAATTTCCAGCTTTATTTGTGCATGAGACTGGACTGTTTTTCAGTTGTATGCGCGACTAACCTACCTTCATTAGTCCTGTTGCAACGTTTGCTATCAGAGCTTGCACAGCTTTCTCTACGCCTCGCGCGAAACCTCGTTTCTCTGAAACAAAACAAGATTTAAAACTAAAAGTAATGAAATTCATATGTTTCAGAACTGTCGTGGTAAAGTCTATATCATTATAGACTAGCTTTCATAAATAAATAGCTTTTTCTCTTCTTTCAATAACCTTCGTACGCCTTACAGCAAACACGTTTTTAGTGCAGTGTTCAAAATTTGACATGGATTTACGAGTAGCTTACCTAATGTAGAAGGTTTGACATAGTTCAAGAAATTCCCTAAGGCCCGCACAGCGTTCGACTTCACCTGATATTATTAAAAATACGAAGACTGAATAAAAGATTTATACGACAACACAGAGTCCGTTATTATTTTCCGTGGTTCGAGATAAACGTTTAGACTTCCGTTGAGCCTATCACAGCCCCTGATAGTCGGAATAGCCGGTCATAGCACGAAGAGCGGGGATGATCGTCGTATCTTTTAGGGGCGAATAAGGCAAAGTTGTTGAATTTTTGTGCGTGTCAAAACTGTTTGTTTTAAATAATTTATCATATGTTTCAAAGTGGTATTTTTGGGGCTTAAATTAAAGCAGGAACACGCCAAAACTCTCCTAGAGGTTAGAGTTATTTTTCAATGATCATTTTTAGATGGGAGTACCCCCCCCCCTCCCCCTAGCTTTGCAGTGACAAGAAATGTTTTCAGTCTAACTCCTGCCATGGTTCAGGAACTTTACCTTTTCATGGTCCTCACTAGCCTTGATAGCCAACTCAAGCAGCCTCAATAACAACATGTCAGAGAAGTCCTGTATGAAGGTAGAATCTTGAGATGATCTGCAGGACATCAGTCAATATTAATATTGTGAGAACATCAGATAATATTTCTATTTTGTGAACACAGAGAAGTTTAAAAAACATTGTATGGCGTCTGACAATGCACAAAATATTGCCTGTTATCTTACGTAAATTTGACCAACCGAAAAATGTAATGTAGGGTGCGGTGAAGATGCAGTGGAGATGCGATCAAGATGCGGTGATGGTGTGCTAAAGGCATCACATCACAGGTTAAGGTGTGGTGAAGGTGAGGTGAACGTGAACGTGAGGTTGAACGTGCCTTGAAGGCTCGGTGAAGATGCGGTGAAGGCACGGGACAAGCTGTAGCAACAACTCCCTCGTGTAACAATGCATTTGTGTAACTGGGACACTCACTTGTTTGCTACCAGCGTGTCGCTAAGGTTTCCTAAAGACCAAGCAGCCCTCATCCTGACAGCAAGTGTCTGATCCTCCATGCACGTTAGCACAGAATTAGCAGTGTCAGCCACGTACAACACGTCTTCACGAAGACACGGGTAAAGAACCAGCACGCCGACGGCACGTACTGAAGACGCCTTAGAGTTAGAAAAGTATCAAACCTTTATAAGCGAAGACCCATATGATACCTCTCAATCAATACCGTTTGAGGGTATTTAATGCTAACGTCACACGGACAGAGGAAAGTTAAAGCATGTGTCAGAAGTCACTAAAAAACGACTAGTCAACTTAGTCACGCAAAGTCACACAGCTAAGCGACTGAGTCACGCATTCTTTTTTCCCCACTAATTTTTCTACCATGTTCCACCTTTTTACCTCCATATCTATTGTGTTTTGTGCATGCTTAAGTGACGGTCCCTAAGTTGGATGACAAGGACAATAAATCCAATAACTAACTCATTTCCTCAGGGGAAATTAGACTGTATTGGCTTATCATCCAACATAGCTGCTTTTTTGTAATTACGTCAATAATCCGCAAATTGATTGGGAGATGTTTTTCACCTTGACATTCTTGTCTTCATCATTACACAAGCCCAACAACATCGTGATGCACATTATACGCTTGTCTTCCTAAAATGTACAGTTAAAAAAACTATGATAAATACGCAAGAAGAGCTGTGCATAATTTATTCCCAAGGAATTGCTCTATTTTATAATATTACGTCACATCAAAACAAACGTTTGTTTAACGGGGATGGAATGACGACAACACATCTGAAATCACAATGAAATTTGGTTTATGAGCTGGTGAAGGCAAGAATAACTAAATATTACGCTAAATTTCTCAAAAGAAGAGAAATAAGCTTAAATTTAGCCCAAATTTCTATCATTTGAGCAGATGTAAACAAACCGTGATGTCATTATGAAATAGGGCAATTGAGCTCACAACTGACAGAGAACAGAAATATTAATGTTTCATTACACTACTAACCGGTAGAATCTCGAAGATACTAGCTCCAATATTAGATAAGCAATCTATAGCACTGCTTAGGAGCTTGGAGTTTGTGCCTTGAAGGATGGTGATAAGAGGTCCAGTCAGGAGTCCCAGCCAGAACTGTAGTAGCTACGAATAAATGCGATAGGAATTAATGGAAATTGCATTTTTAAAATTGTTATATTATCTAGGAGCTAAAGCAGATTCTTCCTTTTGGTTCTTTTGGTCGTCAGAATGAAAAATTTCCCCAGCAAAAAAATTAGTTAAATTTTACTTGGAAACTCTCAAAAGGCTTCCGTGTTTGAGCAACTGAACGTGATTGGTTAGCCGCAGTGCACTATGGTGCTTTTTGATTGGTTGGAGGTCCTTTGATTAACAGTCAATATACTGTACTTTCTTCTCGGTATATAATCACAATTCAGAGCGTTGTAAACCCAAAATATTACCTGATCTTTAGACACTAAGGTTTGAACATCTCTAGCATTCGCTTGATCAGGAAGAAAGGAATACATAGTTTTACCCAGTTCTTGAAGAAACTGCCATAAAAATAGTTTTTTTGTTAGTATGCAGCGCGAAAACACTGCACTTGGAAAATATGGTGTTTCAAGATTTTCTTGAGTTTCATTGTTCACCTTAATAGCTAGTAGTGCAATGGCTGGATCTTCGTCTAGGCATTTACACACATGGTGTGTTAGATTCGCCGTGTATGGACTAAATAAAAGTGTAAATAGAAGTGAATTTTTTAAAGACAGGTTATATCTTAAAGGAACAGAAAGAAGACTTTTAACCAAAACAAAACAAAACAACAACAACAAAAAAAGAATAAAGAAAACCAACAAACAAACCAACACTAAAGTAAAAATTACAACTCAAACCAAGAAGCGCAAAAATAAACAAAACAATGATGGAACGAACGAAAAAAAAAACAACAAACGAACAAGCGAACAAACAAACAAACAAAAAGTCTCACTTTATAAAAGCGAAAGAAATTTGCGTTTATTCAAACAAAAAAATACCAATGAAAAAGCTTTAAATTAAATAGTTTTACCTTACGAGACTAAAATAATTCCTCACAAATGCTATCAACACTTGAAGGGCTTCCACGCGTACAACTAATGGCTGTCCTTCTCTTCCACGTTGCTTAGCGACGGAATTAGCACATAACTGGACCAGCCACGGGCAGCCATCTTGGATTACAGAACACGTGGTATCTGATGACGTAGATGCCGTACAATTGGAGGACGATTCACCGATATCTCCTTGTGTGGTTCCCGTAGAGTACCCAGTAGTTGGCGTTGGCTTCTCATCTGTGCTACCTTGGGATCCCGTGGAGTCCCCGGTAGTTGAAGTTGGCTTCTCGTCTGTGCTACCTTGGGATCGTGTAGAGTCCCCGGTAGTTGACGTTGTCTTCTCGTCTGTGCTACCTTGGGATCCCTTATAGTCCCCGGTAGTACCCGGTGGGTTCTCCTCCCGATTCGGTGTTTCGTTATCAATGGACGGTTTCATGAGTTCGATGACCTCATTCAAAGGAGCGTGTACTGATACTATCATTCCTAGACATGTTAGCGCTGACACACGAAAGTTGAAGTCTGCAAAACCAACAGCACATTGTTAGCTCTAAGTTCCACTTCGTTAAAATATAATTCAAATTTCATCGATGGTTTTGCGGAGGAAAGAAAATCAAAACGCCCTGGACACTGAAAAACCCTAATCAATTTTACTCAGATGTGATGGATAGTCCACATGGATCTAAACCCAGACCCCCCTTGATTCACTGCCCCTCCCCCCGAGGATTCATTATGTATAGACAAATTATTATTATCTATAAATAAGTACCATTAGAAGTGATCATTGGTCGGATCTGGTTAACAACACGTGTTAGTAACCCAGCTCTCAGCCTGTTGTATGGACTGTTCAATATCAGGACAGACAGACACTTCATTAAGTGGAGTGTCGTCGATGATGAAGTCTCGGCTAACACAGCTTGAAGAAGATGGCGGTGGATCTCGTGGATCGTTGCACCGAGGCGACCAGAGAATGAAGTGAAGGGACGCGATGATAGTACCGCACTTTTCTCGTCTCTGAGGAATAAAAAATGTACAGTATGTCGGATGATGAAAAACATTTGATTATATGAAAATGATGACGATGAGTGACGAAGGTGCTGTTAATGATGATGATGATATCGTTGATGATGATGTTGGTGCTGCTGATGATGATGACGATGACTGGAGACGGTGATGCTATTGATTGCGATAATCATTATGGCTGATGATACTGCTGATATTGATGATGATGATTTCAACAATGATCATGACAGTTGCTGTTGTTGTTGTTAATGTTGACTTTTAAAATAAATGTTGATTGACAATGCTGGTTTTTTTTTGTCGTCACTGATGATGATAAATGATAATGCTGGTGATGATAAATGATGATGATGGTGATGAAGATGACGGTGGTGATGATGGTGATGAAGATGATGCACGGTGTTGATGATGATGATAGTGATGGTCATGCTAGTGATGGTCTTACCGATCATCGGCCGCAGCGAGGAACTGCCGAGATCGATCCAAGAGTTCACACAGCACTGCAACACCTGCTGCTCGGGCCTAAATAAACCAAACGCTAATGTCATTACTAATCCTTCTTTTTACGTACATACAGCTAAAACTTAATAACAAGTTTTCTTTTTTCTTTGTTTGTCGCTTTTTTCTTCCTTCCTTTCTATTTTATTTTCTCCTTTGTTTATATATTTTTCACATAAACGGATATTTACCCGTGGAGATGGATCTCGAGTTATGGTTGTATATAACGACCATGTTTTATTGTTTATTTATATATTTTTCACATAAACAGATATTTACCCGTGGAGAAGGATCTCGCAGTATAGTTGTATATAACGACCATGTTTTATTGTTTGTTTATATATTTTTCGCGTAAACGGATATTTACCCGTGGAGATGGATCTCGAGGTATGGTTGTATATAACGACCATGTTTTATTGTTTGTTTATATATTTTTCACATAAACGGATATTTACCCGTGGAGAAGGATCTCGCAGTATAGTTGTAAATAACGACCATGTTGTACCAGAACCAGAGTCAGGAATAAACGAAGACCAGTAGCCAAACAACACTTTCTTCTCCATTCCCTGTTGTTATTTCATAAAACAGATTTATAAATTGTAGCTACTTGCTAGCTAACACCCTACGTGTCTTAATGTCAGCGCTTCACTAACAAAGGGCCAATCAGGGATTGCATAGTTGTAGTGCACTTGCCTCTCACCTCTGGAGTCTCTGGTTTGATTACTGGACTCAACATCACATGTGAGTAGAGTTTGTTATGACACTTTCTTAATTTGAGGGTATTTCTCTGGGTTCTCCTGGTTTTTCCCCTCCACAAAGCCAAGCACGCAGATCGACTCTATGTGGAAGCATCGTTTCAAAGGCTCATGGTGTGACAACGTAGCTTGCGTAGAGGGGTTGGGGGCTTTCCTCCTCACAAGTCCCCCTCCCCAAAGCGCCGCTACGCAGGCTGTGTCAACGAAAAGTATAACCGTTACCTTAACCACAGTTTCCAAACAGCTCAGTGCATTCTGCCTCACTTTAGTAGTTAAAGATCTGAAAAGGGGGAAAATTTCGTCACTGAAATCGTTCTAAAGTAGATTACAGTGTAAACTTTACAGTACAGACGTGCCGTGTCGTGTCATATAGTGCAGTTTTCTTATGACTGTGAAAATCTCAGTGCCGTAAGCATGACGTGCCGTGATACTTTCTAGAATTTTAATTGGCTGGTTATTTTCACGCCCAATATGATTGGTCTAAAAGTACCGTGATCTTGGCGTGACGGTGTCCCGGGTATTTGATTGGATGGAGAGTAAATTATGTGCAATGTGATTGGTCTAGCTTATCCCTTGCCATGTCATGGCCGTGTTCGTGCCGTGAATTTTTCACAGTCGTGCGAAAACTGCACTAAGCGTGTCATAGAAGGGTGACCTACCGTAACCTAGCAGCTTGGCCAGCTTCACTGTCCGAGAAGTCTGAGTCTGAACTTGTTGCTGAGACTCCCTCTGAGCCGCTTGTATGACCAGCAGTCTCCCGCGCTGCAATAGATTCTTGTACTGCTACTTCCGGTTTTCCTCTACTTTCACTTCCTTTTAAATTCTCATCACTTGAAGTAATTTTACTCTCGGGAAGGGCCACTTTTGGTGAGGGGTCCTTAGATAAACTGGTCTTTGCAAAAGAGGGCATTAAAGCATCCACTGATGAAAAGTCCCTTCTGAATTTAGGCCCTGTATGTGGGGCATAATTCGAAGTGTGAGGAGAGTACCCTCTGTTTTTGTGCCCTGTCCGTTTTTTCTTTTTCTTGTTCGTCAATGCAGCGGCATTTTGATAGGAGAGGGATTTGGGAGACATGTTGAGGTTGATAGACGAAAGGTCATCTGCGTGTATTCCTGTCAAAGATGGGAAAAAATATAAGAATGTGAATATAAATCCATGATACAATTAATGGTTTTCACAGCCGCGACTTATACACTGTCTAATAGTTACAAACATGGTGTTCCCCTCTGGTGCAAAAAATTAGGTAAGATAAGGTATGGTGAACCAATTAACCTTGGGATAAGAATACGATGAGAGAACATTGTTACCCATTTCTGATGGCTGCTTCAAGCTGCTTATTTCAGTAAAGTTTGGCTGATATCCTGGAAGACCACAGAATATACAATTCTGTAAATAAATACAATAGAATGTTTATCAGATTACTTTTATTTGATTTCTCTCTTGAAGTTGATAACAGCTAAGAATGTGAATCCCACAATTGGCAGTAGGGTGTTGGTAGGGTGTTAGGGTGTCGGTACAGTGTTGGCAGGGTGTTAGGGTGTCAGTACAGTGTTGGTAGGGTATTGATAGGGTACCAGTAGGGTGTTGGCAAACAGCCTTAACCTGTCAACATCTTGATGATATCATACCAGCATTAATTCAGTCACCAGGTTAATATATTTTTGAATATTTTACATGCAGCTATGGAAGTATAGCATTTTTTGGGGGGTTGGCAGACATTGAAATACCTTCAGAGCAGCTAGAAGAGGTTGCTCAAATTCTTTTTTAACAACAGGAACAGCTGCTTGGATAGTCTGGAAGGACTTTAATGCGGCCAAGACCAGCTAAAATGAAAAAGAGTCACCATCATCACCAACATCATAATCATGATTATTCATCATCATTGCAACCTCAATCATAATCATCACCATCATCATATCTATCATCATCATCAACATCATGATTTTTCATCACTATCGCCACTGCAATCACAATCATCGTCATTATCCATCATCATCATCATTATAGTCATTATTATCATCATCATCATGAATATTCATCCCCATCGCCACTGCAATCACAATCATCATTATTATCCATCATCACCATGATTATAGTCATTATCATCATCATCAGTTATCACCATTATCATTATTATCAACATTCATCATAGCTATCATCATCATCATCATCTAGTGATTACACACCCTATAATGAGTGATCTGATCCATCTTCTTGCTTGGTATAAACCTTATAGTATTCATTATTATTTCAAACGATCTGTCCAAATATTCCTCATCTACAAAGGTTCCACCAGGTCCTCTGCAAAAGAGCAGTGACTGCATATTATAAATCTAGTTTAGGTTGGCTGATACTGCTAAAAAGCTAGATAATTAAGTAGTGTTCAGTCATCTTTCCTTTCCTATTCTTTTGTTTAGTATTAAACACATGGGGGGATAACCTCTATTTAAGTGGCCCTCTATTTAGTATCAGTATTGGTGAGCCTTTATATTGTGGTGACTTGACAATTCCCCTATGTTTGCAGCATAATATAAGTTCTATTGTATGACATACGATTTTACAGGCTGCAATACCAAAGGCTTACTTAGAGGATATATTCGCAACACAACTGATAGCTTTGCACTTGATATCCACATCCCATTCAGGACCTTCTATGAATCCAGTCAGCAAGCCCTCAGGAACAGGTGCAGTGAGAATGGAAAGAAACTGACAAAATGGGAAGGAGAGATAAGTAAAAATGGATGGGATTAGACGAGTAGATATCAAAGAATCAGGGTGCAAAATGAAATTATAATAGCCACGCAAACCAGAGAATAAAATGATTACAAAATGAAAACGAAAATAGGGAATAAGAGAAAGTAAAATAAAGGAAATAAGATGAAATAGTGAAACAAAATTATCAGCTGACTATTATGATGTCCAGCTTTCTTACCTTGCTACACATCGGACCACTACTAGACAGAACAGCATCAAGCGACCTCAAATGATTGATTAATGCCCACTTTTGACAGCATTTAATAGACCCCATCAGAAATCCAAGAAGTGCGTCACAAGTACTTTGTGTAATAATCACCTTTTTATTGCAAGCGAAATCAATCAAAAACATTTATAAGCAAACTAGTAAGGAAGGGTAGAGGGCTTTTGAATTTGTTTCGAAAGTAAGACAAGGGTACGTTTGATGATAAGAAGGGGTGCAGAGAGGTAGAGGATCTGCACACATCAAGGCAAGTGAGGGTCAGCTGAGTAATTCACATGATAATACCTTTTGTCTTGATAATAAATTAGAAATTAGTTGACATAGCTTTGTGGCCAGTAAGTCATTGGTACCATTTCCAGGAACAAGTGTACAGCACTTTGACAAGACCTGGCAAGCCTCCTGGAAATATACCCAAAAGACAAACATGATAAAGGGTAATCTAATATATTGATCTTATGTGCCTTAAGCTAGCTAGCTAGAGTGATGATGGCAATGATGGTGAATACATCATCGTTTCAAAGATTGGTCTGTGAGTTAGCAATACCCTGAATTAGATCAAAACAAAAGTTGTTTCAGGGTTGGATCTGTGAGTTAGCTGTGCCCTGACTTAGATCAGCCCAGAGGTTGTTTCAGGGTTGGATCTTTGAGTTAACCGTGCCCATACTCTGATCAGCCCAGAGGTTGTTTTAGGGTTCGATCTGTGAATTATCTGTGGCCTGACTTACATCAGCCCAGAGGTTGTTTCAGGGTTGGATCTTTGAGTTAACTGTGCCCTGACTTAAATCAGCCCAGAAGTTGTTTCAGAGTTGGATCTTTGAGTTAACTGTGCCCATACTTTGATCATCTCATTTGTTTTAACTAACACACACCTCGTTACTTGTCACAAGAGGAGATGAGAAATCCAAAGAATTCATCTCATCGAGAATCACATTGACATTAGTAAAAAACACATCGTCATTAGATTTCTGTAGGTTGAAGATACGAGTCGCTGCTCGATGCCAACGAAGGGAATCATCCTCGAAAGACATGTTGTGTCCGTCCAGATATTCTTCTTCTTAAAACTTCTAGAGGATTTTATCTGACAGTTTGACTCAGTAGTGACTCTGTGTCAACTCATACCTTTTAACACACACTTAAAGGCTGCGGGAATGCTTTTTTGGAGTGCCATTGAATAAATCACGAGGCAAAAGTTGGATTGAAAATGAATATTGTTTAAAAACTTGTGCTTAGAAGTCAACCATTTTGATTTTTGAATTACCGCTAAATACAATGAGCGCGGGCAATAAACCACAGGATTCCCGCTTAAGGACGCAACTTTCTTTTGGCTTGGAACGACTTCCCTTGTATTGTTGCTATGACCCACATCAATTGAATAAGCAACAGCAACTTCTATTCGGAATTTAACTTTGTTAAAGAGTTTAAAACTACAATGCTTTAGTTTTACACACCAACTAATCATCATTTTGTAAGTTTACCATGCTTGACATTATCTACCTTGAGAGGGGAGGAGACTGAGAAAATGGATGGATATAAAAATGCTGGCGTTTCAACATTACGAAGGCCATTAACTACGACAATAGGTCATTTCTGGGGAGGGCTCCTTGGGATCTACCACTAAAACTTCTTAAACTCAATGAGGGCTCTAAATTATTTTTCACCGCTTTTGTAAAGTTGTATGGAAAGACGTTCAAAAGTTTACCAACTTCTCAGTTATCCACCTTCCATTATAACAAGCGGTTCCTAAATACTTAATCGACTATTCTCCTTTTACGAAAAATATCCTTGTCTGTCATTGTCATAAGTATTTAGAACGGACGTGTGACGCGGAGTATCTTCTAGACGGTCTATCTTGAGCCGTGTTTTTGATTCTCATCAGTCCAATACCTTTTGAAACAATCGGTGATGGAGTTCTCGGAGTCTCTAGTTTGTCGTCCTCGTCAGCATAATTCAAAGGAAGACTAAATCTAACTTCTTTGCGAGTCCTATTCAACGTGGGAGTTATCGCGGAATCGCATGGTGTCCGTGTTTCGTGATCACGCAAAGGCGTTTCGTTTCTTCTTATTGGAGGACAGAGAGAGCTTGTACTCAAAGATCTACCGCTGCTGAAACGACCCAAACGTTGATCGCTGTTTGCGAGTTGATAAGATGGTTTTGTTATAACGAAAGGATGATTTGAGTCTTGTGGTCTTGTGGATGTAGCGATGCGTCGTTCTCGTTCTTTTGAATTAACTGTTATTCTCTGTCGGTCGGCCTTTTGTCGTACGGGCGCACTAGCTGCTCTCGTTTGAGACGCAGTTTTCAAATCCGGAAGACTAGCTTTCTTTTTCGACTCCCCAAGTCGATGCAGAAAAACTTGCGCATCTTTGTTAATCTCTCGTATCCTGAGACTCTTATCTCTGTCAAGCTGCCTTAACGCAAGCTTGAGTCGAGTCTGATGAACAACGTTACGTTTCAAAGCTGCCGCCTCGTCCGCAGAAGAAGCCATCACTGCTCTTCGTTGCTATTACAGTCACCAATCGTGGAGCTACCGTACGTGCTTCCCACTCATTCCTCACTCGAGCCGCACGTAATTTAAAGACTTTGCTCAACCAGTTCACTGACCTCGTTTTAACTGGTGCGTTTTAATTTTACTTCATATCAATTTTCTTTGTTACCATGACACAGCGTGTCACCGTTAGATTCCCTTGGGTCCTCATTCAAGTAATCTAGCCTTCAAGAAGAATTAGCCTATAGCAAATTAAATAAACATTGGATTCAAGCACCTTTTGTTAAAATAATCTTGTAATTATGCTTAGCTCAGTGTTTAGTTCATTTATTTAAAGTCGTATGGCCTTACTCGCCTTCAACAGCATCATGATCAGATTTCTTGGGTGATTCGCAGGTTAGATTTGGGTCAAGTCTTTGGCGAAAAATAGAAAGGCTCAGATACGTTTACTATGTAACTTACCCTTTATAAGGTATTAATATTACCATTTATTGTTCGTGATTGTTTGCGTGAAAAATAATTATCAGTGGGAATTAAAGTTATAACTGAAATAAATTATCAAAAATTCGATGACAAAGATTTTTTTTCACTTAAAAATATGACGTGGAAAAAGTACGGATTGTCATGGGCTTTTGCGAATCGGATACAGATTTATCGGAAGGATGTATTCCAAACATGCGTATGTTTTTTTCTAATATTAGTTTTGCTAAGTACGCGTTAAGTGTTGATTGTGTAACGATAACAAATCGTTTCTTACTTAAGAATTTTATGAATAGATTATTCATTCTCAGTTTCGATATAGGAACTAAACATCGTTGGAAATAAAAGCCAAAATATGATAGCTCTAAATAATGGCTAGTAAACACTAGCGTGGACTGCGTCGGTGTTTCTAATGAAACAGTTATCGTAGATTGATAAGTTTTACACCGTAGTGAAAATAGGAACTGACGTTTCGGACCTTAGTCTTTCGTCGGAGTCAATCAATCAATCAGTCAATCATTGACTCCGACGAAGGACTAACGTCCGAAACGTCAGTGAGTTCCTATTTTCACTACGGTGTAAAACTTATCAATCTACGATAACTGTTACAATAGCTCTAAATAACTGCAAAAAGTTGTTTCTTATTATCAGAATTTTTCTGTAAATGATATATTTAATTTCATTTTAAAGCTGTATTAACATAAAAGAAAGTTTTGGGCCATACACTGCCCAGTTATAAGACCTCGATTTTGATTTTCATTCTAAGCTTGCGTGGAAATGTATCAAATACGTGACACATTTTCTCTTGGTCTGACCTAGTTTGTTCAAAAACGCATCCCAGATGGAAAGGGGTAGACTTGGTTCTTTAGACATCAGTGAAAAAATTGCAAAATTAGGTATGCTGGTCATAGCAAGGGGTTAATCATCTACGGTCTAGGGGCCGACTAACCTCTCCCTTAGGCTTTTGCCGAGCTTCCTGATCAGTCTGTAATTCCTCCCGGGGATAGCGGTGTTGGGGTCGAAATCTCTGGCGTATCCGTAAATGCTTTGCGCTGCCATACGACGCTTCAGCATTCGGGTCTGGGAGTATGGTCTCCGGTTATTTTTATCTAATCAAAGGAAAAATAAAGAGGCTAGACGGCCCTCAAAACGTACCTACAGCTTATTCTTAACACTGTAATGCGCTTCAAATATTCTAGTCCGGTGCTGTATTTTCACTGCTCTTGTACAACCATGGCCCAATGGAAAAACATAGGCCTCAGTTGGGTCAACCATTATGGGTCATGCAATCTGAATGGTGAGTCCGACGTAAAGCGCTTAATTTTTCAAAAATAATGCCCCACCTCCCTCCTCCACACACACACAATCATCTTCAGACAGAGTCATCTCTTCGAATCCAGTTTATTTTTACGCCACGATTTACTTTTCCTTTTATATACAATAAATGTTGATATTTTTCGTAACGCATTTTATAGCAAGCGGCTTCGGCAAATCTCTAGTTCCACGACTATATCGCTCTCTTGCGCTCTTCCTAGTTTCACTAGCGAATCTAATAACCTTGAAGCAAATATCGTATAAGACATTTAAATAGCGAGAGAAAGGAAATTTTGTTGAGTTTTGATGGTTAGGTTAAACTTTTTTCCATATTTTCACGAACTCCACAATTTCTTAAAGTCGGATTTTTTGGCTTCAGTCATTTTACCACCCCACGGAAAGAAGAAAAAAAAAAGGTATTTTAAAAAAACGCGTTTGGATTTGCCTGAATCACAGCCATAAGAAAGTCACTACAGCTGAGCATAGTAAGCCTCGTATGACATCACAGCCATCCCATATCGCTTTGCGTCTATTAATCCATATTTGGACGTCAGATATTTTTTTCTTATTCACTACTGTTGCTATCATCTGCTGTCCCACTCTTGTAAAATTCCATTGCTGAATATTAAGTTTCGTGTTGGATAAGCGATAAATGTTTCTTCTGGCGAGGAGTTTGCAGTTGATGTGAAAGCTTTATGGTCTGAGGTTTCGTGTGTTACGTTATTACCCTAAAACCAAAAAAAAAAACCATAAAGATTAAGATCGATACGGCATGACATAACAATGAAATGGCTTTTCATAAGGATGGTTATCGTATGAGTGGGAAACATACGTTACCGACTTACAGCATGTATACAGTGCGACATGCAATAACACTGAAATGGCTTTCTAGAGCTGTTGTCACAAGTGCGCAAATTAGTAGGGATCCTGCCATACCATGACCGTGTAACTGCGCGTTATGATACGATAAATTGCTCGAACACAATTACTAACTCAACTGATGACAAAAGTCAAAACAAAACGAGACTTGCCGCGACTGGAGTTTCTTGTGTCGTAGAAGTATGGTGTAAAATGTTAAACAGTTTCAAGGTGAAAAGACTTTATCTACAATAGTACCTTATGAGCCTCGATGAAGTCCAGCAAAGTCAAAGTCAAGGAACGACTGGACTGAACAAGCTGTTTGAGACTGAAGGCATAGAGTTAAAATGTTAGAGGTGGGGGAGGGGGTAGGGAGGAAGGGGTGACCCTGAAGGGACCCTTACTTTTGTACTAGGTATTCGGTAGGGTTGTAGCTGTCTTTAGGGGAATTAGGTAGCAACTGAAGGTTTTGGAGGAACCAACTTAAGTCCCCTAGATCTCTAATGGGATAATTTTGACCATGATCCATGCCATGAGGTCATGATATAAAAGATGATGTAGTTGTGTTGATAGTTGTTTAGCTTAATAAGTAGTTTACATACCTATCGTCACTGAACAGTCCATTAGAAGAAATCTGTAGAAAGAGAGAGGAAAGATAGGATCAAAAATAATGTAGCAAAGAAAGGACGAAAAGTAGACGAAAAAAAGACTCCGAATCCAAAATCACTGTCCATCGAACAAACAGAATGTAATTGCTCGGTTTTACAGAGTCAGAAAAAGACTTTTTTTAGTTGTATCTGTATTGATATTAAACAAAGAAACAATACTCTATGGAATGAAAAGGGAAAACGTTAAGCCCCAGCTAAAAAGGTTATGAATTTAAACAACAAACGCTCCAGTTTCGAGTCCTTTTTTGCTCAGGGTTAACTTGATTTTGTGTTGAATATTCACGTGTTCCAGTGAAGGGCCTTTGAATTTTAAAGTGTTTGTGTTGTTGAAGTTGTGCATTCTTTACTTAACCGTCGGTGTTTGTGAATATTTAGACATGGTTATGAGGCTAAGCAAGACTAAACGAGGCTGCAATCAAGGAACACATTCAGAGACTAGCATGTCCGCATTTCTCACCTTCTGACAGATCCATTCACTGAGGTCGCTATCGAATAGAGGTACCCCATAGCATAAATCCAAGGGTACCCAATCATCAGGCGAACAGCATGGCCCTATACCACCTTCTTCTTGTGGCCTGATGCGGTCAGTGACAATGACCATGTCATCAGACGATCTACAATCCAAGTTCCTATCTCCATTGACTTCATCATCTTCTATGTCGTCTAGACACTCATCAAAACTCATAACTGAGCCATTGGTGGGTTCAGAGGGAGAGGCGGTCCTGGAGGTCTCCTCGCTGCCATCTGGGGAGAGTTTGGATGTACCTCGGTAAGGCTTAGTGTTGATTGTGGTGTTAAGCATGGAGATGTAGCCACAGCAGTGATCGAGGTCCAGTTGTTCGTCGAGTTTTTGGATGGTTGGGTGAGCTGCAATGTTTTCCATAGAGAAGCCACCTAATGGATGGATAGAAGGTTAAATGGGAAGAGAGAAGGGGAAGATGAAAAAAGGAATGGATGGATATAGATAGGAGTAATGAAGGGAAAGGATGGATGGATGGATAGAAGGTTAAATGGGAAGAGAGAAGGGGAAGACGAAAAAAGATGGAAGAAGGAATGGATAGATACATACATAGAAGTAATGAAGGGAATGGATGGATAGTTGGATGGATAGATTTAAAAAAAAGAGAATAACTATGTGGACAGATGGAAGGGATAAATGGATGAATTAAAGCAATTCCTGCACAAAAAAGGTGGATGGATGAAAAATGGGTGAATGAATAATATGGCTGGAATAATGAACTAGATGGGAAATGGAAGTGGATAGATAAATGAACGAAGAGAAAGCCCTGTCCTCCAAGATGCTACTTCCAACATACTAACCTTCATTAATTTCCAGAGGAAAAGCAACATGTATAACCTTCCCCTCGGAATGAACTCCATGGGCCTGCAGGACAAACAGACGTGACATCAATAATTAAACTCTTGACACCAATCACTGATGGAGACAAATCTAGACCTACCTGGACAAGGACGGCAGAATGTGAAAGTGCGTCATTCAGAGCCATTAAGACATTGGAGATGGGGACAACACCTGGATCATGACCCCAGGTTGTTATAAGAAGGTTTTCATAGTCCTAAAGGGGAAATAATTAGAAATTTAAAAAAGAAAAGATCAATCGCTGTGGTGGAATGTTTTCCCATTTCAGACAATGTGTCATTCCCTAGAGAATATAATTCTTTGCTTGAGTTGTATTAATATTCATGAGTCCTTTCACGTTAAACAAAGAAATGAAGCTGTAGGGAATGACATGTGGTTCAATATGGAAAAACATTATAGTTTCTTGGTTTAATTTTACGTGATTCTTACCTCGAATAAAGATGGTAGCCATCTTAATCTAGTGCCTTTGACAAGTAATAAAGATGGTGGACCACTCCCCACTAGATGATATAAAAACAGCTTGAACCAGACAGAGTTGACCTCAGGGATGGCAGGACCAAGATGAGGAGGAACACAACTTGTTACCGGTCGAATCTCGTGACTTAACGGTGCCATGGAAACCAGCATGCTGGAATGTGGAAATATGGGAGGTGAAGGTTAGAGACAGTAATGATGATGATGTCTGCTAATAATGGGTTATAGCTGTGGAGAAGATGGATAATTTCTATCATGGTGATAAAGACGCAATTGTGCAATGATTTGTCACCGCGGTGATAACCACATATATATCTAACCACGATTTACATCTGATAACAATAATTGTTATATCAATAATGTTTCTCTGTAAATTTAATAAACTATGTTTCTGTTGTTACTTCTCTTGCTACTGCTGCTGTTGCTGCTGCTGTTGTTACTGCTGTTTTCGTTGCTGCTATTGTTGCTGCTATTGTTGCTGCTGCTGTTTTTATTGCTGCTGCTGTTGCTGCTGCTTTGGCTCCTACTGCTGTTGCTGCTGCTGTTAAATATCGCTGCTTTTCATATTTAGATTACAATTACAATCAAATCTCACCTATAATTCTTTTGCAAAACCCTGCTACAGGCTGCAGGATCCAAACCATTGAGACTCTCACATCGAAGAAGATCTATGAAACGAAAACAATGAAAAAGAACATTCAACAACTGTGACATTACGATAAAATGGACAATGGTCTTACCTAGACCCATGGCAGGGACACTACATTTGTCTGCTCCAAGATTCTTATTGTATCGAAGAAAAAGAATTGTATCTCTTAACGTCAGGGCATGGTCAAAGTACCGTTGTGCCTCACCCTCTGCCACATTATCAACCTATAAGAGAAAAGTAGATTGGTTGATTTTAAGTTTTCCTTAAGGAATTTTAAACACAATCATAAGAAAAATAATATTGCATAATAAAATTTATTCATTTTAGTGCAATGCTTTCCCATTATCATACCATGTGTCATTCCCTTGAGAATAACATTTTTTGTTTGACTTGTATCCATATTCATGTTTCTTCTCATGTGCAACCATTAAACAAAATAATCAATGTAATGATACTATAGGGAATGACACGTGGTCTGCAAGGAAAACACTTCACAACAATGTATAAAGTCTATGCCTTCTCCAGTTCAGAAAGAAAACTGTCTAGTGACTCATCGGTTAGTTTCCCAACTTCAAACATGGTGACTGCATGATTTTTTAAGCCCTGTAAATAAAAAAAAGAAATGAGAGTCAGAATTTTTCATGTTTTCATGAAACCGGTCCCTCAAGGCAAAGCATTTTTTATGTTTTATTTTTCACTTATTGAATCTCCCCTCTCCCAGCTACAATGCTTCTTCCCTTGAGATTGAGATCAAATTCATAAGAATCCTACACAGTTCTGTAAATCCAAAGCAAAGTTCTTCAATATAAAATGTACATCTTACTGGTGAAAGGTTGCCCATCATCAGGAATGCTGTAAGAGTTGAGTCAAATAAGAAAGCAATCCTCTTGCCTGGGCCTCCTTCAACTAGGAAAAAAGAAACAAACGGATAAAATAATGATTGGAACCCTTTGGAGGACAAAAAAGACACATGCTAAAACTACAGGGCCCACTGTAATTGGCAAAAAGCTGTTGTGGTTTCCCTGCCCTTACAGGAAAATTAAATAATTAAATAGATTGATTGTATTCGTCAATATAATATCAAGAAAACACCCATTAGCTATGTGTTGGTGGTATAAATGAAGGAAGCTATTAAGAAGAGATAACTAGCTAAAAACTACTGTTTCTTTCTCTTTTACTCTGACGAAGGACTAGCATCCGAAAGGTCAGTTTTTTCATCTTTTCAAGGTGTATAATTTACCCTTTTATCATTACTGAAGCTAAAAAGAAGTCTTTTGTTAAATTAGTAATAGCACTGACATATGGTGGTAATGATGTAAAGCTGGTACATTTTGATCGCTTGGAGCTACTAATGCAATACCTGGCGACTGAGTGGAGAGTATTGTTTCCATCTCAGTGACCTCACTACTGGAGGCAGACTGCTCTCCAGGGGTAGTACTGGCTTTATCATCAAGGTGGTTGAAATCTAAATCAAGAAGGTTGTCTCTACTGCCTGACCTAGAAAATCACAAAAATATCATATTCTATAACTTTATTATCCTGTAACAACCTCTGGGCTGATCTAAGATCCTCTCGAGCACAAACTAGGTGGGGCCAATGGACAACTATTAACTTTGCCGCCTCAGTCTGGAACAGTATTAGTTTAACAATACGCAATGCAGTAAATTTAAAACTTTTTAAGAATCGAATTTCTAAAATTGTTTTAACTAATTAACTTATATAACGTTTTTAAAGGGGAAGGGTTTTTATTTAATTTTTAATATTAATTGTATTTTAGTAAATTAGTAAATTACTAGAGTTTAAATATTTTCTTTATTTTCTTTATATAATATATTTATAATTAGTACATTTTATTTAGTTTATTTAAGGACCCTTCTGTAAATCACCGTAAGGTGATCAAAGATATAGAAGTAAGTTATAGTGCTTGGGAACGAGGTCATTCCGGGCGAAAGCCCTTGGAATTAAATTCGGAAAAATTAATTTCCGACCTCGCTGGGAATCGAACCCACGACCTTCGGAATTGTACTACCGATGCTCTTCCAGCTGAGCTAGAGGTCAGACTGAGAGCAGGCCGGGGTGAAATAGATGTTAGGTCGCGGTAATTATGATTCAATAAAGGGAGTATATGGACCGCGTGGCACTAATGAAATAGTCAAAGATATAGAAGTAAGTTATAGTGCTTGGGAACGAGGTTATTCCGGGCGAAAGCCCTTGGAATTAAATTCGGAAAAATTAATTTCCGACCTCGGTGATCAAGTTGGTATCCTTATTAAAGATTATTATTATTTAACCCTGATATTACTTTAATACAGTGAGAGTTCACTCAAGGAATGCAAAGTAGTTACCTTTTGTTTGATAGCATATTAAGTATTTTTTCGGACCAGGATTTATGAATTTTGGACTCATAGCCCAATTCTCCACTTTTCCTGCGTGCAAACCCCAGACGGCAATACACAGACACAGCATTCTGAAAATAACAACAACAAAAAATAAGAATTTCAAAGTTACTCAAGTATAATATTGACAATTACCTCCGACAATAATATATGATGAAAACTTTCTACAGAAAAAAAATATAAAGCATAGCAAACTTGCAATTTAAGATTTAAGAAAAGGAAATTGAAAAATCTTGGTCATTAAAGGAGGGGAGAGCTATAGCTCCCCTAGCCACAACTACCCCCCCTCCCCTTCCCTTGGAACTGCTACCTTATTGATAGTATTTGACACACAAACCTTTACTAACTGAAGATCTATCTGTAGAACATGTGCAAGCTGAAAGACAAAAAAAAATACAGAAAATGACTAAGGTATATTTGAGCAAGAAAAATTCAAATGATAGTTCACACATATGTGGTATCAAATCCTGGTGACCCTGCAAGTACAATCCTTTTGAACCCACAGCACAGGAAGATGAACATTTTATTCTGCCACCAAGGTGTGGACCTAAATGTTACTGTTTTTGGAGCAACAATGAATCCAAGACTTAGCTTTAGGGGGGGGGGGGGGGGGGCATTATTAAGAATTAAGCAAGTTAGAAAACTCTGGCTGTCTTAATGTAAATGGTGAACCTGCCATTCAAACAAGTTGCTGTTTCTACAGAGAATTGACTCAGACGAAGGACTAACATCCGAAACTTCAGTTACTCTTGTTCCTACTACGGTGAAAAGATTATCTACATGTACCACGACACCTTTGTTTTAACTTTAATATCACCGACGCAGTCTAAACTAGTTCTAATACTAGTCGTCATCTATCTTTCTACAGAGAATATGACTCCTATCAATGCACATGTACCTCAGCTATATTAGTGTGCTCATCGATAGAGACAAATATCTTGTACAATAGTGTTTCAAAATAATCTCCAAGGACCCTGTTCATAACAAAGTTCTCAAGTGGAGGAACTGAAATGAAATGAAAACTCAAATTTATCAAGCATTTTAAGAAACAATAAAAAGGTTGATTTAATAATTATTATTAATATAATATAATATGTACTCATTGACAGAGTGGGAGGGGCAGATGTGAACATTTGCTCAAGGTCATGCTGTATGGACAAAGCGTAGTGAGCAGGGCTGTACAGGTCATATGTTCATATTCCTTATTTTAGAAGCAAATAATCTGCAAAGTACTTTGGATTTCCTGTATCCTGCCAGAACTCAGAATTTTGTTTTTCAAGAACACTATGCTGAACAAAAACATAGTAATTTTGAACTTTAAATTTAGACAATTTTACGTCAGTGATAGACATGTGTTTATCATGATTAAATAACTAGGCGAGGCAGGATGTGCGGTGAGCATAGAAAGCAAGGGCTTCATAGTTGGCAGCCAGATGTTCATGTTGTCAGCAAGCTAGCGTTCAAGAAATCAACTTAGAATTTTTTTTAATATTGTCTTTCGATTTCGCATCCTGGGCCAAGAAGTCAGGTCTCAAAGAGGCCACTGTGGCACAATTAGAAAAGAATGACTTAGACAACGAGGAGACTTTAAAGCTCCTAACTACAGATGATATAAAAGCGTTAAAGCTGACGATGGGACAAGCTAAACTCATCGTGAATAATAGTATTTTCTCTTACCAACTATATAGTCTACATCTTTTATTGGTACCCCTACATATATCAACCCTTTGGCATAAAGACCTGCAACAGAGAGCAGTAAACACTTTAATTTCTGTATTGCCGTTTTCCATGAAGGACCATGATGCAGTATATATGCTAATATGCTGCACCATGTTCTGCTCTCTTGTTGTTTCAAATTCATGGAAAATCTATGGTTTTTTGAATGCTACAGTAGTAGTAATCTTCTTTCCAATAAAACCGAAGCTATTGTTTATGAAGTTTGTCTGCAGATCAATCCTATGAGATTTTGCCATAACTATATTTATAGTAACCGTGAAAAACACAACAACAAGATTAAAATAGACATTTCCAACATGGACTTGTGGTCACTTATGAGTTAATGCCTGTAGTTAATTTTTTAAATTCAAAATAATAATATTTTTATTAATTTTTGTTATTTAACATGTCTCACCTTCAACTACTTTCAGGTCCATTTCTGCTGCCAATTTGGGTCCCCCATCAATGATTTGATCAACAGCTTGGTGTTCTGCAGCCGAACACATCTAAATTGAACCAAAATTCCCTCTTAACCACTGACACTATAACTTTAGGTTCAAACACATTAGAGACAGGCTACACAGCTTAAAATAATGGCCAGTTATTAGACAATGTCCTGCCTTGTTGGGACTTTTGGCGAGCCAGAAATGAGATATGACTAAGCTAAAACTAAATATGGCTGGTCATTATGACCATCAACGTCTACTGACAAGCTGTTATTTTACATGTAAGTCCTGGGCTATATTATCATCATCCATATAAAAAAAGTACAGTATATGATTCATACCCTGATGTCATCTTCTGTTACATATCCTATATGAACTGTCCACCAGGGTTCCAATACCTTTAGAGCAACAGGCTTGGTGGGGAGTAAATCCTTCACTGGCTTACGTCTAAAAAATTTCTATCGAAAGCAATGAATATAATTTAAAACCCACAAGTTATTTTTAAGTAATGAGTTATATATATTCTGACATACCAATGTGAAGAAGTAATGAGTAATATATATTCATATCAATGTGAAGAAGTAATGAGTTATATATATACATACCAATGTGAAGAAGTAATGAGTAATATATATTCATATCAATGTGAAGAAGTAATGAGTTATATATATCCATACCAATGTGAGGAAGTAATGAGTAATATATATTCATACCAATGTGAATAATTTGTATTGTGGAATCCCTAAAATTTGGGTAATTTGAGGCTCTACTAAGGGGGTGGTTGGGGGGGGGGGGGAATGGGTGGGTTAAACATGATGCAATCTTGGAATTTACTGCTTATTTTCACAACAAATCTTTGCCGTCTGTAATTCGTTAGAGCAGTCTGTTTTTCATTTCAAGGCCAAATTGATTGTCAGAATTTACCCCTAATGGCGCCTCAGTAATGCTTTGGATTTCTAGGAGGTGGGATGGGATGGGATGGGGTGGGGTCTTATATGAATTCTAATCTAGTCTTATGTGCATGAGGAAGAAAGGGGCTTTTTCTGAGACAAGAAGACTTAGGGTTATATAATATCATACCTTCGATGATCTACACTGATTCATCAGATCAATGTACTGATTTCTACCAATGCCTAAAAGTCTCAGACCTGGAAAAGAGTACGATCTTTTTACAAATTTTTAAACAATCGCTGTACAAATAAAGTATGCACTCTCCAAACCCCAACTCCAAAAAAGCTAAACATTCCATAAAATAATGTCATCTTCTTCATGACTATATATAGCTACTGGTATGAATCAGTCTTTTCAAGTGTTACTACTAAAGAAAGAAATAATATTAAAGGCAATGGAAATGGAAATGGAATGGAAAGTATTTGAGGAGCTAGAGAAAGATATAATAATCAAGACAATGTTATAACATGGAAATCAATGGAATGAATCTTCTCTAGACTAATGAAAGAAATAATACTCAAAGCAAGCTAGGACAAGCAGTCTTAAATGCAAAGCTTTTCAATATACTTACAATCAGCAGCTGTGAAATTTGGCAGGGAATCATAGCTTCTTTCGCTCTGCATGATATCCTGCATAATGCTACAGTAATAGGAGAAGGGAGTGATACGAAGCCCCTTGACAATGACATCTGATAAATGGTAAGGAAACAGCTGAAAAGAAAATAATACTTGTTCACAGTACTTTATAAGTCTTATACTAAGTACAGTACTTGGTTAGAGCTAAAATTCTTGGGGGAAGGGGTAAAGAAAAAATTGATTTAGCAATAAAATTCTTGGGGGGAGAGGTAAGGACATACTTGGCTAGTACTAAAATTTATTCTTGGGGGAGGGATAAAGACATACTTGGCTATAGTACTAAAATTTATTCTTGGGGGAGGGGTTAAGTCATACTTGGTTAGTAATAAAATTTTTGAGGGAGGAGTAAGGACATACTTGCTTATTAATAAAGTCCTTGGAAAGAGGGGTGAGAAGTTTGGAAGTATACTTGGTTAACTAGTACTAATGTTGATAAAAGGGAGGAAGGGGTAGTGAGGTGAAGGCAATTATCAGATAAATTTATGATTTCCATACCATAAGGTGTTGTCTGCTGTAATGCAAAAGGTCTTCATAGTATTTCTTTTCATCTTTTCTAACATGTCTCACTATAATATCAAAACAACAAACAACAGTATATTTCATTAGATTTATGATTCAACTCCCAATACAGCACTTTACAATTAATTCCCCAATTTGTTATCATCGTTATTAACACATGGACACACATGAATCCAAGGAGATAAAAGGATTTTTGGCTCCCATAATTGGTCTCATACCTTTTCCTATTACTGACTTAATTAATCCCATTACCTATGACTTCCAAAAGTTTTAAAAACATTTTTAAAATATTCGTTCAAAAAGGATTCTGGTAGTAATATCATCAAGATGAAATAATGAGAACAGGATTATGCTGCAAGGTAGTGCTTAAACCAAGAAGTGTGGAAACAATAATTAAAAAACAGGAAGTAGTGAAGAAAACAAATCAGACAACCATCCAAAAGTTAAACTATCTTTAGCATATTTTAATTAACATGATCATCAATAATTGAAAAATTCAAAAAATTGAATTTAACATGGATAAGAAAAAATATATGATATTATGAAAATATGAAAATATGAAAGAAAATATGAAATTTATTTATGTTATTCTCATTTACCAATAATATAAAGCGGGCCATGCACCAAATAGGCAGAGGACAAATATTATAGGCAAAAATACTTTCACTTTCTAAGTGATATTTTGTTTTGAAGTTCAAGTGTGAAATCTTAACCAATATTAAATGTATAGATTTTAAAAAAAATAATGAAAAATATTATAATCTATAAGATTGTATACAAGTACGACTATACATGAATAAATGCTCTATGATGGCGGGAACAATAATTATTAGCATGTGGTAATTTTATTTATTCATTTTTTATTCTTTATTTTTATTGTTCAAGAAAGTTTATAATAGCAGTCATCGTAGCCAAATTATTTGAAGGAATCGCGAATCGTTCTTTTATTTCTTGAAATGTGATCTCGGACTTTTTTATATATATCTCGCAGGAATGCTTTGTGTACAAAGATTCTTCAAGATGCTTCAAAAACATATGATTGAGGTGACAGTTTTCTACGTGGAGAACAAAAACAATAACCTTGGTTTTCATGCTTCTAATTTATGGATTTTTTGTATCAGTAGAAAGCTATAGTTAAGGTATTTTATCAGTTTTTCAATGTTAAAGAGGAAATCCAATAGTGACGGACGTGTACATGTATTTTCGGATGCTACTACTTCAAAGTGCTTAAAACTCACCTATATTTCCACGATATCTGAGCTGATTTTTCACACTGTAATCAAAAACACTCTTTTCCCATTCTCTCTGGTTGTTCCCCAAGGACTGAAAAGTCAAAAAAGACGAGGAATTTAGAAGCAGTCATTTGGTACAGTCACGGGAGAGAGAGAAAACACCCCCAATGAGAGCCAGACTCTACCTGTTTGACACTCGCTGGAAGGCGAATCCATGGGTAATTCTGACGAATATGGAACTCCAGATCGGCATTAACTGACTGTCTAGCCATTTACATAGCTGTTTGAAGCAAAGCTGCTCTCAAAAGGGTGAATTTTTGGGTTTCATTTTGGATTTACGTGTTTTTTCTATTTCTAGTTGGAGTCACTTCCATGGGATATACCACTGACCAGTCTTGGGCTCAGCTGGATTATATCAAAACAATTTGCATAATTTATAAACTTCATAAAAAGAATACTAAAAGAATAAAACCGATTAAAAAAATCTCTTCATATCTTTCGGAATTCATTCCTATAATTTTAAACTTTGTATTTTAATGTTAATAGTTATTTTATAAATTATTGAATAAAATTTCACCATCAAAAATTTATATAAAATCTCTAAGCTACTACCTGGAGATGTCTCCAAATAGTTTATCAATAAATTTATTTTGTAAATAATATTTGCAAATGGAATACAATTTAGGCACTATTTTTGTTATTCTAAATTTTGATTTTGGGCTTCCTTTGTTACTAGGCCCATTCCTCCAGGTCACACACGGCAGTTCGGGTCGCTTCGTCGACTCCTCTCGTTTTGCAATTTCCTTCAGTCGTTTAGTAAATTTTATGAAATGTTTAAGAAGAAAAAAGAAGGAAATAAGTCCAATGACGACCACAAAAAGGAGCTGGCTAATATGGTAAGTCCTTTTTCCAGGTCATTTATCAGTTACAGCTTGTTTGAGCAAAGTAAAGTCATTACTTTGGTCGCTATATCTCTGAGAAAATGTGAAGTTTTACGACGAAACATTGTACAAAGCTTTCAAACTGTACATAACATTTTAACTTCAAGCTACAGTAATTATATACTTTTACAAGAACAATTTCTGATAATACAAGGTTTAAATGCTGCACATTTGTTCAAGTATATTATTCAGCATTGCTAAAAGCTAAATTTAGAAAGATTACGTCACAGTCAAGAGGTTTTCAGGTGTCATAATTCTTTTATATTTGATTTTTTTATGTAATGATTTTAATGGTGTATAAAGTTCAATCCATTAATTTCATTATTGAATTCTAAAACAATATCATAATATCACAATACTATATGTCCACTATAGCCATCATATAAAGGATTTTGTTATGACAGCATATTGTATGAATTCTTTCTCGTGACTTTCTTGTGAATTATTCACCGAAAGTGAGGTGAATAATGGGGAAATATTTACCGAGGCTGCGAGGTAAATATTTTCCTATATTCATTTCACTTTTGGTGAATATTAATTGTTTTAGTATCTTTAACACAAATAAATCAATAAATAACAATCCACTTGCAGATGAATATAACAGCATAAGACATTATTATGACCAATGAGCGTGCCGGATTTACAGTATCATATTCACTTATTTTAAAATACTAATGCAATTTTGTATTATCAAGTATATTAATGTTCATATTTGGTATTGTCAAGCTTGGTGGGCTGGGAATGGACCCTGAAGATATGACGTTTGGGATGGATATTGGTGGTGATGACGATGATGACGACGACGCAAGTCTAGAGGCTGAGCTTGCTGCCCTTCAAGGAGAGGGACAACACAAACGTAAAAAAAGTGAGTTTTATTCTTAAATAAATCATGAAATACAAAAGATACAGACTGTTTTCCACTTGATTGATGGAAGCAAAGATAATAAAAAAACAGAAATTATCAGAGTGCTGCAGCATGAGGCTGAGCTAATATAATATTATATGAATCAATATATTCAATACTGTTATTAGAGCAAATGGGCGAAGATGATGATGAAGATGATGACAATGATCTAGACAACCCAGAACTTCTAGTAAGTTTAAGATACAATGTCAGTATATAATTTATCGTAAAGAACAATAGTCCTTCTTGAATATAGAACATAATATTGTTATATTATTTTTAGCTGTTAGGTAGTATTTTTCTTTAGAAGCTATCAGATGCCCAGTTGCTAGGTGAGGGTGGACTGTGAATGGAGTAGCAGTGTGGTGTCCACCAATAAACTGCTGACAGTGACAGGGAATTTGGGGTGCTGTTCTACCATTTGACCTACAGTATTCAAGTATTCAAGGGCCATATAGTATAGACTAATGATATTGATATTCATTTATATAGGCTGAACTGCAAAGTATAGCTCCGGGAGAAGATGTACTATCCAAGAATGACCCTACGCCAGTTATGCAACCTAGTAAAGTGCAACCACCCCAGGTACTTAGTAAAAATAGTACATCCAATAATGTGTTCTAAGGGGTTTGTTGTTCAAACTCCACATTGTGGAGCTAAGTATGTGAGCTGAGTTTGCTATATGTGTTGTTTGCACCTATGATTAGGAGCAGGCATAGCTTAGTTGGTTAGTGAACAGCCTTCAGAGCTAGTGTAGAGGTCCATAGTTCAATGATTAGGAAGTTGTTCTGTGTTACCATGGTAACATACTGGTCTATCATTACCATAGCAACCTTCTGGGTTTGTGTTACCGTAGAAATATTCTGTTTCTATATCATCATAGTAACCATTGTGTCACCATAGTAATTTTCTGGTTTTGTGTCACCATAGTAACCATTGTGTTACCTTAGTAACATTCTAGTTTTGTGTCACCATAGTAAAATTGTTTGCATCTGTGTTCCAGGAGTCATCTTCGTCTTCATCTGTGTTGTACCAACTGCAAGCTAGAGAAAAAATGTACCAGACAGCAACAGCAAATGCAGAAAAATGTGGTGAAACTTCGAAAGCAAAAAGATATGGCAGAGGCTTAAAGGTTTGTTTACTAAAATTTTAGTAGATATTTGCAAAAAACGGGGCAAGCTATTAGCAGTCTTCCTTCAGCCCTCCTGTCTCTGTAGTCCCTCTTTTGAGCATACAAAAATTCAAGATTTTTTGTTTTATGAATTTATTTAAATTTTTTAGCAAGTAGAACAGATGATTAAGCAGTGCAAAGAAGGTAAAGCGGTCAATCTGGATGAGCTACCACCTGAAGTGTCTACAGGATCTTCTGTATCAACTCAGCCTCCTGCTCCTTCCATTCCTCAACCTACAGAAACACCCAAAGTAGAAGGTATGATAGGTTTCTGACAGTCTACGTTTGGAGCAGTAATGAAATAATTAATAATAAAGGGAGGTTCTTATATAGTGCATTCATATTGTCTCACTGCACTTTACAGTGACTTTTTAGGATATTGGAGGATTTTACAGGTACATATTAATGATATTATTAATGAAATAAAAAATAAAAAGGTGTTGTAATTGTCTTATTATATAAAGAAAAAAATCTGTTCTTTGCGAAGTTTGCTGCACAAAGTTTGGGTTTTGGGTTCAGAAACCGTGCTCTGTTCACTAATAAAGCACAGTTCTCAACCAATCCAAGTGCACATAATATCTAAGCTGTATGATAAATATACATAAAATTTAATGTACTTCTTTGGTACAGTGACTCCAAGGAATGACAGCATACCCCAAAACACCACTACTACCAAAGATAAAAGCAAAGAAGTGAAGGTACTGTATGAGGAAACTATATACTCACGTTTTGTCCCTCATTGTATAATTTGAAAATATTTGTTGAAAAATTATGACTTTACTATTTTTTATTAGTACTAGATAGATGAGGCAATGCTCCATGTGGGATGGGCTCGGATATCAAATAAGAACATACGTAATAGGTAAATCTTATTTGATATCCGAGCCCATCCCACATGGGGCACTGCCTCGTCTATCTAGTACTACTTTTTCGTAGGATTGCCAGCTCACTAGATACACTGTGCTGATGATCGAGGCCCAGCTGTCCACAGTTTCTAGTTGAGCCTGGCTCATTTTTTAAGCAACTTGAAGTTGTGAAAGGCTTGTATGGCACTCTTCTTCAGTCATTTCATCTAAGGCTCGTAATTTACCTATTACGTATGTTCTAATTTTTTTATAGAATATATCAAGTGCCGAGAAAGAACAAACTATTACAATATTAAAAACAAGACAGAACCAGTATAAAGTAGCTGCTCTGACGTGCAAAAGGTCTGGCAATATCACACAAGCCAAGCAGTTTCTTGTGGTTTCCAAGGTGTGTGGATAATGATGTTTACTTTACATGTATACCCCTATTACTTTCTCACTTGTGCTTTCTCATTTTGTTGTGTTCGTTTTTGCTACTGCAGCAAATTGGTGCCATGATGGAAGGTGTCTCTAATGATCAGGCTGTTGACATATCAACCTTGCCACCTGAACCCTCTCTTGCTTCTCCAGGTATTAACTGTAAATGATATCCTAATATTTATCTGAAATAATGCTTAGTTGTATCTGTAGCAGTATATTATAAATAGTCATGATGCACATCATTATGATCACCACATTATTACCATAAAAACAAAATAAAATAAATAAAAAAAAGCTTTATTTAAGGGTTGATGTATTTAGTTTATGCAACTAATTGGGGACACTGAAAGGAAACTTAAATGAAGAACTAATCAAAGAAACATAAAGTGTTTTAAGAATCCCATTTTACAAGCATGATCGAGGAACTGAATTTGAACTAATCAGTGATCAGGACGAATACAGTCACAGCTAGTGGTCACAGCGGGACTCGCCATCAGCACCACCAGATTGTGAGACTGATGCTATGACCACTCGACCATGCTGCCTCCCTTGAACATCCTCCAAAGCAAGGGAATCTTCTATTTTACTCAGGATATCTTGACCCCTGCTATTTTAAAACTTTTCCATTGTCTCCTGGAGGTTTAAGATAACAGGGACTTTAATGTATTAATAAATCATATCCAGTGCTCCACATATAATTATTGATCTAAGATTTTCGTAACCTATGCTGGTTATGGCACCTATTACTTTTCTAGCTACACCTAAACCAGAAACAGAGTCCAGACAACAGTCAGGTAGCCCAACATCAGAACCCCAACCAGGACCAAGCACACAGTCTGACCAGCCAAGCCAGTCCAGTGACACAGGGATCCCACCACCACCAAAGGATGTTATTGAAGCTCTTCAGCAGAGACTTGAAAAGTACCAGCAGGCTGCAAACAAAGCCAAGGAGGAAGGAAATAGTAGTAAGGCTAGAAGAATGGGAAGAATTGTGAAGGTAGGTCACTCTGATATTAGCCATTTTGAGGGAAAAACTGGGTTGAGTTGGCTTTGCAATACATCATTGGTCTCTTTTAGGGAACAAAATAGGGGCCATTTTGGAAACGACCCTGCAATGTCTTATACAAGTCAATTTATTCATCACATCAGTATGCCTTTTTATATTACATGCTGTTCAAGTTACTTATATTATCCCAGTCATTTTTGCTCACTTCCTAACCCGACCTAACTCAAACTACATGTACTTTAGTTTGCTCACTGTTGTTTTTTGTACTCCTCATACTCTCGCACCCCTCCCCTCCCCTCCCCCCCAAAGAATGTGATATTCACAAAAATGCCTTCATATGTGAAAGCCCCACTTTCATCAATAAATAATAAATAATAATTATTTGTTATTAATTAATAATTAGTAATCGTATGCATTTGCAGCAATATGAAGATGCAATAAAGGCTTACAAAGCAGGACGTCATGTCGATTTTGAAGAACTGCCAACTCCACCTGGATTTGAAGATATACCACTTCCTGGAAATGCAGCACCCAAACCAAGTGCTCAGGTAATTACAGGGAAGCATGGGTGGCGTAACAGTAAGAGCGCTTGCCTCTCACCAATGCGACCCAAGTTCGAGTCCCGCCGGGTTCGGTGTTGTATATGAGTAGAGTTGTTTGTTGGTTCTCTCTTGTGCTTCGATGGTTTTCCAGGTTCTCCGATTTTCCTCCCTCTGCAAAAATCAACTTCTAAATTCCAACTCGATGATGGAATGAGGGCCACAGGATTGTTAGCCACTGGCTATTAAGTGCTACACTCATGAAAAAAGGACAGGTTTTTTTTACTGGTACTTCACTTGCAGTACAAGCTTTTCTGGAGATATAGAGATGTGTTGTTTAAATGTGGCTGTTTGAGGGACATTTTATCAGTCAGTTGACATTTTATGCATCAAGGAACAAATGAATTTTGAAAACTAACAGCAATTAAGGTTTCCTGTCACTTATCACTATCAGGAACCAAAAACGACGACATACCGTATAAGTATTAAAAGCATCCCCTAAGAGGCCCCATGATGCAATGTGTTCTGCAACTCTAAAGTGGCTGATGCTTACTAATAGACCTTTTTACTGATATGGCAGCCATCTTGAATTCTATCATTTTATTCAAGACATGAGATGACGAGGGGGCACCTATTGGAAAATTTATAGACTGCACAGCTGTCAGGATGTCATTTTTATATAACTTCATGCTTTTCAATGAGAAGCACATATTAAAGGTAATTGAATTTGCTGGTCTTTTTTATTTTTCTTTCCTTTGACATGAACAGGCAGAGGGACCAGCCACTACCTCTGAGTCGCGGGCACTCCAAGTACAAATACCACAACCAGCAGCACAGATGCCGCCACAGCAACAGCAACAGCATGGCTCGCTTAACAGACAGGGACGCAATGAGCAGCAGTTGAACTTTTTATTAGAAAGGACAAAAGGAATTTAAGACAGCTGCACTGAAGGCTAAGAAACAAGGAGACATTGACGAGGCAAAGAAGTGGTTGAGAATGTCGAAGGTAGGGTCAGGTTTGTGGTCACAATATTCCGAATTTAGCATGCATCAGCTCCTATATTTGAGTATTCAATTTTTGGAATCTTAGTCCCCACCACCCCGCCCTACTTCCAGTAGTGATCCACAGTCATCACAGGTCATCACACCACAGTCAAACCAAGTGGATGTTTTAGCCTTCACATCTTAACAATGACAACCTCAGGGTTCATCAAAGTCGAGGCATGGCTAGCTCACAGGTTGAATTAAAATTTGGTGTGTTTCGGCTTTTTAGAATCCTGTGGGAAAATAAACCTTGATAAAATCCATCAAATCAAGGGAGACTAATAAACTCTCATACGCTCATCAGGTGATGAGTCCAGGCATCAAACCTAAGACCCCAGGGGTGATACACTGTTCGCAAGTGCACCACCACTGCATCACCCCTGAATGATATAAGGCTTAGGTGAAATGTTGTTTCTTACTGTATTTTGATTTGTATTTTGGCAGGGGCTTGATCCAATGATTGAGAATGCCAGCAATGGAATGAGGGTTGATCTTTTATCTGTAAGTTTACACTCAATTGAAGAATCGCTGTCGGGTTTAGTTCTAAACGTAGAACATAGAAATTGAGACCGAAATTGCACATGGGAAGTAGGTTAATTAGATGCATGCTATGACCAGCGACCGGTAGCATCATCCACTGTTTTTAATACGTGTTTGGCATTCTAGACTGACTGCATGGATGGCGCAAATGAATAAATTATAATTAATAATTATGTCATTTCCCATGTGCCATTTCGGTCTCAGCTTCTATGTTCTATATTTCTGAACCCGACAACCATTCTTCAATTGAGTGTATTTAAAAATATATCTTTTTTAATATATACATAATGTAAATTATGTCCTACCCTTCAATGTTGACATGGAAGGATAGGGAAGGAAAGTGCAAAAAAGAAACTCTTGTTTTGTTTTGGGAAATGCCAAAAATCCAAAAATGTCAAAGTAAAAAATTTGCCAAAAAAGAAACTCTAGTATCGTTTTGTGTCTGTTACAGGTTCCTCCGTCACCACTTACCTCCCAAGGACCAGCACCCACTGCGTCTGCTAACTTTGTCATGATAGAGACAAAGGACTGTTTGCCGAACCCAAGAACACCCTGAAGAAATAACAGAACTGTATGCAAGACTGGAAGATTCTCTTATCAAACAGACTGAGGTGTGTGCTATCTCAATTCTGGTCTTAACTAGCATTGGAATCAGATTCGGAAGCATTCCAAGGCTGAAATAGCTTGTAATATGCACAAGCCAAGGGGAAAAAACCCTCCCTATCCTGAGATGCCTATTCCAATTCTGATGCCCTTCCAAGCTTTGATTTACAACTTCTTTGCTCCTTAGTGAAAACTATCCTTTATCAATCCTGTTGATTGTGCAAAGATACAATCGTATGCTATGATTTCTTCCCTCGGTGCTACAGATAAGAGATTAGTCCTTGGATCATTTATGCAGTTGTGTTAACTAAATGACCTCAATGGCAAGGAAAGCTGTATTTTATACCAGTAACCTTTATTTTGTGATTCCACGACACCAAACTGTAACTCTTCTTCTCTAGCTCCTCTTCCCACCGCCATCCCCCTCCTCAAATATATTTTCAAGCCAACAGTGCTGCTACAAAAGAGTTGAGACACTTCTTGAAGACCCTTTTCCTTCAGCATCTCTGTCTGCAGTCAATTTTTGGACTGTATTCTAAGTTAGTAAGAATCCTTTTATCTTTATTATATAGATGTGTATAAAGAATGGCAAACATTACCAGAAACTAGGAGATTTAAATAGTGCTAAAATGTGAGTACACTGAATGCTGCATACTGCATAGTGCATTCCAAGACCAAAAGGCATTGTGGTCTCGTTAATTTGTAATAAAAAGTAAATATACAGCAATTAACTCTCTACGTGTAGTTAGTATACTGTTTCAGATGGAAGTACACTAAAAATAGTATAAATTATTATTACTCCTACTTTAGGCAATGTCCCACAATGCACGTAGGTCTCGGAATGCACTATTTAGTATGCAGTATTCAGTATTCAACCTTTTTTGAAAAAGCTGTATGCAAAGTCATATCGAAACATCATTGAAGAAGTGTGTTACAAATAGCAGTTGTTTTTTAACCACGTTTGAGGCATTGTTTGTTGTCATTGAATCACTTCCATGTGTTTGATATGGCTTCTAATACCATAAATATTTTTTTGAGAAATCAAAGTAAAAGTTGTCAAAAACACAAAAAAAAGCATCAAAGCAATGGAAGTGATTTAACTTTGTAGTGTCCTCATCTTAAAAACTTCCGATTTTTATGGATTTAACCCTGAAGCAACCACTAGACTGATTAGAATCAGGGCACAGCTAACTCCCAGATCGATTTTCCAGATTATAACAACCTTTGGGCTGATTAAAGTCAGGAAACGAACCTGAGACCCCAGAGACAAGTGTGTTTTAGGCTGATTAAAGTCAGGAAACAAACCTGAGACCCCAGAGAAAAGTGTGTCTAGTTTGATTCCTATTCTAATATTAAAATTAGAATGGGATTTTACTAGGTATGAAAAGATGGCCAAAAGCCTTCATCAAGATCTAGATGCTGTTAAAAGTGCAAAGAAGCATAAAGATCCACCTCCAAAATTTCACTATGAGGACAAGACTTTTACTGTTGTTAAGTAAGTTCAGAACATTGATGAGGAGGGGGAGGGGTGGGTGGGGTCAGAGGGGAGGGGAGGGGTTATTTTCCCTCTTATACCTGTTACAATGTGACCCATGCTACCCTGGCCACCCAAATGAACTTTTTCCACACATTAGTAAACGAGAAACTTTTAGTTTTAGATTTTCTTTAGTTGACCAGAAAAAAATATTCTAAATTACTGAAGAAGAATAGCAAAAAAGTCCAAGTAGTAGAAAAACAAAAGTGAAATACTGAAAAATGATGAAAAAGTGGTCATGTTTGCCATTTGCGGGAAGGAAAAAATCCAATCTAAGATTCTTTAGTAATTGAATTACTCCAATCAGTTTTATCAGCAGAAATTTGGTTTATCTCTTAATAATTCCCAAGTCCCTTGACTATGAAATCAGCATTAATGTACAAGGTATATGATTTTTGATTCTTTATTTTGATCTTATCTGTATTTCAGCTCCTTTTCAGAACTAAGTGATTCGGAGGTTGAAATAGAGGTTGTTAGATGCCTTAATGTGCCACTTCCATCAGGTAAGTAACATATTGCTACCAATTTAAGTTCTTTTGCATCTTCACTTGAATTGTTTGGTCATGCAGGAAGAAAAGTGCTAGGAAATGTTTTTCCTTTTCTTACTTCATTTCATTCCCTTTTCTTTCCTTTCTTTTGCTTCTCCATAATCTTTCTTTTTTTTAACCTAACCTTTCCTTTCCCTTCCCTTCCTTTCCTTTCCTTTCCTTTCCTTTCCTTTCCTTTCCTTTCCTTTTCTTTCCTTTCCTTTCCTTTCCTTTCCTTTCCTTTCCTTTCCTTTCCTTTCCTTTCCTTTCCTTTCCTTTCCTTTCTATTCCTTTCTTTCCTTTCCTTTCTATTCCTTTCTTTCCTTTCCTTTCTATTCCTTTTCTTTCCTTTCCTTTCCATCCCTTTCTTTTCCTTTTCTTTCCTTTCCTATCCTTTCCTATCCTTGCCTTGCCTCACGTCCAGGATCATGTAATCCAACATACTCATCTAGTTACCCATCTCTTTACAGGTTATTCTGCTAAAGATATGTACACTTACGTCACCTTCGAGTTCCCTTATCCTAACGTAAGTATTTGCTACATAAGAAAGTACTTCCCATTACTCATCCATCAATAAATCAGTGCACTAGATTAGCTTTCACCCAATCAGAATATCAAGAAAACTCACCATCGCAGTTATTTCACCGCTCCAGTACTATAAATATTTGAAACCACGTAGGACAACGATAACTAAGAAGGGAGTCATAACCATGCTCACAACTGCCATACAAACTCACCTTTTTTTTTCTGAAGTCAAAACAGTAATTACAAATTTTGTTTTATATTCTTACTTTTAGCCAGATGAACCACAGGCTGGAAGAACGAAAACAGTCAAGCATTCTATTAATCCTGGTGAGAAACTATTAGATATTATCAGTAATCTTCAGTTCTTTTATTATTACTATTCTTTGCTATTTTTATCATTATATTATTAGTAAACTATTATTATTATAGCAGTATTATTAGTATTATGTGAAGTATAAAAGGGGTCCATAGGTTGCAGAGGGTGACCAATACGGGAAATATTATTATTATTGTTATTATTATTGTTATTTTATTATTATTATTATTATTATAAACTTTAATTATTTTTTATATTTTACCAATATGTTTTTATCAATAAATAAATAATTTGTACATTTATTTATTTATTATTCATAATCTCTTTATCAACGTTATTATAAATTTTATCATTATTATCATCATCATCATTATCATCTTCATTATTATTATTATTATTGTTATTATTATCATTATCTTCATTATTATCATCATCATTATTATTATTATTATCATTCTTATTATTATCATTATTATCATTATTATCATCATCATTATTATTATTATCATTCTTATTATTATCATTATTATCATTATTATCATCATTATTATTATTATTATTATCATTCTTATTATTATCATTATCATCATTATTATCATCATCATCATTATTATTATTATTATCATTCTTATTATTATCATTATTATCATTATTATCATCATTATTATTATTATTATTATAATTCTTATTATTATCATTATCATCATTATTATCATCATCATTATTATTATCATTCTTATTATTATCATTATCATCATTATTATCATCATCATTATTATTATTATTATCATTCTTATTATTATCATTATCATCATTATTATTATCATCATTATCATCATTATCATTATTATTATTATTATCATTGTTATTATTATTATTATTATCATTATTATTATCATCATTATTATCATTAACAATAAAAGTTGTTAAGTACACAAAAACACACTTATTTCGTTTCAGAATATAGCGAATCTTTCAAAGTAAATATTGATCGAAAGAACAGAACTCTAGGGAGAATATTCAAGCGACAAAACTTGAAATTCGAAGTCAAGTACGAGAGGTATGTGTAGAGTGTAGTCTGATTCACCTCTTTTTTACAATACATTGTGACTGCCGATTGATTGCACCCTATCATCATTATCATCATCGTCATCATCATCATCACATCATCATGATTATCAACATCTCATTCATCACCATGAACCAGCATCATCATTATTATATATATTTTATCTTTTTACTATTTATTTTTGTCAATTTTCAGAGGTTTCCTAAAAGGAGACAAGGCAATTGGTCAAGCACAAATCAAGCTCGCTCCTTTCGATTCCAAATGCGAAATTCATGAATGTGTAGATGTAAGTATTAGAACTTCCCAGACTAGTAACGGTTGGTTTGCTTGTTCGACTGCAACTAGAGCACTAATTACTGGGTTATCTGTAGCAGCGCAGTCGTCAAATGCCTTTGGTTTTTTTTTTGTCGTCTCCTCCTCACGAAAAGTACTTTCTTGAGCAAGAGTACCCGTATATTAATTTGAATGACATGTTTTTAGATTCTGGGCTTATAGATTGGCTTAGCAGCTGAGGATGTAATTCCGGGCTCTAGAAGTAATATAATTGAGCAGTAAAAGAAGATCTTTAGGATTCGTAATTCAGATATTCATTAGTATCTATCATAGTTAATATTAATGTATTAATACAGCTACTCAGTCAGCAGTATTCTGGTTTCAATCGCGTGGGCTAGTAGAGCCTAAAGGAAAATACGGCTTTCAGTCTCCAGTTAACTTTGATGGCATATACATAAATATATAGCTAAATACTACGCGGTAATTAATAAGCTGGTAACTTTGACAGTTAGTACTTTTCGCAAAGTATTGAATCCTTTTACTAACCGAGTTTCACAGTTCCACTTCACTAATTTGGATATTTGAAAAGGCAATATTTGAAAAATATAATCAATAGTGGAGAGATCAAAGACTTCAGAACGGTTAGCGAAAAACATATAACCACTTAAACATATTTCTAAACGAATTTATGTCGCTTATTTAGCTATGTATCTTGAAATCATTATACATTTTTCGTCAGCTCAGACGCCACGTCAGTGTAATCATAGATGGAAGCTATTAAAACTTAGTGACGTCAGTTACGCAACGCTGTTTTCTACAGTTACAAGACCGCATCTGTATAGTTTTACTAATCAAGTATCATTCACTGGTTAAAAGATATAATAAAACCGGTGCATTTTTATCAAAATAAAACAAATTTGAAAGCTGCAACTTTTTGAATAAATTTGATGTGAGAAAAAAAGTGTTCGCAAGTTCTCAAAGAAAAATACATCTAAAAAGTTTCAAAGTACCCACTCCTCCCAAATAGCGGTACATAACATAACTAGTCGCCGCTGACCGGCTTCACAGGACTTCAACCAGTTCCATGATCCAAAACATTTTTTTAAATGCACAATTTCGGAATATAATCACTAGTTATTTATAAGTAAATAAAAATCATGCGATAAAAGTTGCAAATTCGGCGTAAAAAAACGTCTGCGTTCCGTACGATCCAGCCAACCGCAGTCCAGTCCATTCCATATATGTAGGGTTCCTGATTTTCCAGAAATTAAAAAACACTCAAAATGCTTAGCATTTAGGAAAGGGAAAACAAGTTTTAGAAATTGGGCATGTTATTGTCATACATTAAGATTATCCATGGCCTTTCAAAAGGTGAAACTTCAAAACTTCTTTGTGATTCAAGTTCCAGTCACAGACTGAGGCCCAGTCACTTCCAATCCATTCCAGTCACATCCATCCACTCCAGTCACATCCAAATAACATCCGATTTATCTTAATAGCATCTTAATGTAGGAAAATTATTCTAAAAAATCTGTAAAGATCCACAGCGTCAAAAGGTAAAAATTTAAACCGTTTACTGGGTTGACTGTGGTGCCCTCGTTTTTTTTTTGTATTTTGTTTAGTTTTCTCGTGAAATGTGCTTTCTTGCGCAAGAGTACCCATATGTGGATTTGAATGAGGATGTAATTCCGGGCTTTAGAAGTGATGATTGAGCAGTAAAATATATAGCAAAATAGTTTATTTCATTAATCATAAATGCACATTTAATTCACTATTTATAAATATTCGTGTTTATTGTATATAAACTTAATTTAGCCTATGGCTGCGACGCTTTTGAAACCTATTTATTTATCTATAATCTATCTATCTGACATTGCCGTGACGTGATACTACCGTGACCGTATTGTGTCGTGTCCCATTTCGGTAATGATAAACTTTCTCCACCCACCTTGTAAGATTTTCCGACATCCTGACTGATTTTTGCTATTACTCTTCCTCCTAAGTAGACCTAGTCTACTTGTTGCTTGGTTTCCATACGGCTTTATTTACCTGCATTCTGTTTATATTTTTATTAGCTGATGGACACAGACCGGGGTCGCAAAGGTGTCGGAGGAAAATTAGAAGTACGAGTAAGAATAAGAGAACCTTTGACTGGTCAGGATGTGCAGATGGAAAAGTGGAAATGGCTGGTCATTGATATGCACCTGGGCGGGAAGAAGGTAAGCTAATGATGTACCTTTGTTGTAAATTTATGATTATTCTTACTTAGGGAATGAAATGGGCGTGAATAAAATGGGCGTGAATGAAATGGGTGTGGTCGCCACGTTCGCAGTCTTTGATTGGCTCAGTCTTTACTAGTCAGACTTACTCCGTCAGAAAAAGTAAAACAAAACTGATATTTTTATATTTTTCTCAACCTTTTCTTTCTTTGTATTTTTTTATGCAGACTCCAGACTTAGACGTGGTAAGTTCATTCAGTTACACTTGTACATTCCTATCCAGAGGGAACCCAAGGTGATAGACGGAAATATTATTTGCGGACTCTTTCGGCGAAAGAAATAATTCTTTTCTCGTTCTCCCAGTAACCACCAGCTGGACCTAATTTTGCTTTAAAAGAGATAAAAACAACGTCACCATGGAAAGAGTGAAATTTCTTTGAAAGTTTGGGGTAACTTGTCCTCTATGGTATTATTTTCAAATTTTTCTGTGTTGTCGTTCCAATTTACCTGTTCCTATTGATATGATTTTGATATCAATCCATCTTTATGCGCATCCTATATAACTCCGTTTGACGCCTGTCTCAATTATGGCTTTCACGACTTAATTTAATCAAAAGCTCTAATCAAGATTCTAATTAACGGAAACCGAACACAATTTGTCTGACAAACTGTGGGACGCGCAGTAAAAATGGAAACTAGAACGCGCAAAATGGGCCTTGCTGTCGCTTAATTTCTTCTAATTGCCTCATTATTTGTTATATTCTTGTGCAAATTAGGGATCTATCATGGCCAAGACGTCGCCAACTCCTGGACGAGCAGTCACTCAAGGAAGGTAAGCTGCCGTCTTCCTTTGACTTATTGTTGACTTAGCGTAGTTGCGTAATGTTTTCCTCGTTCAAAAGAACAATAAACGTGGTGTAAAATGAGAAAATATTGAGCTTAAAACTTACATGTGGTCGTAGTTTTTGCTCATGTCCATCATTAAACCTCAGCAGCTCAAAATCTAAAATCCAATCTGTGAGTTAGCCGTGCCCTGCTTTGAGGTTAGCCCAGAGGTTGTTTCAGGGTTCGATCTGTGAGTTAGCCATGCCCTGACTTAGATCAGTCCAGAGGTTGTTTCATGGTTCAATCTGTGAATTAGCGGCGCCCTGACTTAGATCAGTGCAGAGGTTGTTTCAGTGTTTGATCTGTCAGTTAGCCGTGCCCTGACTTAGATCAGCCCAGAGTTTGTTTCAGGGTTTGATCTTTGAGTTAGCCATACCCTGACTTAGATCAGCCCAAAGGTTGTTTCAGGGTTCAATCTTTGAGTTAGTCGTGTCCCATTAGTTATTTTTGAGGGACCCAAGGATTTCCGCGTTTTCAATACACAACTTTTATTTCTACCTTAACTCAAGACTCCCTGCATCTTTACCATACACCCTAGTATTGAACTTTCAATTTTAATCCACCCGTCGAGCTCCTATCCCTGGACCCCCCGAGGTCATAACTTGTAAACCAATAAAATACAAAACGGTCAATTCAGCTCCGATTAAGTTTTTATTTCAACCCTCGTAGCAAATTATTCAGTAATAAGAAAACTAAAATATGCGTCCCGGCTATGAATCGTGTCTTTTCGTAATCGCCTCTTTGATGGTCATTATCGGTTTAAATGAAAATATTTTTTCATCACGATTTACAGCTCTTCCGTTCATTAGCCGTGGGGGGTTCGTTTATTATTCGCTTCGTAAATCATCATTCGAGTAAAAGATGCAATTGAAAAGTGATTACTAAAAGTTTCATCTAACAAATGACTTCTAGAGCATTTCAACATTTGATGAGTATGTATTTTTATTGCTTGGGTTTCCTGTGTCGTTTTTTTTACCGAGTGGGACTAGACTTAGCCAAAATGTCTGTCTGTCAGTATCCTCGGGACTTTGATTGGTTGTCTGTATCACTTGATCATGTCCTACACTCACATAGCAAGCAACTCTGTACCAGTCGCCTCTATTCATTCTGGCCTTCTCTTCTTGCATCTTAGTGCCAGCTCCAAAGTCTGTTCTCTCTCATAACACGTGATCACGTTCACCCAATAGTGCGTGGATGGTTTATCAGGGTTAAATGCCGTTACCAAACAACCCAACAACTAAACTCAACGTCTCTTCAGTTCTCTTTTCGAACAAAATTCAATCGTCGAATCAACGTTGATCAAACGCAACCTTTGGTCAGCGGTCTCTCCAACCAAATATACGAGAATAAATTTACATTGATTTATAGTAAATTATTTGTTTGTCAATAGGCCATTTCACGGATCCGGTGACTCAACCTCATTCTTTTAATTAATTAATTAATTATTCTTTAGAATTTGACTACAGTCCACAATTATGAAAGGATTTTACACATCAACGAACAATCGAAACACTTACAAATTTCACAGGTTGTAGGCAATTTCTAAAAAAATATTTTACACGCTGACGAGGCTGAGGTTGAGCCGCGGGATCTGTGAAATGGTCTATTTAATATTTTGGCGGGAAAAAAACGCAATTGGAGGACAGTACAGTTACTAGTACAAATGGGAGCAACGATCTGCAGCACGTCACGTGATGGTTTTCCGCCATGCTGGACATGACGTATCACGGTCCTATCTCTCTGATCCTGTTCTTTGTAAAAGCGGTTACTGTACCTATCTATTTAGAAACTTCTGGTATAAATTATTTAAATCAACGAACTGTTTGATAAAAAGCTGTATACATGTAGTTAAAGTTTTAAATTAAGATTGTGTATGATATCAGGTTGTGAAAGTTGAATTATGTGAATAGATTCAATAAAATAGAAATTATCTTGTGTGGGTTTGACTTTTTAATAATTTACACAATCAAGTAAGACTGCCAAATACAAATGATGTGGAAGATGATGATGATAATGATAAAAAAAAACAATGTGAAGGAAAAGATTATTGGTATAAAAGCCTTATTCTATCCGTTACTCTCATCTCCCGGGCCGCCCTCTCATTTTTTTGGTAATATACGGACGCGTGTACCTGGTTATTGATATATCACGTGATCACAACCCTAAAGGTTCCTACCTCGAATCGATGTTTCCGTAGCCTGAAGCTTGCGCCGAATAACAAATCACGTGATAATTCGACAACATCCACTACCCTCGTTCCTGAGAAGCTCATATTAGCGTATTCGTACATGGTACTCGTGATATGATGTTTTCCTTACACTCATGATGCATACATTGTCCTGCTCAGAACCTTAAAATTGGTCATTCCGACTTTTAAATTCTCATGTAACGAGGGCTAGGTTTGTTAGCCACTGGCTTCTAAATAGTATTCTCGTGAGGAAACGAGGACGATTTTATTCATCTTATTTTGTTTATCGATACAGCATCGATGATCTAGTGAGCCTAGAAGTTCTTAAAATGGAAAAACAGTTGGCAGAGAGACAGGTGAGCTAACTAATGTTCAGATTCTTCTTAAAAATTTCATCCCAAAGACAGCGGCCATGTTGGAGTACAGTGCCATGAATGCGAATTTAGCCAACAAGGCAGCCATGACGTCACAGGGAAGTCCAAGATTCCCTGAATGGCGGCATAGCAACCATGTTGGAGTACCATGCAGCATAATGGAGTCAACATGGCGATCATGACGTCACATTAAAGCCACGATTCTTTGAGTGACGGCCATGTTGGAAAAACATTTCGTCAGACCATATGGCCGACATTTCCTGAGTGCCTTATTCTTCTCTCAAAGGTGTCCGCACAAAAGGCGAAGGGACAAATGCCTTCACCAGCGTTACTTCAACGGTACAAACAGTGTAGTCAGAAGATGGAACAGCTACAAACCATGCTTAGTAAAGCTGATAAAAAGACTCTTGAAAGTAAGTTGACCAAGTCACAGCTCTAGGGCTTTCTGTGTAAGTGGACATTGAGGGAGGCGTGGGTGCTGAAACTTATGTATTATTGCGCCCGCAGGGTTTCGGTCCAGAGGCCGAATCCCGAGGAGGCATGCGTTGGAGTCCCCGCGTGTGCATGTGTAGGAAAGTACTGTGTGGTTTGGTGACATCACATTCTTTGGGCTTCCTGTGTACTTTACATTGACAGTATTTTCCTGGAGTGCCTTACTAATATGATTTTTCATTACGATCACTGTAGATTATGTACATCAGTTAGTCAGTCAAATGAAAGTGGAACAATCTAACGCCCAGCGTGCATTGCAAGCAGGTAATAAGGTATGAGGAATATGATTTTATCCATCAATCAGAAAGCACCACGGTAGCCCAAAGTTCATGTTGCTGAGAATTTCTTTTTTTTTTTCAGACTGAAGCTCACCTTTGCAACACCCGAAAGAAATTAATGCAAAATGAGGTAATATATTATCGTATAAATTTTTCGACACTTAAGAAAAAATTCTCAGCAACTAATTGTTGATGATATGAAAGAGCAAAAGAAATGACCGCCATCTTGTTTGTCACAAAAAAAAAACTCGACCAAGATGGCGGCTATGACGTCTATTGAACATAGACAGAACAAATGGGCGCCATGTTGGTTGACAATAACAAGTTTAAGCTCAACCAACATGGCGACTATGATGTCACACAAATCCCAAGAATATCCGAGATTATTGTCCCAGATCCTGTATCAAGAGCAGCTTTGCATCAAACGGTCAAACACAAAGCGCTCAAGCGAGGTGCCAAGGTACTTTCAAAGGATTATTCAAATTTGAACCTTGCAACCTCGACTGAATGCTTTGTGTTTGACCAGTGAACCAATGTATGGAAAATTGTGACTTGATCGCTTTGTGTGACAGGTGCTCAGGTGTGACTCCATATATGGAGAAAGCCGCGTTCGTTTATGGTCAGCGTGCATGTATTTCGCTGAGAATTGCATATTTATCAAACCTCAGGGCAAGCAAAAACCAACTTTTAAATGAATTCCATTTTTTAACATTTTTAGATCATTTCCTTCAAGCCCAAGCTGGGATTAAAGTAAAAAAATAACAATTCTGGAATAACAATGTTAATATGGCGCCCAAGAGGACGCAGTATCTGCACCATGTTGACTGGTATCACATGTCAAACACAAAAAGCTGGTTAACCGTAGTAAATCACGTCTTGAATTATCCTGCGAGCAGAGTCTCCTTTCAACTCCTCTACTCCCGTAGAGGAGTTGAAAGGAGAGTCTGCTCGCAGAGTAGTCTTGAATCTACCACAGACAAAAATATTTAACCTGAAGATATTTTTAAATGAAGTATTTCAGTGAGGTTTGCACCGTTTGTTCACCATGTATACACAAATATACACTCAATCTTTTGAGGAGAAAATTCAAACTAAGATGAATTATGACATTTATTCCAAAACTACAGTGCAATATAGATCGCTTTAAAACATTTTTTATTATATTTTCTAGGTTCTTTAATGAAAAATACGAAAAAAGTCCATTATAGTTGAGAATCTGGTAATGAAATAATCGGAATTCATGAAAAATTTCCAGAAAAAAAAACCTACCCACAAAAGCACACTCCTTTAAATTACCCGACTGAAACATTCTGGGGGTAAATATTACGAAAATTAAATTGAACTTCTGCGAAAAACATTCTTAGTTTTTCCTGGACCCTCATTATGTAGGATGTTATTTTCTGTTTCTTCAAGTGATGTAGCGCCGCGTTCTTAGAAATTATTTCTGCTTTCTGCCATATCCTATTTCTTTTCCTTTAAAAGCCAATTTTTCCAGGCTTGATTTGAGAGAGATGTGCCAAGACTTATAAGTGAGAGACGGATGTTCACCCGACTTAACGGAGTTTTCTCTTGCGACCGACTAATTTTTCCTTTCATTGGCAACGTCAACAAGCTTTTTCATGACCTCTGATTTTTTTTTAATTCCTTTACGACACGTTTAACGGAAATCTCACTAAGATTGATATTCTTTAGAAGTAAGGGAACTCTCAACATACCCGCTATTTTGATAAGTACGTTTGGACTTCGACACAATAAAAAAATAATCTCTGTCCTTACAGTTTTCTGTTTCCTGAATTTTGGTATTTAAAACAAGTACTCTTACTAAAAAGCCTTTTAAGGGTTTAAATCGAAAATTTCCATCCTTTTAATTAAATTAGGCAGATAGATGAGGCAGTAAGCCGTGTGGGATGGGCTCGGATATCAAATAACAACATGCGTAATAGGTAAATTCCTATGCTACAGGGAAACGAGTATAGATAGTTTTCAAGATCAGTTTGCTTGATATTCAAGTGCTTAGAAATGATTGCTTAGAAAATATTGTAGTTCGAGGTCAGCTTGTTAATAGACCTTATTCGTGGTGTGACAATGTTTTCCCAATTCAGCGTGACGAACCTCCAGGGGATTCATTTTCTTTTGGAAAGGAAAAATTTATGAGTATCCCACGAATAAGGTCTATTGTTAGGTGTTTTTCTTTTTTCCTTTCTTTTTTACGATTTGTTTTTGTTTGTTTGTTTGTTGTTGTTGTTGTTTTTACGATTTCCATATCGTTTACTGAACTTGAAACTGAAACTCGTAAATCTCTCCAACTAAAAGATGACTACAGCGACAAAGACAAGACACTTGATAAAATTTTATTTATAGCAATTAATTATGATTCTCGTACACTTTATTTTAGAGAATCTATCTTAATTTTCCTCTGCTGGCAATGTTATATCAAGTCTGGAATTTTCTCCATAAACTCATCAAAGTTATAGGCTTAATGATAATATTTTTTTTTGAATAAGTTTTATTCAGCTCGTTTATTCAGTTTACCAAGGCTATAGCACAGATAGATTTTCAAGAAACTTTCATGGTTACAGACCCATGTATGGGAGATGTGCTCTCTTACTTAATATTCTCTTGAGCACAGTCATATTGTATTTTAACTGCAAGCAATTTTTCTTAAGAGATAGAGGTGCATGGAGTACATATATTACAAATTGCCCAATTTAATCCAGTTCCGTTTTCGGAGTTGGTTCTTTTATTGGCCCTTGCTGGCCCAGTAAGGATTTACTGATCCATTGAATATCGCTATCCACTCTCCTCTTCCGATCCTTTAAGTATGTTACCTTCATTTTCTGGATCTATGACCCCCTTTTCTCTCATTATTTCTTTTTTTCCTTTTCTGTTCTGTTCTGTTCTGTTCTGTTCTGTTCTGTTCTGTTCTGTTCTGTTCTGTTCTGTTCTGTTCTGTTCTGTTCTGTTCTGTTCTGTTCTGTTCTGTTCTGTTCTGTTCTGTTCTGTTCTGTTCTGTTCTGTTCTGTTCTGTTCTGTTCTGTTCTGTTCTGTTCTGTTCTGTTCTGTTCTGTTCTGTTCTTTCCTTTCTTTTTCTTTTTTTGTCGCTTTAAGTGTATTTAAGCTGCACATTATTATTTTTCTTATGTTAAACTAACTCATAAGATCACACAAAACAGGATTTCAAGTTACTAGTCAAAAACACGTTAACAGAATTCGATTTTTTTCATCGCTAATTTGTCTTATGAGTCCTACAAGCAAATCGCAAGATGTTTTGGTATAATTTTAAGCGAAAAAATAAAATTCGAACATAAAATATAGTTTTAAGTCCTACAAGACATATTTAACGTCGAAATAGGTTGCGTGCGCATTCAATCGTGACTGGCCACAAAATAAATAACGAAACTTCAGTAAAATCAAGAAGCCAGTTGTATGTTTAAAGAGGAGGGATAACAATCGATTTATATAAATTCTTTTTAAAAATTTTCATAGAAAGGTGTGATAATTGTCATTATAAAGCTACTGTTCTGGTTTCGTGGCCCGTCAAGTTTGTAAAATTTGGATGAGCCCGCAACTTCGAGAAAAAGAGTATTTTACAAAACGCAAGTCTTGCAACAACGGAAAAGACAGAATCTAACATCAATATTTCGAGTACGAGATGAATAGTATTTTGGCAAAATGTTTGTACAAAACCGCGTTTATCGTGCGAGACAAAACTTCTAACGACGAGATTTCTTGCACAAAATCAGCCTCGAAAACACTTGAGCGTAAAATTTACTCATCGTTCCATAGCATACAGGATGGAGAGCACTCGGGAAGCAGGTCAGAAGGTAGACATACTTGCGAGCGATGACGTAATACTTCCATTTCAGAAGAGCCGAACCAAAATACTCCATCAAAAAAACTACTTGGTAAGGCACATAGCAACCGACGTAGATGAGAATAACGATGTAGATCATTCGAAGGATGTCGTTTTCGATCTCTTTTAGCTGATCTCCGCTCATTCTTGCGTCTTGCCTAACATCAGCGGGGCTTTCGGCTTCAGAGGGAGCTGAATCAGCTGATACTATATTTCCAAGGGATTCGGAGGTGCTGGTGTTGTTGATGGTGCTCAATGTATGAGGCTCCTGTTCGCCATCGTCGCGGTCGTTGTGGGATTGCTGAGTCGAGGCGATCAGGTGCCGTTTGAGTTTCAACGCAACTCCGCCATAGGCAAACACGATGATAAACCCTGGTAATACAAAGTTTAGTACAAAACGAACGAAGTAATACTTTCTGAGGGAGAGGGAGGGGTGTTTATGAAGGGTGTCGCCTGGGAACAGCTCGATGCACCAGTAGGAATGGTTATCGTAGATGGTCTTGACCTCAAGAGCAAAGATGTAAGTCGGCGCACTAACCAGACACCCACAGAACCACATCAGCCCCATGACAAAAAGGATCCGCTTTCCAGAAAGAAAGAGTATTTGACGCTTAGAGAAGGTGCGGAATCTGAGATAAGCGATTGTAGCGAGGGACCACGGAATGACAAAGTAGGATATAAGCATAAATGCGTTGATCAACCTACACATGGTGTCCCCAAAAGGCCAAGTCATCAAGTCATCGTACGCTTGAAAGAAAGGCAAGCAGATTGTGCCTATGAGTTCAGCTACCGCAAGGCTCGTCACGACAAAGTACGGGAATGGCTTTCTTAAGTGAGGTCGTTCACGAATCGCTTTTACCACGATGAAGTTCCCGATCAATGAGCAAAGAATGACGAAGCAGAAGATAGAGAGACGAAATGCGATCGAACCTTTCGGTTCCTTGTACCAGCCTAGTGCTTCTACGCATTTTAATGTCGAGCAATTTTTAGTAATATTTGAGTTGAGCGCATTCATTTTGCTAAGGAGCGGTTGTTTTGTTCTCTCCTTGGTTTCAGGAACATAAACGTCTCTATTTGCATTGGAAACGTTCGACGGTTTCAAGTTGGTGTCTTATTTGCACACTGTTTTACAAGTTCTCAATGAGATCGGATTTCGTATCGGTTAAGATAGCTCTTAGATAGCTCCGATTTAATTGATTGTGGAAGTGAGAAATGCATTCCCTTTCAACTGCTTTCCCAAATCTAGTTCTAATACCTAAAGGAAGTCGTTTGTCGGGAGAAATCAGGGATAAACCAACATAGAAGTCCAACAAAGTTACCAGCGCCAGTTTGTCTTGCATCTTGATGGGCTCTCAAAAGCCGGGTTATCAAATGGCCACACCTGCTAAAATCTTTGTTTTTAGCCGTGCCGAGAGACTCAAAGGCCCGCAACTCAACCCGCTATCATCCTTCAACCTCGGAATGGCCTAGATGTTCCTTTGAACAGCACATCGTAAAAAGCATGATTTTTTTTTAAAGGAAAAACATTATGACTCGTATTTTTTGTACTATTTGCTGACATCCTAGTTATCATTCTTTCTTTCTTCATTATTTGTTTTATTATAATATGTTCTCATTCTACTTAATCTATCATTGCTATTGTCCAATATTATTGTTGTTGTTGTATTATATGTTTATGTATTCTTTTGTTTGTAAATCAACCTCTTGTAAATCTCTGTCATATTTTTTTTGTATACTAGCCTATACTACGTCTGGTCATCTGTCTTTGTCTAGCCTTCTTTCTCTCTCGCCTAATTAGCGCCTAGTCTCTTTCGACAGGAATCCCAATTTGCGACACAGGAATCCCAATTCAACAAAAAAGAGACGAAAGACGCCTGCGGATTAGGCCATTTATCCCCCATGGTTATTTACAGATGGTCTGTAAAATGTAACTGAAGTACAAATAAAATTGATTTTGGATCGTTCGTGCCGCGTATATCAGATGACCGCGTATCTTATTGCGTTCAGTTCGACTTTGAGAGGATAGACCTACTTGTGGTGGTAAAAAATAGTCTGACACGAGATTCTTTAATTAGAGGCTCGCCTTTAGGATGAAACTGAGTCCATGGCTTGTCAAACATATGTATGGTTTAAAGTACACCTTAACATTACTGACAGTTGACGTTTGGGAAATTTGATCTTGTGTAAATGTCTACATGGGTAAAACTGGGTTCGAGTTGGTATAGCAGTGCATTGTGGGGCTGTTTTAGGGGACATATTTTCAAGATGGCGTCTATTTCGTACCTCTATTCAAGGGTTTTTACTCCAGGTTCTCTCGTTTTTCTCCTTCTGAAAAAACCTAACACGTTAAATTAGAATTGGATCTAATCAGCCCAGAGGTTGTTTCAGGGTTTGATTTGTGAGTTAGCCATCCCCTGACTTAGATCAGCTCAGAAGTTGTTTCAGGGTTCTATCTGTGAGTTAGCCATGCCCTGACTTAGATCAGCCCAGAGGTTGTTTCAGTGTTTGATCTGTGAGTTAGCCATCCCCTGACTTAGATCAGCTCAGAGGTTGTTTCAGGGTTCTATCTGTGAGTTAGCCATCCCCTGACTTAGATCAGCCCAGAGGTTGTTTCAGGGTTTGATCTGTGAGTTAGCCATGCCCTGACTTTGTTCAGCCAAAGGGTTGTTTCAGGGTTCTATCTGTGAGTTAGCCATGCCCTGACTTAGATCAGCCCAGGGGTTGTTTCAGGGTTCGATCTGTGAATCAGCGGCGCCCTTACTTAGATCAGCCTAGAGGTTGTTTCAGGTATCTATAAGATTTGAAGAACTGTACAAGATTCTTATCCGTAGAGCAATAAATATGGTGTAGCGGCGTGCGCGTATATAAGTGTGAGAGAGAAGATCAGTGTCCCCAGTTGGAGTGAAGAGGAAGTTCTTGCGGTGGTAATAAAATGACTCCATAATGAAAATATTGTCAACTAAGACCCTCACAGACAAGTAAAAAAACAATTCTTGCTGGATTTCACACGTACATTTGACAAACCAATCAATCAGCTTATCTAAGAGAATTTCAGCTTAAAATTTAACAAAATCTTCATGCTTTTTCTTTATAGTTCCATTGTTGATCCGAACGTAAAACCACCAGAAAATCGCTCGTAAATATATTTTTAATATTCGTTGAATGAACATCATAACTCCAGTACATGTTATTTCTTCGTTTGCTTTTAGTTATTTATAATAAAGTTTAAGGCGACAAGTTTACTCGACGTTTTGACACGAACCGGTATCATTATCAAAAGTGAATACACACCTATTTCAATAAACGTGTGTCATCGCCACAGGCGTTAGGCAGTATACGATAGGCAGGAGATCATTCCAAGATCCAAGAATAGCTGGAATGACTTGTGTTTCTGCTTCTTATTCTCGTCAAGAACATGGGCCTTAGTTTTGACCTTTGTATTCAACGAAACCATTTCCATGTCGCGGAATGACCTATTGCCTTTGGCGATGACAATGTTTATTGAGATAGATGTCAATATGATGGCAATCAAATATAAATATTGTACATCAAAAAATTATAGAACGACTATAAAGGATGACGAGGCCCAATACAGGCCGAAACAGTTGTCCACAGTTTCTAGTTGAGCTGGCTCATTTTTACGCGACTTGAAGTTGTGAAAGGCTTGTATGGCACTCTTCTTCAGTCGTTTCATCTAAGGCTCGTAATTTACCTATTACGCATGTTCTTATTTGATATCCGAGCCCATCCCACACGGCGCACTGCCTTATCTATCCAGTACGACCATAAAGGATGGTTTCAAGTTATATTTATTATTATTATTTGTCTTTTAGAATATTGTTTTTGTCTTTTCTGTTATTTATACGGCCTAACACTACAACGGCTCTGAGACATGGATCAAGGCATTCAGAGACAGGCAATTTGCGGATCGTGGCTTTCGCGTAGATGTTTTTAAACCGGTAGTCGTTAAGAACTACCCGGTGGGCAAATCTGCTCGAATTGCTGAAATCAGAACTTTCAATTTCATTAAATACCACCGAAACAGGATGTCACAAATTTACAATAAGTGTTTATGAGAGTCTCGAGTACTATTAGAAATCTAATGTTAAATCTCCTTTACATTGTTTTGATCGTCCACCTGCAACTTTATTTTTGGCTCTTTAGGATTGTTAACGTTCGGAGGCACGCAGGCTAGTAGGTAAGAGTGATGCAAAAAAGACTGTTGACAAGGATTTCACAACTGGATCTTTACCACAGTTAGTTTTGTCTGTTAAAAGAGTCTTTAGTCACTTGCTTATATCTTCTATAATAGGACATTTTAGGAAATGACTCTCTTCCTGCTCATTTTTGACAGAAATTTCCACTCTAGTGCTAGATATCAAGTAATTAAGAACAAAAAGACTTAATTGACCTAATTCACTATGACATCACCGCTTGTTTATGTGGGGGATAGAATCGCCAAATCCAATAGAAAATTCAACAAAATTCGCTCCTAGCGAAACAGTTTAATCTAAAATGGCCTGGTTTTCAGATATAATATGTGTTAATATGTACTAAAAATATTCTGAGCGTTTGCTGGCTATTCTACTCTTCGTGGATTGATACGGGTTTTAGAACAATCTTGACCCCCTCCGACGACCAAGATTTAAACATTAAACATTATTAACATTTAAACAATAGATTGCTGAAGATTGTTTTGGTGTGACGTCTTAGTGAATTGGGGCAATTCAATTACCGGAAGCAATTTTCAAACAGTGACGTCAAGCTTAAAATGCCCATTCGGCACATGTGCATTTATTTCCACGCTTTTACCGTCTAAAACTTAGTTGAAAGCCTTAAAATCAGTTACCAGCATAGAAAGTAAAACTTTGTTTTATTGAAATCTCAAAATCAAATGAACACTTAGTTTAATTAGTATAAGTTTTTGAATTTTTATTGATATATAAACCAGATAATGACTTCGGTTCGCTTAATTACATTGATACGTGCATCACACCACGTGTCCTTCCATCTGACTGCGCACAGGGGATCATGGTTCTACGTACATCACATCACACCACGTGTCCTTCCATCTGACTGTGCACAGGGGATCATGGTTCTACGTACATCACACCACGTGTCCTTCCATCTGACTGTGCACAGGGGATCATGGTTCTACGTACATCACACCACGTGTCCTTCCATCTGACTGTGCACAGGGTATCATGGTTCTACGTACATCACACCACGTGTCCTTCCATCTGACTGCGCACAGGGGATCATGGTTCTACTTACATCACACCACGTGTTCTTCCATCTGACTGCGCACAGGGGATCATGGTTCTACGTACATCACACCACTTGTCCTTCCATCTGACTGTGCACAGGGTATCATGGTTCTACGTACATCACATCACGTGTCCTTCCATCTGACTGCGCACAGGGTATCATGGTTCTACGTACATCACACCACGTGTCCTTCCATCTGACTGTGCACAGGGTATCATGGTTCTACGTACATCACACCACGTGTCCTTCCATCTGACTGCGCACAGGGGATCATGGTTCTACTTACATCACACCACGTGTTCTTCCATCTGACTGCGCACAGGGGATCATGGTTCTACGTACATCACACCACGTGTCCTTCCATCTGACTGTGCACAAGGGATCATGGTTCTACGTACATCACACCACGTGTGAAACGTAAAACACATGATTATGGATTCAACTCAAACCATCTTATTCTCAACAGAACTAACGACGTGTCCTGAAATGGGAAAACATATGTTTATTCGTTTATCAATCCGGCTATATTGCTAACTATCAATCACGTGACGTTTTGGAGTCGACTGGGGGGCAAACAAGTGGTTAACTGAGGGGCAACTAGCGGATGTTAAGTCAAAACATATCAAATTAAGTCATCAAACTATTGTATTTGACTATTTCTATACGACATGAAACCAGAAAACAAGCGGACCAGACAACCTCCAAGATTCTACAAGCCATTGAAAACGCAGCTATTAAATCCCATTTTGTTAACACCTAGAGGAAATGAAAAATAGGAAGAATCCATCCTAATGAAAATATCCTTTAATAACGACGAGCTGACTATGAAGCAAGCTGTAGTGATTTACACCTATGGAATATTAGAGTTCTCTGTGTAGCTAATAAGGTATAGTGCAATTTCCTTTTTCATTAGTTGCACGAGGAAAAGCAAGAAGATACTGTTCATAAATGCAATTATTCTTTCTAATTTTCCGGTACTATAAAGTTTTGCTAAAACTTAGTTTTATATGCTTTTATAAAATGTCTTCTTATAGATCTCGTTATATGTTCGTGACTAAATCAACCTGGTCTCTCAACTCGCACTATTCAGCCTAAAGCCGTGTAAAGAGATGGGGCGTTTCTATAGCAACCCTTCTGCCTCCTTTGAGTGCGCCCCCCTCGTCCTCCTTGGGCAGTAAATATAATCCAGATACTATTCAAGTGTCAAGTCTAAGATACGACTTACAATTTATTGCTTGGTATGTAATGATATAATGTCAGTCCTCTAATTCGGGATACCAGATGAAGGGCTGCTACCGAGAATCATTGTTTTTCTTCATACCAATAATAAAAAAAGCCTTCAACTCAACTGAATGGTTCATTGGCGCGCGTACGAATACGATTTTAGGGAACCCAATTTGAGAAAGAAATTAGAAATGTAATATTAACTTACCGCATGAGTTTTAATAAAATACTCGATTTTCTCTGGTCCTCCAGATAATTCAGTAAGTAAAATTCATTTCGTTTTTATTTCATTTTAATTTCATTTTCATTTTCATTTTCATTTTCATTTTCATTTTCATTTCATTTTCATTTTCATTTTCATTTCATTTTTTTCATTTTCATTTTCATTTTCAATTTTCATTTTCATTTTCAATTTTCATTTTCATTTATCTTTTTATCTTTTTTTTTCTTCTTTGCTTTTAAAAGCACAGAATTATCTATAGTTGTATTTAACAATAAGACCATAGGCATAAATGATTCGCTTTGGGTCTAAAAGCGTTTTAGTCTATACCTTAAATGGATACGAACAGCTTTGAACTTAGATTGAAAAAGTGAACTAGCAGCCATTCAAATTTGTTACTTAACTTACACTCTTCGTTTACTAGAGTGGTTTATCCTAATGGACTAACAATAGCTCAGCCAATCAAAGCACAGGATTTGTGTTAGACGAGTAATGCCTTAGTAATGACGACTTTTATATCAGTTGTATAGTGCTAAGACTCCTTCCTGCCTCTATCTAGGGATTCATAGTATTGTCCTGCAGCGGAAAACCCTGCAATTTATTGCTAGAACAATAAACTTTAAACTTGTCCAATTAGTAAAACCTGCATTGTCGACTCTCAAGTCAACACAATCTCATATCTATCTCACGTCAAACGATTAAGATTCCAGGTTTTTCAATCAGAAATTATTATATGTATATGCTAATAGTGACGAGTGTTTGGATCAGTGCTTAAAGCCATTCAATCCCATTCGGGTAGCTTCATTTGAGAATCGAACGTTTAGCAGCTGGGATAAGGAGGTGAGTTCAGTAGCTTGTGCTTTTGATAGCGCGTCCAAATAAACTACATTTTCTGTTTCTATCTGATGGCTTTAAAACATTTATCGAAAATTTTGATTCATCATTGCAGTTGTTTAAAACTGAACTGAATATGAGAGATGTAGCTGTAAGCTATAAACCGGCGAAGGTACTTAAATTTTTTACTGAGAGTTTATCTATGAAGACTTATAGGCATTATTTATCGAAAGTTTTGATTTATCAGTGATTACGATTCGTGTTCATAACATTTGGAGTTTGAAGTTACAGATATTTTGGAATATTTGTATTTTTATTTTTATCGAGTTGAAAAGAAAAGCAAATGAATACATTTTATAAGATTGTATAAAAAGCAAAACTAACCTGACCCTATACATAGGCATTACTTACTACTAACATAGATTTTGAAGTTTTTCAATTCTAAAAATTGCTTAGTTTCTTGAGGCTGATAAGCCTAGAAAAAAGAAAAACTATCGGGTTTCTTATGAATAACGATGAATAACAACATAAAATAACTTGCTTTCTAATTCCTTGATTTTTGTTTACCAGGTGTATTTAAGCAATGATTTCAGTCCTAGGCTCTTGGACTTGTCGAGAAAAACTTTTCAGAGTTGTACTACAACTCTAGTCCTTCCATTTGCGTTGCTGTTCTGATTTCCACTCATGCAAACGCTCCATGTGGTTAGAATTGTGTTTTTTGCTGATCTTTGAGGGGTTTTCTTACGGGAAACTCTCGCAGTTTTTTGCTGGCGGGACTTCTGGCCATAAAATTTTAACCACCAAACGGTGACATATGGCTGGGAAACATGACTACTTTATTTAATCACAGCATAAGCCACTAAAGAACAGGCCCGCGCTCGGTAGATTTTTCTGTTCTTTCCGTTTGTAGCGATAACTCGTACGATTAACCATGTCAAAACGAACGACGTCTTTTTTTATCTCGCCGTATAAGTTATTTGTCCAATACATGCAGAAAGAAACAAAAGAGATATAAAAGTAGAACAATATAAAAGCAAATAAGTAAAGGAAAAAATACTGAATAAATAGTTAGATCATATCTAGTATTATGCGATTTTAGTAAAATACACAGGTGATTATTGAAAATCTCGCGCGCTGATTGGTCGAAAAACTCACTGCACTATTACACGATAATCACCTCCAGCGATAATCTAAAATGGCGGCCAGCCGCTTTGTTGCTACTGTTATCGGGAAAAAATGCCTTTTGTCTTCTCCCCCCCCCCCCCTCTTTTTTTCTTTGAAAGAATCACCTGTGTATTTATACTAAAACAATCATATGCCCCAGCCCCAGTGAATATCGGAGAATATTTCCCTCGCTGTTCAAAGACTCGCGTCTCGGTAAATATTCCCCGATTTTCACTTCGCCTTCGGCGAAAAATTGCTAAATAAAGACTTTAGGACACTTGCGTCACTGAATGGTTTAAATATCTTTATTGATCATTAAACATTAATGATCATTGTTGTAGTTAGGATATTGAGATTGATGAGAGTCAAAAGGATAAAAGTAGTAGGCGTGAAAATGGTGAATAATCCATCTCTCAAAGCAGACACACGGTCGCCCAAACGCGCCCATAAGGATTTTTAAATCGTCGCTTGTAAATGTTAAAACATTTACAAGCGACGCGTAACGAGGAAGCCAGGTGGACGGTAAAGTTTATCATCATTAGGTGGGTTAAATTAGACAAGATAGAGCGATAAAGCTTCTGTGAACAATGAAGATAAGATATGCCTCTCATATAGTATAACCTCTATATATATATAACCTCTCATTAGTCTTTTAACTGTTGGGTTAAGTAAAACTAGTCGGAAATGAAAGAAAAAGGATAGAAAACAATTAAAATGATGCGAATAAAATGAATGAATTTGACCAAACGTCTTTCCTCTAATGTCTATACAAAAAGAGTAAAAAATTATTTGAATACAAGAAATGAGAAAACTGCTTGCATTTTAATATGTTAAAATGGTTCAGCTATAGGTTTAATCTGTGAAATAGTGGGGTTTGTAGTTTTTATTGTCTTTTTTATTTTATATTCTTTTATAATTTTTCAGTGTTTTAAGGTCGGTTTTTAGTAAAATCTCTTTAAATTTACTCATATCCTATGACCGCAGTATTCTAGTAAACTTTTTATAGTTTTTTGGGTGTTTTTATAATGTTTTTATATTTATTTATGTCCATGGTTGTTGCTAATCTACGTCCGTTTTCATTTCATCATTATACGTATCCCCTCTTCCCTTTCCGACTGAAACTTGAAGCCCTACCAAAGCATTCGATACTTTTCCAAGTAAACTTGCGATTAAGCTAAAGCAACTGGGCTCCAATAAGTAAATAAACGAGTAATTCTAAGCATCATATTTGCCAGTTTTCTCATTTTCCTTATTTATTTTGCTATAACTGAAACTATAGATCTTAATTCCGCATTTCATTTTATCAATATTTGAAATATTGATAACTTTTTTGGAAAATTTTCCTGATTTTGCTAGCAATATACTCTCATTTCCAATATTCAAGCTATTGATAACTTTGTTTCTAAAGAATCTAAGTTCTAGAATTAAAAAATAATTTGAATATTTAAAAATTGTAGTCCTTTTAGACTGGTTTTTATCTCTACGCAAGTCTGGCTGGGACAACGCTTTTTTGTATTGATGTTTATTATCTAATTGCTTATTTAGTAAAAGGAATGGGCTTTTAAATTCGACAATCCGATTATAGACAATCCGTTACATTCTGTCGAGTATTTTTCAGAGAGTGAGGGCGAGGACGAGGACGCTATTCTTGGTTTTCACCTACGTCATCATAAATTTCAAAAGCTTAAATTCGCATTATAATGAAATAAAAGTTTCGTAATCTTGTAAAGTGGTCCAAACTACATATTCTGGCCAAATTTCGAGACTGTATAGCATTTCGTTGCGGAACTAGAGGCGAATAAACATGACGCAATTTTTGGTTAAAATGTATGGAGCGGCCATCATGGCGGACGAAATTCCAAAGGCTTAAAATGATGGAATATTTAATATGTTTGACTATTTTTCACTTAAATATACTTTGAATAGATATTTTAAATGTGTCTAAGGGAAAATATTTTATTTAAAGTAAATTATTTCACTATTTTGATCGCTATTTAGATAGACGTGACGGCATTGCGTGACACAAACTCAACCTTCATAACTCGGGAACCAAACATCGAAATGGCTCGAGATTTTTTCTTGTGACTTATAACACTGACTTCTAAAACATACTTGAGAAATGCCTTTATACGATCTATAGCTTAGATTTTGATGTTTTGATGACGTCATGTGAAAACCAGCAATACATAAATTCGTTAAACAATCGCGTTATATTCTGACGTGAGTATTTTATCCAGAAAACAAGAACGTTTTACAGGTATACATTATGACCGGAAAAACGTTTTTGTTGCCTGTCACATTTAAAGCATAGAATATCGGAAGTGAACCCAAGAATACTATGGAAACACAGGTATTTGGAACTAAGCAAGGCAAGAGTGGAAAAGGTTTTAGGTGGGTAAAATGTTAAGGAGTGCGTAATAGTGTTTATAGAGCAAAATATATATAGTGTTTATAGAGGGAAAATATGAATTTCGTAAGAATTAATTTGAAGGTAACGCTTTGAATGGGAAAAATATGCTGCATATGGACATGGCACGAGTGGAGGGGGCGGTGTTGATATGATGTATCGAAAAATATATTGCTTGTAAGTATGTATGATGAGCTCATTTGTAGGCGATGAAACATCTCATTAATGGCGGGAATACTTCAGACCTCTACAAAGATAGTGCCTCTTAATTACGTAGTTAAGTGTTTACTGATCGTATTTTTGTTTTTCTTTTAACTTTCGATATTCTATCTAACGGGTTGAGTTTTGAAAGTGATTTTCTCGCCAGGCAACTTGGTTTTTTTAGTGTTTTCTGTTTTTTAAAGTCTAGAATGAAGAGTTTAGTGGCGAGTTTTCAGGTGACAATCCAAATACCACAAAGGTCTTCTAATTAAAGTAGAAACAAAAGAATATGAACTAAGAGAAGGAATCCCCGTGCCCCATCATGTGCACACTTTGATGCTATTTTTAGAATCATTGATGCTATTTTTAGCTCGTTTCCATACCCGCGCGATAATCATGCTTCCTTTAATGCCTCGTTTTAGGACACGAAAAGCGCCATATTTCGCTACGTCTTTGACAAAAACACAGGTTTTTGTTTACAGCAAGACTAGAAGAAAATATCAACCAATCAGGTTTTTCGCTCAAAATATCTACTCCAAGCTAAAAATAGCACCAAACTGTGCATATGATGATTACAAGGCTATATAGGTAGGATTCGTTCTCTTAGTTCATATTTTCTTGGTTGAAAGCATTGAAAATAAGTACATGTTACATGTATTCGTGAAATCAGGAACTCGAGCAGTGGCGAGTAAAGGGCTTGATGATTTGTCTCGTTGTACTTTTAGATCAAGACAGCCCTTAGGCATTGTTTTGATAAATATTATGTTGTTTCTTTATCAAATATATTGCAAGCTTTCATTTGATGCTTTTCGAGTGCCATGGTAAAAACACTATTTGCATGAGGGAAGCTAGAGGAAATTTTTTTCAAAAATGAGCAATAATGGCAAAAAGCGCCAAAA